>OY744617.1:14840704-15040704 GCA_963556255.1 Allolobophora icterica
CGTCTGTAGATCGTCAAGACGTCGATAGGAAAACGGTACCAGGATACAAAGGCCGCTAATATGGGCAGAGAATGAGACCAGGAATAGTCGGCCAATCGGCTGCTATTTGAGGCAACGGCGAATAGAATTGCTACTCGCGCGGGCAAATGAGATGGTTTTCTGCAGACCTTCACGCATCCATTAGCAGTTTGCATGCAGTGTACGTCGTTCGTATGGATTCCGTTTTCAATGGTTTAAGTATGGTTCAAGAAGTACAATAAAGCAATCAGTGTACTTGAACGCTCTCGTACTTTTAGAATGTCAAGCCAGAACGACGCGCTCTAGTGGTAGAACCTGAAGGGAATGCTTTAAAACAGATGCGTATCAGGTATTATGCGTATTATTGTAGGGAGATTTTGAGATACTATTTGCGTAGACCGAAATCTATATCCATTGCATAAAAATTAATACTATTCACTCAATCGTTCATTCATTCATTAGTTTATGCGTTCTTTCGTTCATTCATTCTTTTTTTCATTCGTTCTTTCATCCATTAGTCACTTGGTTCAATCATCGATTCGTTCATTAGTTCATGCGTTCATACGTCCATTAGCCCATTCCATTGTCTTTTTCGGCAGTTTATGATTTCATACATTCCGGGTAGAAACTGTAACCGATATTCTACTGACATGGCGACATAAATATCAGTTTTTTCCTCACGTAGGAAGCAGTGATGTGTCCGAGTTTTGTCATGTTTTTTTAGTTGCCAGAATAATAAACAGCCTCTGATGAAATTCCAGGAACTATATAAACGGTCTTCCTATACACACAAGCAAAAGCTTACATGTATATATACACACATTTTTCATGGATCCTTGAGGCTCTTCCATAAAATAACGAAACATAAATCTAGCCCGAATACACTTCCAGCGTTCATTACTTGCTCATAGGTCCAAAACAAACACGTTGACCAGAGCAGATGAGACTCGAAACTGCACCGTAACAATTAAGATGATCGCTCTACCGGTCAGTAATCAAATCATACACGCCACTTTGATGATGAAGCAAACAAAAGCTTTATGATGTCACCGTATTGCACTTTTTTCCATTACACGAATTGCCGATTTGGATCAACGCCAACGCTTCTGAAAACTGTTCGCTTGCTCCACGGCTGGGCAACTATTGCGGCGCTTTATAACTGCTCCTAATGTATGACTGAAGAAAATGGACCGAAAACAAACACTGGTAATTGTGTAGAACAGGATGTGAAGGGCAGTGCTTTTTTCAGCCGGAACGCGTCGGGACGGCGTTCCGGCACCTTTTTTGAGCTACTAAAAAATAATTTGTTTATTTTAATAATAAAAACAATAATTTAATTATTTTTATTTAATTTCAGTGTTGTGAACTGTTTTCAGTGTTTATTGAGACCCATCCCAATCCCGTTTTTCTCGTGATTTTAGCCCTTCAATAATTGTTCCGTTCCGGAACCCTTTTTGAACGATCAAGAACAACTAGAGTCTGTCTTTCTTATGACTAGCAAGCACTTAAGTGTTAAACGCACATATATTGGGTATGACACAGAAGAGAATCTAATTGCGTGAGTGATTTACAAGGCACTACATAAAAAATTAAAAATACATGCAATTAGCTAATGCCTATGAACCAATCAATAGATGGGCGAATTGATTGGTCCACGTGGACAGTTGACAATTGCAAGAGGATCAACAAACTGTATGAAACACATTATAAAGGAGATGATTAATATAGTGTACAACAAGAAAAGCCAAGGTAAGGTAAGGTAAGATAAGGCAAGGTAAGATAAAGCAAGGTAAGGAAAGGTCAGATAAGGAAAGGTAAGATAAATCAAGGTAAGATAAATCAAGGTAAGATAAATCTAGGTAAGATAAATCAAGGTAAGGCAAGGCAAGGTAAGGCAAAGCAAATCAAGGTAAGATCAGACAAGGTAATATAAAGCAAGGTAAGGAAAGACAAGATAAGGCAAGGTAAGATAAGGCAAGGTAAGATAAATCAAGGTGAGATAAGGCATCCCAAAAATCAAAGGCTCTTTAATTTGAGACTGATCATACTACACCTGTTAACTTAATGCAAAGCGTATTAAGCGATTAATTTAGTTGACCAATAGTTACTATTACCACATGAGCAACTGAGTTTAAGCCATACAACGACATCCAACATCGCATATCTACACGGTAAAGCCATGTATGCGGATATGCGATGTTGATAGCCTGATAGCTATGGCTGATAGCTGCAATTCATCTAAGAATTTCTAAGATGTCTGCATATCTAACTGGCCTCCAGTTCCATGTTGTCTGACGTACCGACAATTCTTATCTGCAATGCTTATCCACAGGCTTATGTGGTGAAAAACTACCGGCTACGTTCAGAAATGTAAAATGCATGTAGACCTGACGTATCTGTACGTATACATAATTTTGCACGGATGTATGTACGTTTATATGCATGTATGCATACTGTGGGCATCGATAGAGCCAGGCATTGATTTAGCGGCTTTTATAAACCTCTAACGGCCACCTAACAGATCTACTTAATCCACGGATCTAACCTGTGCAGATAGATCTATTCGGAGTTTCGTCCAGCCATTGTGCAGCAGAGTAATGTGACGGAAGAAGGTCTGTGTAGCGCCATTACTTCTTGTTTATTTGAAAGGGTCGTCGTTACGGCCTAATTTAATTATGGGACCAACAGACAGCCTCTCTCCTATGTATAAAGGAACCTCAAAGGAGAGGAACGTGATCTATCTAATCGTGGAGCCACTGTCAATTACGGGGTCTGGGTCTCGCCGTAGAAAAGCCAAAAATACACGAACCGTAGTATACTTTGTTTTCCTAATATATCTTATTTGTGATGTTGGCGTTGATAATGGTCTTGTTGTTTTGTCTGATCTGTTGAAACTAACTGGCCCGATTAGCTACACTGGTTGGAGCGTACGTCTCATGCGCGTGTGAGTGTATATCGATGTGTGGCTTATTTCAGAGATTTGAATCTCTGGTCTCCACGGTCGCTACACGAGGACCTTAAATGGTGTGGCACCCATTTAAAAGGGTAGCGGTGGTGAAGGATCTCACCCGATCAATTCACTGAAAGTGAGCAGGGTCGAGGTCACATATTCGTGTACATTTTACTCAGCTGATTTCATGCAAAGGATTTGCGATGATTGAATGCCTTGCTACTTGTTCATCGATTGGTGACTTAAGGCATTTAGGAGCGAAATAGAAGTTTCCATTAAGAGACTAAGTTGTTGTTGTCGATGAAGGTGATGACGATGATGTTATCTTCCTAGAAGATGCTATGTTACTTTTAAGAAGCACCAGGCAACAATGATGATTATGTTGTTGTTGTTGATGATGATGACGGTGATAATGCCATGTTCTTAAAAGATTCAACTCACGTTGATGTTCAGATACAGAAAGCAATAATGATGAAGACAATGATGATGACATGACCTTTTGTCTTCCTCTCTGCCCACTAGCCCCTCATAGGTTTCTACTGCTGCCTGTAATACTTGTTCTTGACACCCATATCAGCCCAAAGACATGTCACTTCTAGCGCTTCCAACCCGAAGGCAGTTGACGAAAAGGAGGGCAATAGAACAGCCTTATGTCAACCTTCGTAGCAAGGTCCATGGCTACTTTAAAGAGGTTCTTAAGCGGCGCGATATAAATTTCGCAGGATACACGCACATGAGTACGCGGATGCTGACAGGAGAAGATGCCCACGTGTACAATTGTACATCGATGCTCGGGTTGCTGAAACTGTTTTCATACACGACAAACAACACTTTCGGAAGCATTTTTTATATGCTCAAGACATCGACCATAAATCACAAGCTCTATCCACATATATGAGCATACCAAGACATATATAAACATACCAAGACATATATAAACATACCAAGACATATAATTATAAGCATACCAAGACATATTTAAGCATACCAGGACATATATACATAAGCATACCAAGACTGATACAAGCTTACCAAGACATATACAAGGATACCACGACATATATGCATAAGAATTCCAAGATATATATGCATAAGCATACCAAGACATATGTAATCATACCAAGACATATATATATAGCATGGCAAGACATATATAAGCATACCAAGACATATACAAGCATGGACAGTTGGACACAGAGACAAGTAAAAACATATAAAACCCGCATACATAAAGACACACAGGCAGACATACAGTTAACCTATATTCGTTCTACCGGGGTTTTAACTCAGCCGCAGCCATTCTGTTACTAGGCGACTTGCTGCGAAGCTCGGTAAAGGCGCTATAAAACTGTCCAGGAGGTTACCACACGGAGACGGATAGCAAGATTAACACACGTACAAGCGGACAAACGCAAAGGTCCACGTAAATTTATGCCCTATAATATAGAGGAGACTATAGCAGGAAAATGGCCTATCTAATAGTTTTATTTTACCGGTTTCAAGCACGGAATGAGTACAAATCTAAGCATAATTCCCGGCATGGGTTTTATGAGCACTTTGGTTAAGTGCACGCTCATTTTTGGACAGTGTGGCTATTTAGCCACTCATGTCGCCGTATGTGGGTAAAATAAAACTGCGTGTATAAATGTTTTACAGACCAGTCTTATTTCAGTTATGGTTTTTCAGTTACAGTTTCAGCTACAGTTACCTAATTTTTGATTTTTCAGTTACAGTTACAGTTACAGTTACAGATAACTGCAATCTGATTTTTCAGTTACAGCCTTTTATATTTCAGTTTCAGTTATTATTTTCAGATGTCACGACTAACGACACTCTGACCAAAAGTATTCCGAACAGTTCCCAGAAATATTTATGCAGCAAATCAATCCAATTTAACGTATTGTCGGTTTACTTTAAGGAAAACACGACAGATTAACACTTGCTCTGTTAAGCTTTCGCGCGAATAAATCCCACAAACTGAAAAATCACGCTCAATATATGCTCGTGAAGCTGGCGCGGATACGAGATCTTCTGCTATAAGTGCCAGAGTTGGATAAGAGGTCTGTCGATTCACCCAGAAGATCAGTCCATTTTCCAGATCACCGTTGAGGTTGGTTGCTTCAGCCAGGTATCTATCGAGCTCTCCATCTGAAGGACTTGCTCAAGGTCCTTAGAGAGTGACGTAACCAGGTGGTTGCCGTACCTCACCTTAACGTTACCCGTTCTAAATGCCTCTATTTACTTTATTTCCATTTATGTTCCAGCCAGACATTTTTATTTTCCAGTATCTTGCACGAGCTTATTGATTTGTCCGTATGCGCGTGCTGGCGTTTCGAAAGTGAAACGAGCATAGACAACTAGAGTAGGATTACTATTTAAAAAGTAAGTAGGGACAAAACACTTGTGTTTCATTTTCAAGTTAACGCTTTGTGATTTTTCAGTTATACGGTTTTTGTTTTTCAGTTTCTATTACAGTTTCAGTCATTCAGCATTTTTCAGTTTCAGTTTCAGTTACAGTTAACTGCCAAACATTTTTCAGTTATTATGCAATTTCAGTTACAGCTTCAGTTAATAGAAATAACACTGTAACATAATTTTATGCAATTTTATATAGTTACGGGTATATGACTCACTGGGAGAAACAAAAAACTGAGGTTTGTAGTCACTTAGAAAAAGTTTGGAGGTCATTTTGACTGCTTTCTTGTTTGAGTTTATACTGGATCTAAATAATATTGGAGAACTAAAACTGGATTATTAGTGAGTTACGAAAGCTGATTTTAAAAAGCAAACTGATAAATACGTAAAGTAGGCTACACACAAAAATGCTGGGGACTTTATTATTATTATTCGGCACGGAAAGCTTATTTACATAAGGCATAACCTGGCATATTGATAATAAGAAGAGATACCAACAGGAGCTCAGCTTTATCTCTTCGTTAGTACTTTACTTGATCTATTTTTGAAGCATGTTATTTACAAGCACAGAAGAAGGCTACTTTTTTGTTCATGATTTTCGACAATTATGTGACGCTTCAGAAGTTCGCTGCGTTGAAAGTTGTGCAGTGTAAAGGATAAAATTTTAGTCTTTACACGGACTTCATATGAAATACATGTAAACAGTTTTAGCTGTAACTATGAATAAGGTTTGAAGTTGTGCTTTTAAATAATTATGTGCCATTTTCGAAATCGATTTCTCACAAACGTAGGTTTTTTTTAGATTATCGTCTTTGAATTTGTAGTTCGATAGGCGCTTGAGATAATATTGAGATCAACTTTGACGAATATGTCTCAATAACAATAACATATCGACATGTTTAGCACAATAACAAGTCGACATGTTCAGTCCAGAAAATCCCAGATTTTGTATCTTTTCTGAGTTTTCTCCCAGCGGGTCGTATATGTATTATTGTGGAGCGTTGCTAGGTAATGATTCTCACTACAGAAAGGAATGCAAGTCCAGAGTTCTATAAAATTAGGTTTTAATATAGTGCAAATGCGATATATACCATAGAGACGAAAGAAGACACTTCAAGCGGTACAGAAGGCCAAAGCACCACGCTCGTCACGAACAGTCATCAGCGTAGGCTCGACAAACTCAACAGGTACACATTCGAAAACGGACGACGAACTAACGACACTAAGTCGACTAACGAACTACCTCCATAAGGACTAGAAATACTACTGAAACAAAAAGGAGACATCAACTAAGACTACTTGTCAACACTCATGGTCGACTAGCTTAAGCAAAGAAATATCTTTGAGTAGACCTCAGGCGGTCTATCAACAGAGCTCTCTTAACTAACATCAACGAATGAGCTGCAGAACAAAGAAGTCAGTCTTATTTATAGACGATGCTACACCTTCTATCCAGTCTTGTTGTCCTCGAGACCAAGGTCTTGGTCTCGAGTGCACTCGAGTTCGTTTTTAAAAGTCTTGGTCTTGGTCTTGGTAGCAAAGGTCTTGGTCTTGGTCTTGAGGTTCAAGGTCTTGGTCTTGGTCTTGGTCTTGAGGTTCAAGGTCTTGTTCTTGGTCTTGAGGTTTAAGGTCTTGACAACAAGACTGCTTCTATCGTCTAAGATTCCCGCCAACTTATGGAACCTAGCCCAGCACCTGTCTCTGCCTATGAGGGAAACGTGCCTACATGCAACAATATGTACATATGTATATCTATATTGAATTTTATTAAATATGAGTAGTATTAGCCAGTGTTTAGTGCCTTCTTATAATAATAACAACAGAGATTTAAGTGCCATTATTCGTAGACAGTCGAAGAGAAATCGATTCAACGATTCAGATTCTTATTGGATCCAAAGCCATTAAAGCCACTCCAACCTTACATGGAATTTGATCCTCGCTCAAAAATGATTTATTCAGACCGATACTAGAACATGCACAATTCGGACAATATGAGACCTACATATTATGGTCAACATTTAAACGTCAGTTAGGACCACACTAAGCCAATATTAGGCCAATTGTATCTGGGCTGGGTCCATAATAGGCTAATACAAGACCGACATTAAACCAATATTAGGTCAGTATTGAGTTGAGGCGCATTAGGGATGTAACGCATACGTCGATGGCCTAATAAACTGATTGGCTTTGGACGGCACAAGACATAAACAGGAGATCGGCTGAAGAGGGAATCGATTGAGAAGGATCGGCGCGGGTTCTATGTGTCCAGCGGAGAACGAAGAGGAATCCTCAGAGGACAATAATCGGCTGAAAGAGGATGAGGATCGGGAGGAGGATGAGAAGGAACTTCAAGGAAGAGGAGGAGTTATTCAACGTCCGAAAGACTACGACTTAGATTCATCCTCTAATGGAGTTAACCACCGAGAGAGAGAGAGAGAGAGAGAGAGAGAGAGAGAGAGAGAGAGAGAGAGAGAGAGAGAGAGAGAGAGAGAGAGAGAAAGAGAGACAGACAGACAGACAGAGCGAGTGCGCGGGAGAGATAGATAGGCAGAGAGAGAGAGAGAGAGAGAGAGAGAGAGAGAGAGAGAGAGAGAGAGAGAGAGAGAGAAAGAGAGAGAGACAGACAGAGAGACAGACAGACAGACAGACAGACAGAGCGAGTGCGCGGGAGAGATAAATAGGCAGAGAGAGAGAGAGAAAGAGAGACAGACAGACAGTCAGACAGAGCGAGTGCGCGGGAGAGATAGATAGAAAGAGAGAGAGAGAAAGAAAGAGAGAAAGAGGGAGATAGATAGATAGATAGATAGATAGATAGATAGATAGATAGATAGATAGATAGATAGATAGATAGATAGATAGATAGATAGATAGATAGATAGATAGATAGATAGATAGATAGATAGATAGATAGATAGATAGATAGATAAATAGAAAGATAAATATAAAGATAAATAGATAGATGATAGATAGATAGATAGACAGCGACAGAGAGACAGAGACATAGAGAGAGAGGATCCTCGTATACATACAACCCTCCTCCTTCTCGCTCTCCTCCTCCTAGTCCCCATACTTCCTTCTCTCTTCCTCCTCCTCTTCCCAATATTGCTCCACTTCCTTCTTCTCCTCCTCTTGTTCTCTAACTCAATCATCTCCTCCTTCCCCTCCTCTTCCAATTCTCCTCTTTCCACCCTTGTTCTACTCCTCCTCCTTCTTTCTTTCTCTCTCTCTCTTCTTGTGTACTCCTCGTTATATTCTTATTCCGTTTATTCTCTTCCTCCTTGTTCTTCTCCTTCTTGCTTCCCATACCTCTGTCTCCCGCTTCTCCCGTTCCTCTTCCAACTCCAGCTCCGCTTCGTCCCAGTGGCCATTCACTCGAATGAATTTTATATTGATTTATAAGCACTGCCTCTCCAAGATGTGTTCCACTGTAAGACGTAATAGACAGGAGACGAGGCACAGGGATAGGAAAATGGTTAAAGACAGTGACAGGGACTGGGAAAGGCACCGCCAGACAGGAAGATAAGCAGATAGACAGACAGACATAGGGAAAGACAGACAGATTCATGGATAGATGGAAAGACCGACGTAGAGTTGAATGCACAGACAACGTAATAGAAACAAAGAGACAGAAAGACAGACAGATACATGCAGACAGACAGACAGACAGACAGACACTGTTGGCTGTCACTGACAGGGAGTCAGAACGACAAAGACAATGAAACAGACAAAGAAGAGAGACAAAGGGTAATGAACCTACTTATGAGGCTTCGTCACACACACACACACACACACACACACACACACACACACACACACACACACACACACACACACACACACACACACACACACACACACACACACACACACACACACACACACACACACACACACACACACACACACACACACACACACACACACACCTACACACACACACACACACACACACACACACACACACACACACACACACACACACACACACACACAAACACACACACACACACACACACACAAACACACAAACACACAAACACACACACATACAAAAGCCTCGACATATTATATACCGTTGATACCTGGCTCCTCAAAACACGTATGACAGATAAATTAATTCCAAATACGGTGTTTCCCTTGGTCGTGCCAGACGTTATTTGTTCCTGGCTTTCCATCAGAAATAATCCAATCCACTGTTATCTAATAACGACTGCATAAGCACATCAGTGCGTATCAACCATATATATCTAAATAAACAGTGTATGATATATACGTTCATGTAATTATGTACTTGTATATATATATCCATCTATATATATATACACACATATATATGTATATGTCAACCATAGATCTAAATAAACAGTGTATGATATTATACCTTCATGTAATTACATACTTGTATATATGCGCGCATTAAGATGGACAACCGCGCAGCTAGGAATTGTGCGTCCGGGGACCAACTATGAAATTGGCGCCCCCTCCCCGCTTTATTTATTTCACATTTTCCAAAATCATACCTGACAACTGGTTTGGAAGTAACGAGCCAAAATGAAATCCTATAAATATAACTGGACATTTATTGGGCACCAAAATTAAATCCTATAAATATTACTAGATATTTATTGGGCGCCAAAATGAAATCCTATAAGTATTACTGGGTATTTATTGGGCGCCAAAATAAAATCCTATAAATTTATTTGGGATAAATTAGTTAAAACTGCATCAAAATTAAGAGTAAAATTGTTAATGTTAACCCTCATCTTAGCGCCATATTCATAGTTCGAGAATTCGAATTTTACGAATTTTAAGAATAAAAAAAAATTGACGAATTTTAACGAATTTTAAAACTGCAGTTTTAAAATTCGTTAAAATTCGTGAAATAATAAAATAATAGAATTGCAACGAATTTTATTATTTGTTTACTTTTCAACATTTTAAGCAAGTTAATGTCAATGCCATAGGCATTCACTCAATCAGCCGTAAAAGATAAAGGTGACTAGCAACACAATAGTACTGATATCCAGTTACTGTTCTACTTGGAGTCTTGAACTTCGATTTCTATCGGTGGGTGACTGTGAGTGTCAGTCAGCAGATGGAAAAACCACCAGTTCCCCAGGCCCCCACCTGCAGGGTGACCAGTCAGTCACTAACACAGCTTCAACCAAACATTTTTAAAAGGGTTGGCAACGTTCACCGAGCTATGTCTTGTACTTCATCGTCCTCAGATACTGAGTCAGGAACTGTACAGCCACTGCTTCCACTCGACTCTGGTTTCTGTATTTTCGTCATGCAAATGCTCCCGAATTCGGGCAGAACAACCAACAAATTCCTTGTCACAAAAACAACACTGTAATTTTGGATTACCCTTTCCTTCTCCTCCAAAATTACCATATACTTCCACTCCGGTCCATGTTCTTTCATCTTTAAGAAATTAGATTTTGACTAAATTAAATAATTATTTACGAAATAAACTTTAATATTGAATTTCAGAATTTTACATTAAATTCTAAGGAGAAGCTCAACACAACAAATCATGAACTCATCACATTTGTTGTTGTTGCTTAAGCTGTTTTTGCAAAACGCCACTGTCAGTGTAAAAAAGGCCCAACAATGGCCCAACGAATTTTTACGAATTTTTACGAATTTTAAAATAAATAAAAAATTCGCCAATTTTTACGAATTTTAAAACCGAAAGTCACGAATTCTCGAACTATGGCCACATTCCTTTGTTGCCGGGGGACAAATGCCCCTACACCCTAGCTACGCCTCTGTAGATCAAAATATTCATCTAAATGTAATATTCAATCTACCTCTATAATCGTATAGGAAATTCCTAACGCGGGAACACTAACTCTGCTTATATATAGGCCCTATTCGTTAAAATCTTTTTCTCTAATATAATAATTTATATATTATAACTGAATATAACTCTATATCTGTACACAGGAAAATTTGTAATAATGATAGTAACACTAATATATATATTATCATTTAAATGTACGCATGACTATTTGTAGGATATCTTAAACATAGGCTATATACATAGGGCCAATATATAAATGCATTTATGTAGAATTATCGTAATATATAGACTATATACACGATGCATGAAATAATAATGATGTATAAAACAGACGTGAGTACTAATATGCTTGAAAGATTTATTGTAATTACTTTTTAAAAATTGCTATTATCGTATAGCCCGACTTGCTGACGCGCCTTGCGTTGCTAGGCAGGCAGGTGGTTGTTGCTAAGGGTCGATTCATCCATTGCCAGACGCTGTAATGTCGAGCGAAATTAAGAACAACAGCGGAAATAATATGGCGGAAAACGGACGAGGTTTAATGCGCCCTGATGTTGGGATAAGGGGAACGAATTAAGGACACTGCGTATGAAGGAATGGCGTGGAGAGGGAAGGGTGGAAGGAGGGGAAGGCGGAGGGAAGGAAGGAGTGAAGGATGGAAGGAAGGGAGGGTAAAAGATGAGAGGAAGGAATGAAGGAATGAAGGAATGAAGGAAGGAAGGAAGGAAGGAAGGAAGGAAGGAAGGAAGGAAGGAAGGAAGGAAGGAAGGAAGGAAGGAAGGAAGGAAGGAAGGAAGGAAGGAAGGAAGGAAGGAAGGAAGGAAGGAAGGAAGGAAGGAAGGAAGGAAGGAAGGAAGGAAGGAAGGAAGGAAGGAAGGAAGGAAGGAAGGAAGGAAGGAAGGAAAGAAGGAAGGAAGGAAGGTCGGCCTGTCGACATGGAATGGTCTCCCACTGGAGTTGCGTCACCTCCCCAAGGTTCCTTCCTCTTCGTTCTACCAGTTACTTGAGACTACTCTTCCGTCTGGTTTGGGTCGTGAGCACCTAAGAGTAGTGATCTTGAAGGGGCGCTATATAAATTCAGATTGATTGATTGAAATTAATCGTATACTTACTGGAATGGTTCTGACTTCTCCCAGTGTCCGCCGCTTGGTTTCACCGGCAGAAAATCCTGATACTTCAGTTTCCAGGCATTCCGGATGGACCCGGTCGACGATCTTTTCCCGAGACCCTGTCGCCCATTCGTCGCCGTCTCGGCAGCCCCGCCGACCCCGGCACCGGTCACGCCCGAGGACGACGAGGCCGCGGCCGTCTCTGAGACGGTCGTACAGGCAACGATTGGCAGTTCGTCGTCGGCCAGGGTGCTGTCCTGGTCTCGCCCGTCGGCTGCGACGAGTAGTGGGCACTTCTGCTGCTGCTGCAGGGATTTGTGATGGTTTCGCGACATAATATCTATCGATCTGTGATCAGATGCTACGAACGATTGGCTGGCAGTCTCTTGTTCTTCCGATTGTTTGTTCGGAAGTCACATCTGAAAGAAAACGACTCCGTTACATGAAAAGATTAAAACGTTAAAGCCTGCGTGCGGTCGATTTGGGAAATCTTTTAATCAAGAATTATTAATATTAATATTCTTTATTGAAAAACCAAAAGCGAGCCGCACATTGGTGAACAAGTAGAGAAATAATCTAAACATAGAAGTAATAAGAAGATAATAATATTTGGAAAAAGAGAGTGTAAATGTTACAAAAATGTTAAAATATTGCTAATAACAAACACTACATCAAAAACATCATAATAATAATAGGACTAGAGAATTTTGAAAAAAAATGCATAACAGGAACAGCAGTGTGATTCTCCTAACAGGTTTTATTTTAGTTATAGTTACAGTTATAGTTAATGGTTTTTAATTTTAGTTATAGTTACAGTTATAGTTAGTATTATTTTTTAGTTATAGTTATAGTTACTGGACTTTTATTTTAGTTAATTTTAGTTAGTACATAACTACAAGTGACCCCAATGGCACTCCTCCTGGATCCTGGTCCATACATGGGGTCATCAATTAATTATGTCAGCAAATTTTAGGCAGATTTTGATCTCCACTTGTCATCGACTGTCAAACATTCAAGGACCCCCTAACAAAATTATGTCAAAGAAAATTACTCCACCCTCAGAATATTTCTGTGACTCTAACATGCAAAAAACTGAAATTGCCAAAAAACAAAACGTTGTTATTCAGATTTTAATTTGATACTTAATGGCTACAGTAGGCCTACTTGTGTAATCACTGTCTGTCACATTATATTTAATGGATTTTTCCCATTTAAAAAATACAATCTCGTTTTCTTTTAAATGTGTATTCAATTTTATTTTTATTATGAACATTTCTAATTTGAATATGATGACTTTTTTTATAATATTTCTTTTAACATAGAAAATTAAAATCAAAACAAGTTTCTCACTCTAAAATTAGCAATCGAAAGAAAATTATATTTCCATCAAAAAGAAACTTGAAATATTAGATTTTCGAAAAGAAACCAGAATATTCGGAAGGAGAATATGCAGCACATTTTCTCATTTTATCTCGGAATAATAAACAGGAAAGTTTAAAACGAATAAAATATAGCGTTTGATTATATTCGCCATGTTTATCGATATTGCACTTTTTTAAATTTCATTAACGAAAATAGCGATGAATTTTCGTTAGTGTTATTTTCGTTATAGTTATAGTTATAGTTAATGATATTTTTTAGTTACAGTTATAGTTATCGTTAACGAAATCATTTTTGGTTCGTTAACGAACATTTTCGTTATCGTTAACGTTAACGAGAATCACACTGGGAACAGCATTTGATGGATATATTCAACAATCTTAAGCATACTACAGACAAAATCTTGTGTAGACCCTATGTTACTTGAACAAGGATCAATCAATCAATCAATAAATCAATAAATCAATAAATAAATAAATAAATCAATCAATCAATCAATCAATCAATCAATCAATCAATCAATCAATCAAACATAACTTATATAGCGCCCCTTCAAGATCTCTACCCAAAGGCGCTCCCGGACCAAGCCAGTTGGAAGACAGTAGACAGTGGTCTGTGGTCTTAAGTAACTGATAGCACGGAGAATAGGGAACCCTGAGAAGGTGACGCAATTGCAGGGTGAGCGCATTCCATGTCAACGGACAGACCACAGAAAACACCCGACGCTGCATAGTAACCGTGCGAGTGAAAGGGACAACCAGGTCCCCACGGGTAGCGGAACGGTGACAGCAACTACCATTGGACGATACAGGGACAAAGAGCTCTCGAAGATAGCTGGACACCACACCTAAAAGGAAACGCCAAACCAAAGAGGAAATCCTAAAGAAGATGCGACGAGGGAAAGGAAGATCAAGGATGATCTTCTAATCAAGAATGCATAAGAGAAACAGCATTTGATGGATATTTTCAACAACAATAATAATATTTATTCTTTAATTAAGCGCCTGCAAACGCGTACATGTACATGTTATGCGATAAATCTTAACTACTAACAGAACAGACAGCCTGCAATACAAGGTTAAGCAAGCCGCAGACAAAGTCCTGTGTATGTTACTTAAACAAGGATGATCAACACTCAAGAACGTGCAACGGTGCAGTATTTGGTCCACGTATTATCGACGTTATGAATACAACGGACAAAATGGTGTTGATTTGTCTAAAAAAGGCTGTCCAGAAGTTTCATAGTATACGATTGGGCCTATGCATTTGCCTGGTGACTCTCCTAGTTACCTGGTGACAGGTGACTCTCCTAGTTTTTGGGTGACTGGTGACTAACCAAGTTTTCTTGTCATAGGTGACTCTCCTAGTTTTCTGGTGACAGGTGACTCTGCTAGTTTTCTGGTGACAGGTGACTCTCCTAGTTTTAAGGTAACAGGTGACTCTCTTAGTTTCTTGGTGACAGGTCACTTCTAGTTTCCTGGTGAAAGGTGACTCTCTTAGTTTTCTGGTGACAGGTCACTCTTAGTTTTCTGGTGACAGGTGACTCTCCTAGTTTTATGGTGACAGGTTACTCTCTTAGTTTTCTGGTGACAGGTGATCATAGTTGTCTGGTGACAGGTGACTCTCCTAGTATTCTAGTAACAGTGGCTGTCTTAGTTTTCTGGTGACAGGCGACTTTCCTAGTTCTCTGGTGATAGGTGATTCTCTTAGTTTTTGTGCATTGTTTTGCTTACTGATGACATTTGATTTTTTAATGACATTTAATATCATAATAAAATTATTATAGTCTAGCACAGAGAGCGCCTCTAATTAGATTGCTAAGTGGTGCTAAACTAATTTTTTTATTATAATTGCAATATTATAATCCTGAAAATTCCTGGACGTATTTATATAGGCCTAATACACAGCACGTGCACAATGCATAAGTACATATTCACATCAAGTGCAGACATTACTACTTTAATTAAGAAATAAGGCCGAAAATAACTTACTATTTATGAAAATTTAAATTCCGCGTAGGTCCGGGTCTGAATCAAACTGTCAGATTTTCCAATTCTATCGACGAGAACGAGATTCTTCTTCCCTGCTAAGTCGATGTCTTAAGTAAATCTCTTTCCCTATAAGTCAACCATTTCCATGCAGTTAGTCTTTTCCACGCAAGAGCTTAAACCAGCAACCCCTGCGGTCGTACGTAAGCCAGTCCACTGAAAATCTTATTTTCCCGGAAATGTACAGTTCTTTCACACAGCAGAAACGTCTCGACTAGTCCCTTGAATATACGCAATAACGGCCATGCAAAGACCAAAGCATTCGCGGTGTTGTGTGAAGCTGCGTTTCAATTGCAGCGCCGTGTCGCCGCTCAAGCCTTATCCGTTCGACTCAAACGGGGGACGATCGAATGAGAAGCCAGCCCGGTGAAACTAGGCATCAGTCGGACCACAGGAGAGCAACGGGGCGTCCGGCAGACGCTCCTACATACACAAGCAGCACCATACATACACGGTCGCAAATCATACCTCGTTGTTGTTCGGGGACTCGGCGACGCCACCACCACCGCCACCAGCAGCCAACGCCCCGGGCAAACCGTCAACTATCGACCGCCAGACGAGGCCGCTGCTGCCGATGCCGCTTGGGTTGCATGCCAGGGAGACGTAATGCAGCGTTCCATTGAGACATCGCGAGTGGAAGATGGCTTTAATATGCGTTCTGACAGAAGGAGGTTTCTGTCTGTCGCAGAATATGTGATGGAAAGACGCTGCCTTAGGCTGATATTTCGCAACTTTTGGCTATTTCATTAGAATCGTGGTGAAACGTGCTTGAGAGTTTTAATGATGGCGCTGTATAAATGTTTATTTGCAACCCACGTGACGTTCATTAACAGTTTGTGGATTGGAAAGGAAGGATCAGAGAAGGCGGGAAGTCTAACTGCCCCCAGTTAAAAATATAAGTTTCAGCGCGACAGTCCATTGGTCATCGTGACTGTCTATCCAGTGGTAAGAATAGTAGTAGTAGAGGATTAGTAGAAGTAGTAGTAGTAGTAGTATTGGTAGTAGTAATAATAGTGAGAGTAGTAGTAGTAGTTGTGGTAGTTATGGTAGTAGTAATGGTATAGTAGAGATGGTGGTAGTAGTAGTAATAGTAGCAGCAGCAGCAGCAGCAGCAGCAGTAGTAGCAGCAGCAGCAGCAGCAGCAGCAGTAGTAGCAGCAGCAGCAGCAGCAGCAGCAGTAGTAGTAGTAGTAGTAGTAGTAGTAGTAGTAGTAGTAGTAGTAGTAGTAGTAGTAGTAGTAGTAGTAGTAACAATAATGAGAGTGGTAGTAGTAGTTGTGGTAGTAATGGTAGTAGTAATGGTACAGTAGTAGTGGTGGTGGTAGTAGTAGTAGTAGTAGGAGCAGCAGCAACAGCAGCAGCAGTAGTAGTAGTAGTATTAGTAGTATTATCATAATCACTGTAAAAGGAAAACTATATAATGAAATCTGCTACAAGGAACGCTACCAGCGAATCCAGATCCAAAATGAGTACACACCGTCATATGCTATAGCTAAGAAACTGAAGTAGGTAACACTTTATACCCATGGATGGCTACCTCTCATGGGTAGCTAGGTAGTCCACTAATATATAAGACGGCCAGAGTGGGGGTTTGTTCTCCCATTTCAGTTTGGGGTGGGGGTTAGGGTTAAGGGAGCGGACAGACGAAGGCGATTATAGCGAACTGCATTAAAGAATGTTAAAATGGATAGAACATGTGTTTAGTATCTGGGTTCCTGGAGGGAAAAGGAGAAAGGAAGACCAGAGAAGAATTGGCCGATGACTAGCACAGATGACTTGGGGTGCTTGGGGAGGTCGTGGGACGAGGCAGGGAACTAGCGATGGATGTAGACGAATTGAGAAACTGTGTTGCTCAAAGTGCAGACCTGCAGGGGTGGGGGAAGACTAAGTACTACGTATGGTTCGTTTAACTAGAACTGAAGCACTTTAATAAACGCATATTAATACAGACATATGAGTCTGTCTGTTTGTCTCTCTCAGTATGAGAATTGTGGAAAAAAGACTGGGGGGGGGGTTAGACCTTGATTCTTGTTGAGTTGGGTGTGTAATGAAGACTTTACTATGGGGTCCTAAGAAAGACTAGGGGGGTTAAACCCCCCAACCCTCCCGACAATTCTCACCCTGGTCTCTCTCCTCGTCCTCCTCGTCCTCCTCTCTCTCTCTCTCTCTCTCTCTCTCTCTCTCTCTCTCTCTCTCTCTCTCTCTCTCTCTCTCTCTCTCTCTCTCTCTCTCTCTCTGTCTCTCTCTCTCTCTCTCTCTCTCTCTCTCTCTCTCTCTCTCTCTCTCTCTCTCTCTCTCTCTCTCTCTCTCTCTCTCTCTCTCTCTCTCTCTCTTTCTATCTGTCTATCTGTCTATCTCTATCTCTATCTCTATCTCTCTGCTCTCTCTATCTCTATCTGTCTCTTCGCTGTGTCTGTGTCTGTCTGTCTGTCTCTCTATCTCTCACTATATATATATACATACAAATATATATATATTATATATACACGCATATAATATATTGCTCTGACAATCCGTCTAAGCCGATCTACGTATACATGTATACACAGACTATATGGATATATGTTGCAATGTTGTTTGTGCGGTTGCTGCCATAGATCGGTATGCGCCATCAAATCCGAGTGTATGGAAAAGCCGGCAGCGAAATCTCGCATCTCGAGATCTCGCGCGCTCTTTGTCAGATGTGACGTCGGCGGAAGTGAAGCGACGTCGCGTCTGCCTCTACGCTGGTTCCCTAACTGATTATCCGTCGGATGTGGACCGAGATGAAATATTATATATCGCCGTTTGGGATATTCGCTGTGCGCATGTCAAGGCATAATGGTCGCCGTTGCTGGCAAGAGCTCAATGCCGTCGCAATAGACGATGTTATGTCAGCCATTTTGATGGCGAGACGTGTTGGCGAATCGCTCTAAATCACAGCGGAAACAGTTTCGACAATAACAGGCGATTCTGGACGGCGAGCAAATACATTTAATAAGTTAACAGCACATACTTGCGTTGAATTGCGTTGAATATTATATTGGAAATGGTTAACACTGACTTCTGACTGCCTCGACGATAGGTTACAGTTTTGTTGTTTCGCCAAACAGAAACGTAATCTTGTAACCAACAAATGGCCTGGCCCTCATGCATGCTACTACCACCAGCAATCATAATAGTTATCGTAAGCCAGAAATTTCTAAAACGCCTCAGAGATACCAATTGGAGGTTTGAGAATCCTTTGAAAGAAGATAAAATGTACCCATGTATTTCCTTCAACCAGTGCGAGAATTGTAGAAAACAGACTGGGGTTGGACTTTAATGGATCTGATCCATGCCAAGTTGAATATTTTATCCGTGTTGCAAACTGAGAAAATTTAACAAAAATGCAATAGAAAGCTTAAACTCCTTAAAGCGATTACATCACCAAATTTATTAGTATACAATTCACATAGTCACAAATCTCACAATAAACCAGAGCACTACTTTATTAGTAACCCACAATGCGATTTGTGAAAGGAAATGATAAAATATATGCACAATTAAATCACACTAGCTTAACTGACGGGGTTGGAAACGACCCCCTGGGGTGTGCAATGAAGGCTTAACTGGGGGTCTTAAGAAAGACTGGGGGTTGAACCTGTTACGTCCGCCCTCATCTCAAACGGGGCGTCACCTGTGCAGTATCATCGATAGAGGGGGTCACGTGTGATTGGGGAAAACGCAGGGAGAACTGGGTAGTTTCAGGTCTGGAAGTAGAATCCAACCTTAGCACAGTTGGCCGTCTTAATCTACAATCGTACTCACGATAGTCCAATCTAGCCTTATTGGCAAGGCGCTCACTTCTTCTTATGGTACCAGGAAACATGGCCGCTTCCGGTTCCTGAACCGGAAGTTCCCCCAGAATGGCGGATGAGTGGTAAGGCGCGGCTACCGGACAGGCAGCAGCCACAGTAGCATTGCTGTAACCAGGATTCGAACTGCTATGCACAACCAACTATAGGCGACGATTCTAAACGATCCAGGCCTGTCTGCAAGTTACGCATTGCCTCAGTAACCTACTTTTTTCAAATGGGTTATCACCATAGGATGTCTCAATAGGATGTCCCTCTCTCCTCTCCAGTTCCGTAAACGCCTGAAAACTTTCCTTTTTGCCGGTGCTGGCATTGATGCGGGTTGAAAGCGCCGCTGATCTGAGTGGCGCAATATAAGTTTTCGGTTACAATTACAATTACAAAAATGTCTGTCTGTCACAGCTGATTTAATGGAGTTGACGTATAGGCTTACGGATCTGTACTGGCGCGCCATCGATCCGTTGATGCCTTGTGCAGTAAACAGAAGGCCTATAGAGGTCGCTAATTGTTCTTTATGGTTCTGTTCACTGGATTGTGATATTGGAATGTGATTTTGATTAGAAGCGACACAAATCTCGATTGATGCATCGCGCATTACGATGATGTTGGAGCCATAGATTAGATTGGAGAAGGGGATCTTGCAGAACAGTATGGCGTCACTTTGTGGATACGGCCACGTTCCTACGAGTTTGGAACCAGAGAAACAGAGGGAGAGGGAGAAAATCAACTTGAGATTTAAAAAACGCCAGTAATCTGTAAAACTTTGATTCTGAAAGAGAGAGATCAAAATAGAATTGTTAAAACTAAAAAAGTCTTATGAGATTGATGTACGCCCGTTTAAGCTCACCCCAGAACTTCAACTGCGCCACTACATTGAGTCGATGCTATCTATGAACATCAGCTTGGTCAATTCGATCAAACTACACCGTGTCCTAACAGGTATACAATAATACAACTTAAAACGGAGCTCAGTTCGAGACAACATGTGACCAAAGTTTACGATTCTTGTTTTTCAGTGTGCTCATAATTTAAATACTGCGTAGGCCTACTCCATTATTGCAATTTAATTTGGTGTAAGACCTACATTGGAACATGGAATACTCAGTTCAATTTTGTAAAATAGCGAAACTGACGTTGTCACTTAGATTAAGATTACTGCACCCGTTGCGATTGTCTTTTTCATATTATTTGCCTGACGTCACAATCTATAAGTATGACGTCATCGCCAAATAATGTATCTTTGTTGTCTCATCAGTTTGGGAACAATCACAATCGGAGGCCGTTCTGTTTGTTTATGTCTCTGTATGGCGCAAACAGTGGGATAAAGGCTACAGACGGAGAAGAAGATGACAAAGATGACGACGGAAGATGTCGAAGATGATGACAACAATGAAGAACAACGACTAATATGATGACGAGGGTGACGAACTGAGCGGCAATCGGTCATCGAAGTGAAAAAGAAATTATTCGTTAGGTATGACATGAATTTCTCATCGTCATTTCAACGACCGAAAATAATCGGTCTGTAAGTAAGAAAATAAGGTAAAACATGATATAAATTAAATGAAAAAGTAACTTGATGCAAGCAGGGCTGTAGTGGTAAAATTTGAGGTGAGTATACGCTACCGGTGACCAGCGGCGTCAGTAGGGCTGGTGTGACCTTAAAAAATTTTAAGACTTTTTAGGAATTCGTCTAAGAAAAATTTATGACTTTTCACCAATTCTCTGAAACTTTTCTGACTTTTTACGATTTCGTCTCTGAAAAAGTTGATGACTTTTTTTTAGTCATTCGCCCTAAAACCTGTCAAAACCTCTCTTTTTTCCTCAAAATTTCATCTACAGAGGTAAGTATACGCTGTATACCCGCGTATACCCTCGTCTAGAGCCCTGAGTATACGCTCTCAAATTTCTCCAGAGGTGAGTATACGCTGTATACCCGCGTATACCCTCGACTACAGCCCTGGATGCAAGTAAGAAGTGAGTATGAAAGTAAATGTAACGCCAGGGCTTAAAACCCGTCGGTTGTCGCCAGGGCTGTAGTGACAAAATTATAGGTGAGTACACGCTACCAGATAGTTTTCCGAAACAAATTAGCTAGGTGAGTACAAATATTCTGTGAGGTAAGTATACGGTATCTAGAGGTAAGTACACGCTGTATACCTGCGTATACCCTCGACTACAGCCCTGGTTGTCCCTTCCCAGATATTGTGATAGAAGCTGAAATAGGCGAAATATTGAATATTATTTAAATTCAGTAGTTGCCTATGAGTTTGCCATAATTTGCAAAGTAGTAACCCGATTTTGAAGCTGTTTACCTCATTTGATACAAAATATAGCTTTTTATTTGCCCAGCAAAATTTCAGAATAATGGTTGCTAAGGACTTTGATGACACGAATATTCTTGAACCTTTCATTCGATTTTCTCGCTTGTTGTGATTATACATATGAAAGAATCAAACGAGTATAACTTCAGTTAAAAAATGATATTTCCATTCTGTAAAAGGTACTTTGAAGCAGATTTATTGTAGAATTTGACTGAAGGAAAAGGCCAGAAACCGACGGGTTAAGAAAAAGGAGTGTTACATAAAAGTAAGAAAATTTATGGCGTGCGTCCTCTACTTTTGCAGCATCTGTTGTTCATGGTTTTGGTTTGTTAGAAACATGTAGCGCGCTTTTAAGTTCCATTAAGGGCCATTCTACCTAAAAATGTCAAATTACTTCGTTATTTATTTTATTTATGAAGAACATTTTTAACGCGCACAAAGTCACACAGAAATGTGAATCTGAGGCGCGGTTAGTCAGTCGCCAGATGAAGAGCAATTAGACATCTAGATGTTTGAAAGCCAGTGAGAAATAAAGTAGCGAGTTTTGCAAAGGTTTGTAATGTGGGATTGGAATGTGAGATTACTGTCCAAAGTGACCCCAAGTGTTTTGGCAGTCTTTATTATTGGAAAAACAGTGCCTGCAAGGTCCACGCTAGAATGAGAAGGGAAAGAGCGCAGTCGAACCAAACATGATTGCCTCAGATTTATCAGGGGTTTATAGCAAGACCTTTGAAGCAGAACCATGCATGCACTGAATAGATTTTGAAGGCCCTTTTGTTTGTCTACATCTCTGTATGGCGCAAAGAGCGAGACATACGGAAAGATAAACAGATGACAGAAAGAGAGAGAGAGAGACAAACACAGTCGAAAGCCATAGCAACAGACTGGCCGCGCGACGGACTACAGTAAAAGAGAGAGACGAGTTGACGATAGGCAGAGAAACAGATACACAGACAGTCGATAACACAGAAAGAATGACAACAGCCAGACGTAGACATAGTTAGACGGACACTTTTCCGTTTTCTGCGTGTCTATCTCTAATCGTAATCGTAATCTCCAAGCCTCTAGAGCGCCACTCGAAGGCCAAGCGCAAGGAACCAGCCTATTCACGAGCGCTGCGTCAAATCAGAGTGTGCTTCTAGAGAGTAATCCAAAAGAAGTCCGAGTCCAGTTTCCAGAATGCCAAATCAAATCAGAAGGGGTTTTACAAATAGTAGTCCTAAAGAGGTCGGAGTCCGGTTTCAGGGGGCCAGTTCAAGAGAGGAAGCATAGCAGCTGTGAAGGCGGGCGTCGTTTTGGGCGAGAATAATTGGGAGGCGGAGGATCGGATGAGTAAGGGTAAGAGTACCTGAAAAGGTGAGAATAAGTTTGAGTGGAAAGCTCTGGGGCGATAGAGCAACATGAGGAGGAGAATGGAGGACGAGTTGCAATGATGATGGCGGAGCGAAGAATCTGCGGAATTCAGTACGTAAGTAAGTATATTCTTTATTAAGAAGCGCTAGCAAACGAACAGCGCTGTACAAGAAATATTGCAATCAAACAATGTAACCAATTTATTTGTGACGATGTCTCTGTACTACACATTTAAGAGAAAAGTTATTACAAATGAATACAGAGAAGATACAAGCGATACAAAAAGGCTATTTGTATAGCATCCTATAGCAAGGAAGCATTTCCGAGACAAGTTGTCATACTTAGGTAGCTCTCGGATATGAGGTCATTGGCGCAAAGAGTAGCCAGTGTGCTTAATAGGCGGTAGCATTTGATGTCATACATGGCATGGATTGTATAAAATATTAGCAAAGAGACAGAGGAGATCGTTCCGGAGGCGTGGTGCTAGTATCCAGGGCCGTTCTCAATATTTAAATTCCTTTAAAGAAGTATAATTTGACGTCATATCTAGGTTGACGTCATTTATATAGATAGAGACGAATGAAGTGCATTATGACGTCATGAGTATTATTTGATAATATAGATTCCGTAGAGTAGTAAATGGCCGCTGCGGTATGACCAAGCATTTCTTATTGAATTCAATTCAGTTTTGTTTCAATTCTGTTTATTTCCTGTACCCACTGACTAACAGTTATGCAGTATACGCGGTAAGTTACATTCATAGATGTTACGAGGCGGAGAACCAAAGGGGGATCCCGATAATAGGGTCATCTGACACAGTGAATAATGCACAGTAACTAGAGTCCATGGCAGCTAGTTTAAAAAAAGGTACAGGAAACACATCGATACATACAAGGTAATTTAAGTAATAATACATTAGTTAGCTTACATCCAACCAGTATATCTTAACTAGCATATTATCTTAACTAACACATCTATGCATGTATGTGTGCATGTAAGCATGCAATCAAATGATTTTGTATTGTTTCATTTCAGTCTTATTTCATTTGAGAAACCATTCTGAAACCCGTTGAAAAAACAAGTTGAAAAATAAATTGAAAAATACCTGAAGATGAACGAAGGCTGGTTTTGAAGATGCTTGAAGTGGAAGAGCGAAAGTGAATTTGCAAATGTAAGTCATTCGATTTGATAAAATTATGCTTGATTTGTTCCTTTTGCCCGTACCTATACCAGACAGCGTCTCGCTTCTTCGTGGTGGGTTCTTCGACTTGGAATAGCCTTCCGCTAGTGCTCCGCTTGCTCTTCTGAACCCTTTCTCCTATGTTCTTTTCTCACCTTGAGACTGCTATCTTCAACCGTACTCCGGAGTGCCTCTGAGTAGTTATGAATGTCCGATATGAATGAATTAACCATTCGATTAGGCCTTTAAAATGTAGTATTTTCTGTTAATATAGATTAACATTCGAAAAATGAATTCAACAGTTTTATTTAATCGGTGTAGGTTCGTCGGTGATAGCTAGTTCACGAAGGGTAAGCTTTGCAAAGTCAAAAAGAAATTGCTTAGACCAATTCAATCGAGTTTTCAGAAGTAAGTCTATTTGATAATGTGCCTATGGATTATTTTGACAAAGCAGTATAGCTAGGTCTATAGTACTATTATACTATAGCTAGGTGTTATATTATAGTTCGGATCTTTCCTCAAGGATGCCCTCCAGATATGTTCTTATGCCACTTAGGTTTCAATCGGCTTACAAGAATAATTTTTAGAGGATTGAGTTCATGCCATGTAGGACAATAATGGCAATATGTATCGGCTGATCGTCTTGAGCTAGACAGGCCATGTAATTTGCTTCTCTATGCTTTGAGAAGCCATAATTACTAAGCCGACGTTTTATGCATTTTCAACGTTCGTCAGGGCAACCATAACAATGCACCAATCACATTTACATTACTGACATCTTACAGATGTGGTATGACCATGCATATGTTAAATATAATTTCCGTTCATTGGAAATAAATTTTGTAATCGTAACCGTAATCGTAGCCTGGAAATTTATAAAGCGCAATTTTAATGTTGTATAAGCGCAGGACATAAGACTCACTAAGCTTATTCACGAGCGTCGTTTCAAGTCAGGCGGTTTATCCAGAGATACTGTATGGAGCGATTGTTGGAAGGTCAGAGAGGGAAAGAAACTGGAGGAAATTGATGAGAAATAAGGGACCGCGGATTCGATAGATCGCCTAGATATCGTGTAGCGGCTGAACTTAGTTTTCAAGGGAAAATCCTCCTTACTAATGAGTCATAGTAAGGAGGATTTGAGACAAATGGTGCGAGTTAACGATAGGTGTGTAGACCTACTCGGCTAAATAGACAAAGCAAGACTATAACAGACATAATGATCAATTCATTATGCGACCTCGCAGGTTAGATCCCTCGATGGTTCATGTAGTTCATGCAGTCACGTAGTCGAAAACAAGAATCCGTCATCCTCTACAATCTACGGGTTTCAAGGAACAGAGGCGAACTCGGTTGTAGATGGCGATATAATAGTAAGACGAATGGAGACTATAATATGGTCTCTTAACGGTATGTGGACTACCATTAATTAAGGAGCCTTGAAGGAGGTCCTATGCTCTTTAACATCATTATGATAATCAAATTTTAGCGATTCTAAACAGTTCTTCCTTTCAGAATCATTGAAAAAAACACAATAGTTTTATCAGACACAAAAAACGCACCGGACACATTTCCTACTGTTTTAAACTACACGGAGTTTCGGATAAACCAAAAGTCATTTTGGGTTAAATATGTCTCAATGCATCTTCATTTTTCTTTACTTATGCTATTAATCACATCTACCAACTTTAGCGCTTTTACGACGAGCGTGTACCAAAGTTGACTTCGAATCACTCAATTGTCGACTCTAAAGATCCAGTAAAATCGCACAGATACTAGACATGTACATCTACACACTCTCTTTTTCGACCAATATACCATTCTAACGCGCCTGGTATGTGCCCCGCCAAATAAACGTCTTCTCCGGATTCAGCAGCAGGCGATTTAGACGACACTCATTTCAGCACTTCTACTCCAATGCTCTTTGTAGAAGATACACATGCAAGTGCATCAGATGGGTGGCAAGTGCAATATAGTTGTACGTCATCGGCCTTTTGATGTCTCCGCTCTCCAAGACAAGTGAGCAGTTGTGTCGAATCGGCCGTATACAGGATTTAAAGAAGCGGCCAGAGTACTGAGCCTTGCGCGACACCGAATGGAACTGGTGTCCAAGCCGTGCAGTCCGAGCCGATTTTGACCATAATTGTCCGACCATTCAGCAAGGAGCACAGTCAATCCAGTGGCCGTCTGCCGATTCCAAAAGAGGTAACTAGGCGCCTGATTAGGATTTCGTGATCGACGGTGTCAAACGTCGCGCTTACATCCAGGAGGGCAAGCAGCGTGAAACGACCAGAATAAGTGGCGTCGCATTTGTCCGAGATGAGTCTCAGCAGGGGCGTGTCTGTCAAATATCCTTCTCTGAAACCGGCCTGGAGCTTCGGCATGAGGTGGCTTGCTCTCTAGGTACCTCACCATCTGCTGAGCAATTACTTTCTCGATGACCTTCTACCGGATGTGGTCTGCTTCTAGATACCTCACCATCTGCTGACCTACATTGAACTGAGGAAACTTCTCAAAGACGTGTTCGCTTGATCCGGTCCCGACCTTTCTTCTTCAGGAGTGCGTCGACGAGCTGATTCCATTCCTGTTGCTGCTTTGCCTCACCCCACTTTCTGAAGGGTATTTACCATATCATCCAAAATCGGGCCATCGTACGACCATACCTCAAAAGACCTGGACTGGATTCGAGTGATATCAGTAACTGCCGCCCAGTCTCCAACCTGCCTGTTATCTCTAAGATTAACGAGAAAATAGTCACGCAGCAGGTGGTGTGTTATCTAGACACGCACCATCGACGATGGCATGAGCTAAAGCGTCCGGTTTTAGGAAAGGCGACTCGACTGAGACGCTTCTTCTTCGACTCGTGTCCGATATCTACGATGCTATGGACGCTGGAAGAGCCACGCCACTCGCTCCACTCGATGTCAGCGCGGCGTTCGACACCAAAGATCACACCATCCTTCTCACCCGTCTTGGTACCTCCTATGGCTTTGCTGGCCGGTTGCTCGACTGGATGCGCTCATTCGTTAACGGGCGGACGATAAGAGTCAGGATTGACTCAGAGATGTCAGCCTGGGTACTGATTTTGTGCGGTGTACCTCAGGGATCGGTACTTGGCCCGCTGTTTTACATCCTCTACACCGCGGATTTGACCCAAGTCATCACGGGTCTTGGTGTGCCGTTTCATCACTACGCTGACGGCGTGCAGATTTACGCGACCTGCCACCCATCTGATGCTAGTCTTGCAGATTAACTCTCTCTTTCTTCGTACAATACACGAATGTGCTCGTAAGATTAAGTGCCCACAGTTTCTAAACATGTACATCAACACTACTCTCTTTATCAAATCACGAATCTACTCATCAGATCAAACCTCGAGTCACCATCTGAAATGGTTGGGTGTCCACCTTTCTCAACAACAAACGCCATTAAACGCATTTTCACACGCTTTTACCAAAGCGCTAATCAAATCATAAAATCAAGTAATTTTTCTCAGAATTATATCTGAATTCTCTCTATACCAATACTGGAATCTACCGATAGTATCGATTAAGTTCTCACTGATCTTGCTTAAGAACATCCACACCCTCTGTCTACCAAATCACGCATCTACTCATAAGAACTATCGATAAGCTTTTCCGTCGATATAAATTCCATGCAGTAGGCTATATCCGTAGGATTATGCAAAAACTGTCTAGTGTCTATAGAGACTCGCATCCACAACTCTTAATCAGCACTGTGAATCGGTGACTACGCAGATGATCAGCGGATTTTGTTGCAGGTTTTGTTTTTGTTCCATGGGCTAGCGCCGACTTCAACGATCGAAGTGACCCACAAACGCGAACTTTTGTCAAATAGACAAATACAGAATTTGCAACACAAATTAAAATGGCTGCCCTTGTGACGGGAAGCATTAGTCACACCCCCTAAGTTACCCCCTAACCTCCTGACCATTCTCATCCTGCCTTCAGCCTACTTGTATTTTCTATGGCCAGACACCAAAAATTAGTATAAGTCAGTGAATTTTGTTGCAGGTACCAAAATCATGTTTACCAGTGAATTATACACATGCAAAAGGCCTATAAATATTATTATTAAAGAAAATATACTAGACCTGTAGTGAACTTAAATATCTCGCTGTACAAGTAGAACTAATTAAATGAATCCGTGGTACGTGTAGCTGAATACAATTAAAGTACATAATTATATCTATTTCTCATTTTAAATTCAAATCTAAATATAATCTTAGAAGTGGAAACTAAAGAAATGGAAAGCTGTATACGTCTTACTGCATACGAAAATATTATATAGGTTTTATACGGGGGTCTACATTTTGGCGCACACCTCAGACTAAAAATGATTTAATCCAACCGATGTACAAACTGAACTAAAGAAATGAGGCGTATGCGGACGACTACTTTCAAAATCTATACATATAATATCCATATAGTGTCCGTCTGTCGATAAACGCTACGTCACAAACGGCTTCTGTTCTATTGTGAAACATAAACCGGTTGTCTTGACGACGGAGGTCTTGACGACGGCGATAACCAACGATACATATAGGCCTATAATATGACGTCATAATATATTGTGGAACAGAAGTCGTTTGTGACGTCAGTACTGTCGTCTTGACGACGGCGATCAGAGCATTTTAACCAACGATAAACACTGCCGTCATAATTATGACGGGCAAATACACTAGTATTATATATATTTATAACTGTATTAACCTTCTGGCTCAGGCACTTATCGATCTGTTTTCTTGGACATGTGAGAGGCGAATATAGGCCTATTGAAATAGGTGTAAAAGTGTCTGTGGGTTATATGTTTCGTTAGATGTCTTGGTGGATATGAAATACTTTCCAATAGACGTCTTTCGTCGACTTCTGAATTCAAACAGACCTCTGTAGTCTAATCACATCCAATAAACGTCGTGTTAGGCGAATGTTTCAATCGGACATCTTGCAATCCCTTGTGGGTGACTGTTCTGTAGTCAATTTATGTAGCACTGTGGTTTGTGTTTTTTCTAGATCATATACCTTCTTAAGTAAATAGGTAAGTAAGTATATTCTTTATTAAGAACCACTTGGAAACTCACAGCGCTGTGCACGGTAAACATATTACAATCCCTTGTGGGTGACTGTTCTGTAGTCAATTTATGTAGCACTGTGGTTTGTGTTTTTTCTAGATGATATACCTTCTTAAGTAAATAGGTAAGTAAGTATATTCTTTATTAAGAACCACTTGGAAACTCACAGCGCTGTGCACGGTAAACATATTACAATCCCTTGTGGGTGACTGTTCTGTAGTCAATTTATGTAGCACTGTGGTTTGTGTTTTTTCTAGATGATATACCTTCTTAAGTAAATAGGTAAGTAAGTATATTCTTTATTAAGAACCACTTGGAAACTCACAGCGCTGTGCACGGTAAACATATTACAATCCCTTGTGGGTGACTGTTCTGTAGCCAATTTATGTAGCACTGTGGTTTGTGTTTTTTCTAGATGATATACCTTCTTAAGTAAATAGGTAAGTAAGTATATTCTTTATTAAGAACCACTTGGAAACTCACAGCGCTGTGCACGGTAAACATATTACAATCCCTTGTGGGTGACTGTTCTGTAGTCAATTTATGTAGCACTGTGATTTGTGTGTTTTCTCTAGACAATAATTATAGCTTCTTAAGTAAGTAGGTACCTGGTACCGTAAGTAAGTATATTCTTTATTAAGAACCACTTAGAAACGCACAGCGCTGTACACGGTAAACATCAACTTACATAATAACCGTTGTACGTCTGTCTGTCTGTCTGTCTGTCTGTCCCGTAAACAAACACTTGTGACGTCACTATACTGCCGCCTTGGCGACAGTTGTCTTGACGGTTGTCTTGACGACGGCTATAGGCCTATAATATGACGTTATTAATAATTGTTTTTTATATACCGTGATTTTTCACGGGTTTACAGCTAGTATTACAATAAAACAATATAAATAGTTATATACAGAGAGAATTAACTACGAGTCAAGAAAGACATAAGGAGGATAGGAGAAGAGCAGGGGCGTCTACTCCATAGAAACATTGGAGCAAATGCTCCATCCAAAAAATAGGGGGGAGATCTGTCAGTGTTTGTGCCATCATTATTAGGGGGGGAAGGAGAAGGGGGAAGAGGATGGAGGGAAGAGGAAGTTTGTTAATGGATGAAGAAACATCCATATAGAGCATAACACTCTTGACTTCGGGAGGGATAGACGCCCTGGAGAAGAGAGGAGTAAGGTAGCCAGATCCTAAAATAGCATAGTTACACGTATTTGTATAGCATCCTAGCAAGGAAGAATTTCTGAGACAAGTTATTATATCTTGGAAGCTCACGGTTATGTCAGAACAGTTCCTGCTGTATGTTATATAGTTCCTGAAAATATGCTATATAGTTCATGATCCTCCAGTGCGGTCTGGGTGCCGATTACCCTAAGCAAACTGATTTGATGGGTGCCAGGTGTAGCATGGCATTGGCGCTACAAAAATTGCTAAATTACAATGAATAAGAAAATTACTTATTTTTAGTTTTATGTTCCCAAATATCCGGCCACGCATGCTTGGATACGAATTGCTCTAAGAAAAAGGTTTGTCTGATGAAAATGACGTGAACTGTGGTCTTGTGATGGTATACAGGTGTTTGACTGTAAGCCACAGTAATTGTAATTGTAATTTCAAATTATTTTTGCATAGCGCCTTTTAAAGAAATTCGTGAGAGGCGCTTACGGGTTCTAGGACAATCGTTCAATGAATCATCGCTCATAGGGCTTTTATAGGGACCATGGACCATCGCCCATAGGACCTTTCGCTCATAGGACTATAAGGCAGCGGTTTTCAAACGGTGGTACGCGTACCACTAGTGGTACTCCAGGTGTCTCTTAGTGGTACGCGAAAAAATCCAAAAAGATTACATTCTTAAAATTATACATTAATTTTTAAATTTGTCTATGTATACGGTCCTACGCTAATTGCAAGGGGACTTCGCGCTCGCCTGTTGTTTTTGATCTGACCTTTGCTGGTGCATGGTACGTCAACATTCGATTTTAACCTGGTGATATAATAAAAATAAAGTTTGAAAACCGCTGCTATACGATAGGTACTGTATTATTAAATATATGTACATCAAAGTAGGCACGCTTCCAATTATCTAGCAATGATGAAAGTAATCAACCAATCAATTTATGAAATATATGCACGATTTTGCACATCAAAGTAGGGAGATTCATCCGTTTTGGACAAATACATTGATAATTAATTAAATTGCACAGATCACATAGGAAACAAACAAATGACTTGAAATGAAGATTGAGTTTTTAGGTCTTTCTACATCAAAGGATCCATGAAACAAACATTGGCGTCTACTATTTGCTAAAATTGCTCGCGGCGTATGAGCGTTAGTCCTACGATAGTCCTATGAGCGAAAGGCACTATGAGCGATGGCAGGGGCGTCTATCTCCCCAAGAAGTCATTGGAGCAACTTCCCTCCACTTCCCCCGTCCCCTTTCTTCCCCCACCCCAATAAATATGGCACATACACTGACAGATCACCCTCCCTCTTATTTGTTGGATGGAGCATTTGCTCCAAGGTTTCTTTGGAGTAGACGTCCCTGAGCGATGGTCCCTATGAGTGATAGTCCTATGAGTGATAGTCCTATGAGTGATAGTCCTATGAGTGATAGTCCTATGAGTGATAGTCCTATGAGTGATAGTCCTATGAGCGATAGTCCGTATACCGCGCTGGCTTCCGATCTCATGAAACAAAGCCATGATCGTAAAGAAAAAGAAACAGTCCAAGGAATGACCTCCGAAAAGAGGCAGAAAGACGATGGAACTCAAGTCGTAGGTTGTCACTTGTCAGGCCATAGTATTCTATTAGATATGAATATAATTATGTTCGCATGTATTGAAGTTTTATTCAAGTGTCTGCTTATAATTAGACACTGATCTTAAGAACGTAACTATGCTAAAAAAAAATCGATAAAAAATATCTGCATAAAAATGGCCACATATTATCAACTTCAGTGGATCATTAAGACCTACTGAAAACAATCACGAATGAAAAATTAAAACGCAGTAACCATAAACAACGCTTCACCATTGCAGCTCATCAATGGGACGATCGCACGGAATAGGGACAAAGAAGACGCTCGCTATCGCTTCGGTTCAGTGAACCACGACTAGACGAAAAACAACACCAATTCTCATCCAACCATGAATCCATAGGTTGCTGTTACTAACGTCGTCATTGGACTATTTCTTTCGGCGCACGCAGCAAACTCTGCGTTTCGGCCGACGCACAAAGGCGCAGGAATCTGACGCAGTACGGACTAAATAGCAGAGGACGTTCCGACCATTCAATGAAGAAACCACGATGACAAAACACGAACTGCATTAATGGATTAATGGTCTCCACAAACCGGTTCTAATGGATGGAGACGGCTGCTGCTGCTGCTTCTCCGGAGGCTGCTGCTGCTGCTGCAGACATAAGCCAGATCACTCGCGAACCATCGTATTTATATAATGTGCATCATCTATATAAATAAAAGGCAAATTCTGTGTGTCTGTCTGTCTCTCTGTCTGTCTCTCTGTCTGTTTGACCGGGCTTAACTTCTACAATTTTGCACCTTTTCACTCGAAACCTTCACTGCTGTGTCGGCCTCGGCACCGGACACCCAGTGCAGGGGTTCGCGTACCCCCCTTTCACCGCTAACATGGTGAAAATGCCCCAAAACTCTACCCAACCGACCGTCCATGACGACCCAGCGCGAAGCGCTTCTATTTATGGCGCCGGTATTCCCCAACGTCATTAATAATGCGCATTTAACGACAAGCGGTTCTATTTATGGCGCGGGTATTCCCCAACGTCATTAATAATGCGCAATAACGACGTTGTTTACTTTCGCACAAAATTTAATTACGATCGATTCGAATTATATTCATCGTTTTACAGCAAAATTGTATGTTCAAAGACTCTGCTTTACTAAGGGCAGTGAGGGCTAGATTTCTGGCGTTTTCTTGAACCCGCCAACGCCGGCTTCTCCCTCTTGGACTGCGAAGCAGTCACAGGCCCGGCTCAAGACATTTGGCGGCCATAGGCAAACCGGCAAACCGGCGGCCTTAGGCAAACCGGCGGCCCTGAGCAAACCGTCCGAAATTTTTAGATTTTCGTCATGGTAATTTCAATTTCGTCCATCTTTTTTGGAATTTCATCTTGATGACCTTTTTTAGTCATTCGCCTCACAAATGAATGTCGTGACCTTTTTTTGCAATTCACGGTTAAACCTGCGCGATTTAGCCTATTACACCAGCACTATAAACCAACACTATAATAGGCCTACTTCCATCTACCGAATAATCATTAAATAATTTTTTTAAATTGATAATTGGCGGCCCCTAAAAATCGGCGTCCCTGGGCGGTTGCCCAGTTTGCCTAACGGACGAACCGGGCCTGAGCAGTCAGTCCACGGGACACTGCGAAGCAGTCTCCCCGACTGCGAAGCAGTCGTCGCCACAGGGCGACTGCGAAGCAGTCAGTCCACGGGAGACTGCGAAGTTGCGATGCAGTCACTCCACGCCTACACTGCGAAGCAGTCTCCCCCACAGGTCGCCTAAATTTCTTCCTTATTCGCTACACGGATTTAAACTTATACCTAAATTTGTTGCTTATTCGCTACAGGGAATGAAAAATTATAACCCCGGGCAACGCCGGGTACACCCGACTGCGAAGCAGTCGTCGCCACTCGACTGCGAAGCAGTCAGTCCACGGGAGACTGCGAAGCAGTCTCCCCGTTGTGAAAGTCGTCAGAGGGCGACTGCGAAGCAGTCAGTCCACGCCTACACTGCGAAGCAGTCCCCCACAGGTCGCCTAAATTTCTTCCTTATTCGCTACACGGATTTAAACTTATACCTAAATTTGTTGCTTATTCGCTACAGGGATTGAAACTTATAACCCCGGGCAACGCCGGGTAAACCTGCTAGTGTGTAATAAGTTTATAAATGCATTATATGAAAATATCATATACATTGACTGATACCAGACAGTTTCGAATTCTCGAAGAATTCCCGCTAGACTGCTGTTCAGAATGTTCCATAGCGTCTTCAAGCATCATTTATATATATATATATTATATATATATGTATATATATGTATATATGTAATATTATGTATATATAGGCCTATATATATTATATGCGTGTGCACTTCATGTGCATGTATGCGTGTGTGTGTGTGTGTGTGCTTTTCTCGGCGTAATACAATTTCCGTTACGACGCCGGCCTAAACACAATTGGTCACATTGTCTGTGAAAGGAAATTGGAGGAATGAGGAGGATGCGGAAGGAGAAAAAGAAGAAGGTTAAAAGAGAAACATCGTCGTTGTTGTAGTCGTTGTCACCGTCATCATCATCATTGTCGCCTTCTTTTCGTACGTCGTCGTCGTCGTCGTCGTCGTCGTCGTCGTCGTCGTCGTAGTAGTAGTAGTAGTAGTAGTAGTAGTAGTAGTAGTAGTAGTAGTAGTAGTAGTAGTAGTAGTAGTAGTAGTAGTAGTAGTAGTAGTAGTAGTAGTAGTAGTAGTAGTAGTAGTAGTAGCTACGGCAGATTATTGACGGTAGAAGTAATAGTAAACTGGGGCAGTGACACTAGTCTGCCATTGGCGACCCTTCTAGTTATCTGAGCAATATTCGCTAACTGTAAAATATTCTGCTCTTAATAGTAGTATACATTCGTTGAATGAGAAAACAGGTGACACACCGCACCTGGGTACAATCGTTAGCAGAAAATAATTAGTTAATATCCTGAGCTTAGTCCGAGTAAAATCCCAAGGATGTTGCGAGCGACACGATCAAAAACGGAGAAAAGTACAACATTTAGACGTAATTACCCGTGGCTGCCTGCAAGGCGCCCATCCCATGACATTTAACATTATAGAGATTAACACAGAGTGCATCATCTAAGCTTTGCAAAGGGGAAGTTGTATTGTGTTGATCTGGAAACCGCAATCGGACCTCCTTTGGACTACCCTTTGGAAAACCCTCTCTGACCTGATGCAGCGCTCGTGAATAAGCTGGTGCCCTGCACTTAGCTTTCAAGTGGCGCATTAGAAGTTTGCAGATTACGATTACGATCACAATATGTTTGCAAACTAGGCATTTGGACATTGTATGGCGCAATTTTCATTTAAAAAAAACAATGCGTACTAAGAGTGTACCTTAGTGTAGTCAAACCTCATATGTGTTGCTTCTTTATGTAACCCTTCTGCGTTACCGTGTCTGCCCTAATAAAGTTGACTGGTTTTCTGAAAGTAGCAGCTGATAGATGGAAGATGTGAAAGGAGGATAAGAATGAAGGAAAGAGAAATTACTGAGAAGATGGAACCGACAAAAGCCATTAGGAAGAGGAGGTGATGACGGGTTGGGAAGTGGAGCAGCAGATGGGATAGAAGAAGGAAGAGATGCTAACAACAAGTCCAAGAAGCGAGAAGTTTAGGAGGAGATGAACAAGTAATGCATGAAGCAAGGCAAAGGAGGCAGAAAGGTAGGAGAGAAGGATGAAGGGTTGGGAAGAAAAAACAGTAGCAAAACAAGAAGTAGACAGACGGATAATTTAATCTCTCTCTTTGTCTGTCTGTCTGTCTGTCTGTCTGTCTGTTTGCGTGTCTCATCAATCACATTTCCTAGCGTTAACGAGCTATCAAGCCTTTATGATGCATACAACACCGCAGCCATATTAACATCAAACAGATGAGCCGCCCTGTATAACCGTGCACTAGAGAGCGTCTTCTGAAATATTTCATCTCACACGGAGGCGAAGGAAATGATGGATACGACCCTCAAGTCGCAAAACTATTAGCCTTTATTAAGAGCGCGATGCAAAGCTATCACGGTGCAAACGGAAATAAATCTGTGGAAACATCGCTAGAACAAATGCCAGACTTCAAAGGTTACACCAAAGACCAGACCTCAAAGGTCAGAGCAAATGCCTGCCGTCAAAGCGAAAGCCTGATCGAAAAGGTTAGAGCAAATGTAAGACTACAAGGGTTAGACGAAGGCCAAACCTCAAAAGTTAGACCGAAGGGCAGACCTCAAAGGTTTGAGAATAGGTAAGATTAAGCGGTTAGAGCGAAGGCCAGATCTCAAAGGTTTGAGTATAGGTAAGATTAAGCGGTTAGAGCGAAGGCCAGATCTCAAAGGCTAGAGCGGCCAGATCTCGAAGGTTAGAGCATATGTCAGATTAAGCGGTTAGAGCGAAGGCCAAATCTCAAAGGTTAGAATGAAGGCCAGAGCTCAAAGGTTAGAGAATAGGTCAGATTAAACGGTTAGAGTGAAGGCCATATCTCAAATGTTAGACCTAAAAGGTTAGAGAGAAGGCCAGACCTATAAGGCTAGAGCATAGGCCAGATTTAAGCGGTTACAGCGAAGGCCAGATCTCATAGGTTAGAACGAAGGCCCGATCTCAAAAACTAAAGCGAAGGCCAGACCTCAAATGTTAGAGCAGAAGCCATACCTCAAAGGTTAGAGCGACAGCCAGACCTCAAAGGTTAGAAATCGTCGCAGGAAAGAAGATTAAATAATTATTAGGTCATACATTGAAGCCGAGCTCAAGCCTTACAAGCTATGTACTTAAACTTGCATGTATAGCTTTCAAAGTGCTATCCTGGTTCCACTCCTGCACCGTCCCATGAGGTCCATCACCAACGATTTCCACCCTAGCCCCATGTCGTCTCCTTGGTTTGACCTCTGGCATGAAACCGATCATGCAACCTGGTTCTTGTGGACTTGAAATTATATAGCACGGGTGGACAGGCTGTCTCCATGACAGCCTATCCACCTTTTGGATGGCACTGATAAATTTTTGAGATTAGCATATACATTTACATAAAAGAAGACCATAGACATTTCCGTCCTCTTACCGTTATCCTCATATGTTGAGCGTTTCTTTCAAAACTGATACAAAACCCTGTAAATTGTCGTATCCCAACTGCAGCTCCTCCTCGATATCAAAGACATCACAGTTTCCGCCTTATTGTCGTTAACACTGTCTGTTTGGACTTGGCTGTGACTTGCAAAGAAATAAATCCGACAATTATTATCTAGGTCTTGTTAACTTGACATGAATAATCGCCAGGTAAATCTGGTCCCTGTGGCTACGTTTCTATGAAGCTCAGATTTTACATCACAAACGCCGTGTTACACCAGCGTAAATAGAGTAAAATTATTACATCACCTCCGCAATAAATTAACAAGTTACGTGTAATGTAGCGACGCTAAACAACTCGCATTATTATTACTATCAGAGCTATCAGTGTAATGTAATTTAAGAAACACTTAAATAACGCTTAGAAACGCTACGTGAAACAAACCGCATGCAATATATTCAAATATCCGCCATTGTAAAGACAGTCAAATAGTTGTTTAATCCAACGACTACCCGGTATCATAATCTTTGTTTTGACTAATGCATTCGATATAAACGTTGGCCTACACTGAAATAATCAACACCGTCTCATACACAGTTAACTAATGAAAACAACTACGTGAAATTTGACGTCAGATTCCATTATGTGACGTCATTATCCAATGTTTATCTTTCGATGTCAAGCAGAGCAGACGACATCCACAATGCTGTTAAATTTCCTTAGGGTAGAATTCGAAAGTGTAACCTCAGTTGATAAGTTTGTTTCAAGCGGATACCACTTTCAGTTGACAGACTATGGAGGAGAGACAACGAGAACAGATGACCAAGTACGTTAACTAACCTATGCAACACACGATAATAATAATAATAATAATAATAATAATAATAATAATAATAATAATAATAATAATAATAATAATAAAATGTTATGGGAAGTGCATGAAGCCAGTCTCCTGAGTGTGGTGATTGCGCAGCTAACAGTCTGAATGACTGAATGTTGGCTACATGGACGATCTCACTCTCGCTGGACCTATGGATAAAGTTGAGTACGACATCAGCTTGATAGAGAAACACGCGCCCATGTATGGTCTACAGCTGAATCGAGCAAAATGCGAAGCATCTTTTATAAGTCATGATGAAGCAAACAATAGTCATGCCTTCGCCGAGTTTGAAAACGTGGCCGTTGAAGATTTGACATTGTTGGGTGCACCGCTACTTCCAGGCAGAGCTGTCGATACATCGATTCAGAAAAAGATTAAAGATCTGGAGAAAGTCATCACAAGACTTGAGACACTGCATCCACACGACTCATTTACTCTGTTGAGGTGCAGCTTAAGCATACCGAAGCTGCTATACATATTAAGAACATCAGCCTGCTTCTTAAACGAAGGACTTCTACACGACTTCGACGAAGTCTTGAGAACAGGATTCTGTGGCCTTCTTAACATTCACATGAGCGACGATCAATGGATCCAGGCATCATTGCCTGTGAGAAACGGTGGTCTTGGCATTCGTAGTGCTGATATGCTGGCAACTTCCGCCTTTTTGGCATCCGCCGCTGGCACGCGAAGCCTTCAAGACCAACTGCTGCACAATGTCGTTGTAACGTTCACAGATCCATTGGTAGAGGAGGCTTCTAGTTCGTGGTCTTTGAGATCGAACGCACCTTCTCCCATCGAACAGAAGGCTCATGCACAAAGAGAATGGGACAGCGCACTGATATCGGGTGCACTTGAAGGCCTTTCAGAAAGAGCTACAGATTCTGCTGCTAAAGCCAGACTGTTAGCTGCGCAATCACCACACTCAGGAGACTGGCTTCATGCACTTCCCATAACAACAGCAGGATTACGGATGCCAGGAGAAGTACTAAGAATAGCATCAGGCATCCGGCTGGGCACTGCGTTGTGTGAAAAACACACCTGTAGATGTGGTGCCATAGTAGAACCCAATGGTCATCACGGGTTCTCTTGCGTCAAAGGAGCTGGAAGGCAACAACGACATAGCATGATTAATGACGTGATTTGGAGGGCTTTCACCAGAGCCAAAATACCGGCCATCAAAGAGCCCAACGGCCTCTCCAGATCTGACGGCAAAAGGCCTGATGGAGTCACCATAATACCTTGGTCTAGAGGTCGTTGCCTAGCGTGGGATGTCACGGTGCCAGATACATTTGCAGCATCATATGAACATCTAACGTCGCAAACCGCAGGAGCCGCAGCGGAAAGAGCAGCCCATAATAAGGAAAGCAAATATGCTGCCATCTGACAATCGCACCATTTCATCCCTGTGGCAGTCGAAACCTCAGGAAGCTGGCATGCTGAATCACTGGATTTCGTCCAAGAACTTGGAGCCAAGATAAAGGCAGCGACAGGTGACCAGCGTGAGACCAGCCATCTTCTCCAGCGTCTTTCAGTTGCCCTACAAACTGGGAACACCCTATCTGTTCTAGGCACCTCGGATTTGAACAATAAGGAGTCGGTGCAGCGAGGACTGTATGACGGCCTATAGCCTAGACATAATGACTGGAAACAGTAAACAATTCGTCTGTATATGAGTTTATTGGTTATATGAAGAAATAAATTCGTGTATAATAATAATAATAATAATAATAATAATAATAATAATAATAATAATAATAATAATAATAATAATAATAATAATAACAACAACAATAATAATAATAATAATAATAATAACCGGGAGACCGGATGGCCTCGCCCTTATTCCGTGGCGCCCTTCTCGCAGCCTCGTACGGGATGCTCCCGTGACCGATACATTGGCTGCTTCTTATCTGCCCGATTCCTCTCGGGCGGTCGGTGGAGCGGTCGAGAAAGCGGCGCCCCGCAAACACGATAAATATCGCCAGCTGTCTGCTACCCGTCTTTTTGTTCTCTTGGCATTTGAAACCCTGGGTACAAATGACAACGAGGGATTGGCCTTCCTTTCTGTTCTGGGGCAGAGCCTTAAAACTGCTACGGGGAACGTTTGTGAAACGATCGTTTTGTTCCAACGCCTTGCGCATAAGATCCAGCGTTTCAACGCGGTTGCCTTTAGGGATACCTTCACCAACTTAGACCTAGACGAATAAGGCCCATTCCGGACAATTCTACGCTTTAAATAATGTTGAAGTCACTGAGATCCTGTTTACCTCGGGGCAACAAAAAAAACAATTACAATGATAATAATTATAATGATAATAAAACATCGGTTTAACGCCATTGCTTTCCAAGGCACTTTTGCCCCCCGGACAATTGATGAGTTCTGACCGTACCATGATGTTTTTTTTGTATTCTCCGGATAACAATTCCTGAGGGATCTAAAGTACCTCGGTGCCAAAAACGACAATTATAATGATAATATTAATAATACTTATCTTAATACTTATAATGATGATGATAACAACAATAATAATAAACATAGGCGAAGACTAGCTATTCCATAACAATGCTCCCTAATTTCTGCAATCCTGAGGGAATATAATAGCCTATATACCTCCGGGAAAAACTAATAGCAACAATAACAATAACAACAGGAACACTGCAACACCAGCAGTAGCAACAGCCACAACGACAGCGACGACGACGACGCTGATGATGATGATGATGGTATTGTGATGATGATGATGATGATGATGATGACGACGATGATGATGATGATATTTAGCCGAGGCAATGCAATCCTCAAAAGATAGAACTAGAACATTGTCCGGAGACCACTAATGACCGTATAGTATGTGTTATTGTTACTATGTTACTGTTACTATTCTGATCATTACTATTATGATTAGCTTTATTATGATTATTATGTTTATGATTATTATATGATTATAATGGTTATTATGATGCTGATTATGATAATGGTAATTATTATTGTTAATCCTACTACTACTAATACAGTTACATCACAGTAACATACTACTACTACTACTATTACTACTACTACTACTACTACTACTACTACTACTACTACTACTACTACTACTACTACTACTACTACTACTACTACTACTACTACTACTACTACTACTACTACTACTACTACTACTACTACTACTACTACTACTACTACTGCTACTACTGCTGCTACTACTACTACCACTACTACCACTACTACCACTACTACTACTACTACTACTACTACTACTACTACTACTACTACTACTACTACTACTACTACTACTACTACTACTACTACTACTACTACTACTACTACTAGAAGCCTCCTCTACCAATGGATCTGCTACTACTACTACTACTACTACTACTACTACTACTACTACTACTACTACTACTACTACTACTACTACTACTACTATTGTTATCGAAGCGTTAACAAAATTTGAGAAACCTCAGGAAATTATTATGCAGATTAAATGCATAGATGGTTATTCGTCTACAGGTTTCATCCTACACACCAATACTTTGCTATGTCGACACATTTGATCAATTTATAGCCGAATTTATTCAGTAAAGAAACTCTTTTTGTGTGTAGCAATGTTGATGAGAACAATGGACTCGGCAGAAGAGGCGAGAGACAAAGCTCGTTCCAGGTCGGTTAACTTAGGCCTCTTTTTATAATTAATTCTAACATTGTTCTATCTGGTTAATTCTCATAACTGACCTATGTACAACTACACAATTTTAATTCTAATTGCCAATTTAAATAATGCTACATCTAGAAGACGCTCATCAGAGGGGATCCCGACCTCACCAAACGAAATAGCCAACGAACTGAATGGTCTTTAACGGCGTGAAATTTTCTCGTTTTGGATTATTTAAACAACACCTATACAATCATCACCTCATGGCAGACACCACGTTGGTAACAACTAAAAACGAACAGTCAGGAATTTCCATGTGTTTCTCTTGTAAGCCTTCAGAACTGGAGTATTAAGATTCCAGCTACACATCTGTTGTCAAGAATATCGTGGATGCAGTCTTATCGGGCACTATACTTCGAATATGCAAACTTTGCATCATCGGCTACCAATAAACTCGCCATTTTTCGAGCAGTTTACCGGAAGCGAGCGTCAGAAGCGCTAATAGTCACTGGTAATAGCTAATAGGCCATTAGGGGCCTTTCCTGATCCAACGACAGTAGCAGTTTACATCAAATGTTTAATTTGTAAAATCTGAGCGTTTGATTGGCGTTATTAAAGGCTACTTACTTACTTATTTTTAGGAAAGAGGCACAAAGAGAGGAGATACGAATTGTTCATGATGGACGGACGGATGAAAAGAATTGTCGGACGGATAAGGAAAGACAGATAAGGACGGATGGACGAGGATGAATGAGGACAGCTGGATTGATGGATGGATGGATTAATGGATGGATGAACTGATGGATGGATAGACTGGTAGATGGATGGATGAACGTATGGAGGTGAACTGATGAATGAACGAACGGATGGACAAACGAATGGATGAATGAATGGATGAATGAATTAATGAATTAATGCATTGATACATTAATAAATAAATACGGAAATAAATTGCGAGTCAGGCAACAGATCCATTAAGCTTATATCCATACCTCGGAGGATTGTATTTGACAGAGACGTGTAAGAAAACAAAGCGATTATAACCATAGTTCATCTTTTGTTGCATGGCTTGTGATATATAGATGGCTGCGCTGCGGAGACAATACGCGGACCGCGAACAACTGGAGCCGCGAACAACTGGAGGTCGAGCTTGCGAGGAGGAGATCGGCAGACATTATTGCTTCCGCCCGACAAAGCGCCCGGTAATTATTAGTCCAGGAATCCAGTTTCGAACAGACAATTAACATCAATAATTAACACCACAAATAATTGTCGGCGTCTGGGATCTGTTGGCTTCAGTAAGGCAGCCAAGACAGCTGCAGCTTTAACAATTGCTGACAATGATGATGATGATGGCGGTGGCATTGATCATGATTGGTGGTGATGATGCTGATGATGGTGGTGGTGATGATAATTGTGGTTGTGATGATGATGGTGGTGGTGATGATGATGGTGATGATGATGGTGATGATAACGATGATGATGGTGGTGGTGGTGGTGATGATGATGATGATAATGATGATGATGGTGGTGGTGGTGATGATGATGATGATGATCATGATGATGATGATGATTATGATGATGATGCTGATGATGGAAGATGGCCACTGGAAGGAATCAGAGCCAAAGAAGCAGTTCCGCGTCTGTTACATCAGTTTAAGATTAACGTGCGCAGATTAAATTCAACTTTGTTAAATTATTCATAAATATTCAGCTATGAGATTTATATACACAATGAAGGACAGCGTAAGAGGCGAGGGATTAGCATAAAAACGTTTGGAACGACCTACGATTGCGCAGTGGCGAAAGGTTTTGAAAATACCTCTTTCTGCATAATGGCGAGAGTTAGAGTCAAAGGCCGGTGGAATTTAGTTAGAGGTGATGTAGATACAATGGAAAGAGCAAGGGGTCAAGTGGCAATGGTCCAACTGTGTCCAACATTTGATAGTTTTATTTGGGAAACGTTATTAATGAGTTCGTTAGGGTAGATACTTACGTCGCTTAACGAGGTGCTGTCTTATTGAACGATTCGTATTTAATGGTACGTTAAAACTCAAGGGTCTATATTGAGTTCGTAGATAGTTCGAGGCTTGATCATTGAGAGCTTCAGAAGTTGTTGATAGGCAGCCAGACAGACAGACAGACAGACAGACAGACACACAGACAGACACACAGACAGACAGACACACAGACAGAATCGCCAGTACAAAGAAATGTAGTCATGAACGAAATATCAGTAACAAGGATGAATGATCACGGCTGGATTGACGGATGGATGAACTGATGGATGGATGGATTAATGGATGGACTGGTAGATGGATGGATGTAACATCTACATGAACGGAAAAAAATCAAGCTAAGAAAGGCAGAAATAGATGGAGGTAGACTTGCATGCAAGCTTCCTTTTTTTCTAATTTTATTATGGACGGACGGATGGAAGGATGGACGAATAGACACATTCGTAGGGACAGGAGTATTTATGTAGCTGCAGCATGAGGTTGACACACCAGTTGGAGGATGAAGCTATAAATGAACCGAAATTCATGTAGCATGCCAGCAGAAACCAACAGTCTATAGCAAAGTAAAATTATTCAAAAGCAAAAGTCGTACAGTAACTGCGTCCAGCAAGGCAAATAACTGCCCAACTTTATTAAGTTCTTTTTCTGTGTCTCTTGTCTCTCCCTTTCTTTGTCCTCTCTCTCTCTCTCTCTCTCTCTCTCTCTCTCTCTCTCTCTCTCTCTCTCTCTCTCTCTCTCTCTCTCTCTCTCTCTCTCTCTCTCTCTCTCTCTCTCTCTCTCTCTCTCTCTCTCTCTCTCTCTCTCTCTCTCTCTCTCTCTCTCTCTCTCTCTCTCTCTCTTTCTTTACTCTCCTCTGCTCTCCTCTGCTCTCCTCTGCTCCCCTCTGCTCTTCTCTACTCTCCTCTCCTCTTCTCTGCTCTGCTCTGCTCTCTTCTGCTCTTCTCTTCTCTCCCTATTTCCTTATCTCCACTCCCTCTCTCTTACGCTTCAAGCGGCAACTTAAAACTCTCTATTTCATGAATCCGTTGGTAAGTTGCTTCCTCCCCCAGCGACTGACCGTACCTCTGATTCAAGTATTGACGTTTGACACATAAATCTAAAATAATTCATAATTCATTCAAGTTAACATCAGAAGTAATTCAAGGAATGTTACAGGGTGAATTATTTGCCGAACTTACAAACTGGTTGATCACTAATTCAATGTCGGATCTTATCTCATGCGCAAATTATCTGGAAGGTATATAATTATGTAAACAGAGTATACATAGGGGATTAGGGGTCTAATAATAATTGTAATTTGATAATGCCTTCCTACAGTACCGTATTTAAAAATGTACAGAAGTGAGCCCGGGAAAGCATTGAGAGCTGGAAACAGACTTGAAGAGATAGGCCTAAGTGTTGAGTTTAGAGAGAAAACAGTCTTCGTAAGAAAGCTGCGAACATGAGAAGGTAGAGAGTTCCAGATGGAGAGACCGGCAACTATGAAAGGAGACCGTGAGAGCAGTTCCATGTAAACACCATTCAAGACAAGCAGCTAATCGGGAAAACTTCGCCACAGTTCGTACTCTGGCAGTGCCAGTCCCAAGCCTGGATAAAGGAGGATGGTGACGCTGATGATCTTTGATATCACACAGTGTCGATAAACTGAAAATACTAGCAGTTAATCGCAAACACAGTGCAGAAACATTAACAGACAATAATGAAAGAGCATCTGAGCACCTGTTCGCTCATCACACACCACTAAACAAACTCATCAAGCGTGAGTTTTAAGAATCTAATCTAATCTGGTTTAATATAATCCAATCGAATCCAATCTCTAATCTTCTGTAACATCGTTGTTATAATGTATAAGATATCAAATCAGCTTAGAAGCAAAACCACGTCAAAAGACATAATGAAGCGATCATAGCAATTTAGTAAAATGACGCCTTTTAAGCCTTTTAACTTACCGTTAAAGTTCTTTTATTGACTTATTTATTGAAGCAGTCGATGCGCTTAGTTTCTCTTTAGACTTGTTCATATTAACGGTTCATATATTAACTGTATTCATACTAAGCTTACTACATTTTAAATGGATTTGACAGAGAGTCGATCGAGAGATCCCGTCAGCAGATCCAAGGAATACGCCATCGTTGGGATGCTGGTAGTCAACTGTCCGCCGCCCCACACCAGAACAGCCTTCAGAATGCCGTCTTCGGTAATTCCTCCGAACCAAGGGTGGGTCATTCCAGAATGCCTGAATTCCACACGAACCTGGGGCGATCAGACCAACCTGAAAGGGTCTTGGGACAAACATGGGGCAACCGCTCTGCCCATTTCCCTTTGAACAACGCCCATATGAGGGACAGAAGGAGTCAAAACGAAAGTCTATTGGTAAACTCGTCCACCTACTTCCGGATTCAAATCGACCATGGGGCGTCGTCTAGTAACTTCCGGTCGAGGGCTGAACTGACCGCGCCCCCCGCATTTACTCCATGGACAAATCCAGGAAGAGCTGGAGCAAGAGTGGGTCACTTCCACCAACATCGTCACGAAACAACCGGCACGGAAGAAACGGTTGAAGGAAATCCTGGTGTCGCGGCCTGCCACTTTCCAGGCATAAGAACGGGTCGCTACACACGACTACCCATTCTAGGATTCTCCGGACACAGAGCTCTAAGAGAAACGGCTTCGTATGTCAACAATCCACCCTGTCCCTCCGAGCGATACCACTGTAACCCTCGCCTGAGAAGCAGTTACGTTGGTTTGTCTGAGGGCAATAGTTTTTATGACCCATCTGCACTGGCTTCCAGTAACGAAACTGGATTAGCTAAGGAGACTTATCAGGTTGAAATGCCAGCATCAGACGCAGTTACGGGTTATTACTCACCGGCAGAAAATTATCTTGCGGAATTATCCGGACTACCCACAAGCAGAGAGTATCGCATATGCGAAGATGTTGACCTGCCAGGATTACCGATGATAGTTGTTCGTGACTTGCCGGAAGAGAATTGTCGACACGAGTTACCTGCATCATACACCGGTGAAGATATTCGCGTTCCTGACGCCGGTGAAGATATCCGCGCTTCAGGAACGGAGAACGCCTTTGACTGGAGCTTTAAAGTGGGTGACGAAAGCGAAGACGAAAAGAATGGAGAGAATAGGGATCTCGAGACGGACACGACTGGAATCTTGGCCTCACTAAGCGACATGGAACGGTTTATTCAGAAAATCGAGGAAGGCACCGAGTTAGAGAGAAACCGATTGGTCCTCCGAGGGAACGATTCTCCCGTCCAGCCAGACGACTTATGCACCCTCTGGCAAGTCATCGCGGAGTGCGAGGGAGTGGCAAAAGCAGTGGAAGATGCAGGCGATTTCGAGGCAGGCGAGACCCTGTACGAATGGTCATTGGAGAGGATGGACAAACTGGCGACCGCCTGCTACCGCTTCGTTGTCTGTCTGATCTCGGACCTCGTCAAGATCTCCGATCGGAGCAGCTGGAAACCGGAGGAATTCCGGATCTACATGGACGCAGCGCTGCTTGTGAAGAGAACCTGCCGGAAAATGATGGAGACGACCGCAGACGAACAGGTCTCTCTGCGACGTCCCCCTGCTGGTACCCTGCTTCAGATTCTACTCATCTATATTCGCACCCTCCGTCTCGTGCTCGAACTGTACGCACTGCTCAACAACTCGAAGCCTGTCGAACTAAGCGAATGGAGTTCTTCATTATGTGAAGCCTTGAAGGCATTTGTGACCGAAGCAACGCGAGATCTGTTAGACTTCCACGAACTACTGTCACAAAGGCTCCCTACCAGTACGGAACAAGAAGTCCTGGTCGACGACAGTGGGCAGGACGTTGAATCGCAAAAGAATATTCACGGAGAGGAATCCCAGACTTGGAACTGGAGAGGAAATGAAACAAATTCGGGCGAGTACGACGCAAGATTTCTGGCTCATCACCAACGAACGAAACGTGATACAAGCGAAGATGAAGACAACGGAGAAGCTGGCCGCAGTGAGGCTGGAGCGGATGATCGAATACAGAATCCACCGCATCTAAACCAGTATCTCCAATCGACCAGCTTCCCCGACAGCATCCAAGAACCGTATCTACATGGCCTCGTCATTCCATGCGGTCCCGATTACAGATACGCGTCTCTGTATAATGAGCCTCGCCTAGAAACGGAAAGCGGATCAGACGCAGAACCTTCGACGAGGTCCTATCCGGTCAGCTGCACCGCAGCCGCTAACGAGTCTGATCTTTCAACCGATGGGGAAACTGACCGTCGGATGGAAGGCAACTATCCAGCGGATCCTTTTGGTTTTGACATTACCAGCAACGAACTGACTGCGGAGGAGCTGGACATTTTCCGTTCGATGCTGAGTCCGTCAACATTTCAACTCCTCAGAGAGAACGTTCTACCATCGACTGCACACGAAGAAAATATAATGCTGGGTAAGGATTATAAAAGAAAAGCATTGATAATAGTAATGATCACATGAACAAAAAAGACGACTACGCCAGTGATAAGGATGACTATGATGAGGGTAGTCACCGCCTACACCTCTAGATGTCCATATCCCCCTCTACATAAATCTGTTTTCGTTTAGTTTATGTGACCAGTAACGATTCAGATTCCATGAGTTTATTTACCTCTGTTTCTTACTCGTTTCCAGTCTGCAGTCAGTTGAATCAAACGCTCTAACACAAAATATAGAACTGCAGATTTCGAACAGTTCAAATATAGTCACAGTCAGCTTCGCACAGAAGACTAACTCTGTCATTGTACGGCCGTGCCTTAGTGCCAGGCAGTGTCAATCCCAAGCCTCGATGAAGGAGGAGCGCGACGCTGAGAGTTTTTGTTATCACACAGTGTCGTTAAACTGAAACTACCAACAGAAGATAGAGACCGCCAAATATATCGCCAGTTGCAGTTTCTTCTTCCACTACTTAGACTCCGTAGTCTGTATATTTACTTAAGATCTGCATATCAACCATTCTTCGCGCGCCAACAAACATTAGCATTATATGGCCTATATGCATCGATCCAGGTGAACGCCAAACAATCTACTCGCTGTACCAACGAGATAGCCTATACATCACAATAATTATCTTTACGATGAGAATAATTATTATTACAACATCAGCAACGTAGCAAGGTCCAAATCATCCTTAAAACTGTTTAACTCCGTTCTTAGTTGACCTGTTCACTGGCCCTTTCCGTTCTTAGTTGAACCTGTTCACCGACCATTCAGTTCTTAGTTTAAAATGTTCACCGACCTTCAAGCTCGTGTAAGGTAAGAACTAGTCATCAAGAAGCTTCAGTTTATTAATGAACAGGTTAAATATTAGCGAAAGACAATTCAATTGGCCTGATTATTATTAAAGTTCGGATTATCTATAGATCTATTGTTCCTGTCTGGCGCCTGATTTCAGCGATGTCGGTCCGGATGGCATCACAAATATTTACAGAGACCTCATCAGGGGTTCTCAGTGGTATGGTCTACGACGGGGAGCCAATCCAGGCCGAGACCTTCGACGTTCTCGTCAACCGTTCATCGACGACGCTCTTAGACGACCTAGTTCAGCTGTACATCAACGCGCCCACGAAGCTTCTCCACAGTCGCCTGAACGTCGTGTTCGAAGGGGAACCTGGAGTCGACGGAGGGGCCCTATCCAGGGAATTCTTCTGTCTCATCTTCCGGGCCCTAATCGATCGAACGGTCAAGGACCGGTCAGTCTTCGAGGGTGATCGAGGACACCTTCTTCCGGCCGTCGACCATGTCCTCAGCGAGGCCAGGGTATTCTGGATCGTCGGGGTTCTGGTGGCCCAGGCGTCCTGCAACGGATGTCACGGTCTGCCGGGCCTTAGTCCGGCCGTTCGACAGTTCCTGGCCAGGGGAGCAAGGGTGTCTGCGCTCGAGGAGATCTCACAACTGACGACGCTCGAGGATGTTGCTGACTTGGATCTGAGGAACTTACTAAAGAAGGTTAGTCTAGATGCAGAGCTACAAAGTAAAGTAGGGTCTACAGGACATGTATGCGCTTGCCTTAGCCAAGCTACTCTTTAAGGATATTACAGATGTGCTTATGATGCGCCGTGCTTTGAATACCTCGATGACGCTGAGCTATTGCTAATGAAAGACTTCCTGATGGTCTTGTTACACAGTAACCGTATTGGAGGAGGCTCAAACCCGTACTCTCTGGGAAGGCGAGCGCTCAAACCAATCGGCTACCGTATCCACAAATGACGATTAGGAAACGTCCAAGAGTGGCGTTAATTACATTGTCCGAGGACATTGAACTACATTGTGGTGCATTACGACAGAAGATTACGACACATATCTTCTATCATCCATCGTAACAGTAGACTTAAAAGCATTTGTATCCAGAAGTAAAAAAACACCAACAGCCAAAGCACCAAATCCGATAAAAGCGGCAATAAAACGAAGAGAAGCAAGACGAATAATAGAAGCAATGAAAAGCGATTTTATGTGTCATGCATATGAATCCTTTCTATTATTCGTTTCCATTGTTCATTTATATTATTCGTTTATATCATTCATTTCCATTGTTCTTTTCTATTATTCGTTTCTATTGTAGTTTTACACTATTCTGCAGAGTCAGCGCTCTGCAGATAAATTGTGTAGGTACGTTATATGTTTGAGATGGCCTTCATAAACTCCAGGTCATCGACAGAGTCCTGACCTCTGAAATGAAATGTGAGGAATGGTGGTTATTTGAACGATTGCGAAATCGAACCTGCTTAGTAGACAATACTGAAGTTTCCCGCTCAATAAAAAACTAAATTTAGTTTTATTAACATTTAGGAATTTATTATTTACTGAATAACTACATTTATAAATACAACTCAGTTTATAGAACTTTACAATTTTTCGTAGTATAATTTATTGGGCGCCCCCGAGAGGGGTAAGAAGGGGCGCTATGCAAATTTCGATTGAATGACTGATTGGTAATGAATGAACTCAACTTTTCCCAGAATTTAGTAGGGCTATTTAAATCGATTTTCTGCAGGTGAGGGGGCGAGAGGAGCTGACTGGGGAGGAGAAGGTAAGTCTGGAGACGTGGCTCAATAGATCCGGATTTTCGTTCGTAATGTCCGAAGCGAAAACCGACGAAGCGATCAGAAGAATCCTCCGCTACTACGTCTTCGAATCGAGGATGTCACAGTTGGTGTCAATCGCTGTAAGTTTCTAAAGAACCTTCATGTGGGGGGGGGGGGCTGAGGGGGGAAAAGTTAATGGTAATACTCTTGCGGCCAAGAGTCTTGCCTGAAGTACGTTAGACCTTGAAAAGACGCGGTTCGATACCCTCAAGCTTCCACATGGTCGACTCAGCCTTCCACTCTCTAGGGGGCAGGAGTAAAATAAGTGGGCGCCTAACAGGCTGCCAAGACGTGTGTACAATAAGATCGTGATAAGTGTATCGTCCGGTTTCTATATTTCAATGTTACTTGCTGCGGTTTGTCAGTAAGCTTGGGAATAAACGATTATTATTATTATTTTTTTAACCCGAGGTAGTAGTATTACCTACATTAATGACATCTACAAATTTTACATGCTATCCTAAGATCAGAAGTGGTTGTCCGCTAACGCTTCTCTGTCCAAAGTCTTCCATCCTTTGATCTGGACTTCTTTGATCAGTGGAGTGGAACGTAAAACCAAACGCTTATTGTGCTTTATTCGGCCCAAGTTCTTTTTGTCCAATCCCTTCCTGTCCAGATCGTAATCTCGAAATTAAGCGATGTCTAAAGTGCTACTTAAATGTCGTCTTAAAACGCAATGTGTCGTTCAACGGTCGCTTTGAAGTGGAATCGCAGTCCGTCGGACGGATTAATTATTAATTATTATTTTAATTCTACAAAGAATAAAAATCGACAGATATGGAAGATTAGGTATGGTGTGATCAGGTGTGGAAGATTATGTCGAGATTCCAGAAATTACAAAGATCAGAAGAGAAGATACGGTGCATGACGGATGGGGGAAAGATTATTGTAATTAGGAACTTCTATTGCGCCGGTGTTTAATGCACAAGGTATCAACCGATGGCACAACAAAACTAAGCCGTAATCAGGTTAATATCTAGAAGATCAGTGCATAAGACAAAGAGGCAGCCTATGGTTGACAAGCAATTTGAAAGAGGTAAGTTTTAAATTAATATAGTTTTACGATTAGTTATTTACCAACCATACCTTACGTTAGATTACCTTACAAAGTGAGGGGGTCCTGGCAAGCGGGGTGTTTAACCCCTTTAGGTTCCCTGTGTAACCAGGTTTACTATTTTTTCTTGTATTTCATGTTAATCTGTTTCTTTGAAAATGTGGTTACCGAATTAAAATTGATTGATTGAGAATGCTGACATAATACCTTAGTGTTGTAGCTTTGCTACAACATTGAGAGAATCTTAGAAGGCGTAATACAAATATTCAGATGCATAAATAATATTACAGTACGCTGTTTTGCTGTTATGTAGGAAGGTATGGAAGAGCTGGGTTGGCGTCCAATTCCTTCGGGATTCGATGCGGAGATTGTTTTTCCATCTGGAGAAGAGATATGCTTAGACGATTTATTCCGCTGTCTGCTCATCAACGAGACTCCGGCATGGAGATCACGAGACCTGCAGAGGGCTTTCTTGTTTTTCCGAAAGCTCTGCACTGAACTCCACGAAGGAAAACTCGGTAACGTTTCCGCACGTGGAAGTGCCGTAGTTCAAAACCCATTTTGTATGAGTATTGCATTTTTTTAACACTTCAACGACGAGCGTGTACTGAAAGCGACTGGGGAAAATGCAGCTTGGCGTTAAAGTGTTAAACTGTTCCTGTTGGATCCTTCCTTTTTGATATTATAGTCACGTTCTGAACTTTAGACCTACTGTACTGTAGCTCTTTATTCACATTTATTAGGATATTTATCTATAGCTGCTTTATTATTTGTAGAATTACAATAATAATCACAGTTTAATCTAGGATTGTAAAACATTGTTCGGGAAATGTATTTTTTTATCCTACCCTAGATTCGTTGAATGATTTTATGGTTTTGCGCACGATGTGTTGTGTTATGAAGTTAGTTTCTAAATAAGCCGTCATGAGCAATAATTATGAGCAAAATGAGCATAATTACATATAGCAATATAGCCTAGAGCGTGGTAAGAACACGTTGTAAATGTAATTGTAATTGCAAATTTATATAGCACCACTTCAAGATAGACTCATCGGGGCGTTCCCTACTTAACAAAATGAAACCACGATCGAACAGAATGGTCTTCAAGCGATTGCGGAAAGAGACAAAGAGAGAATGAGGAGTTTGTGTCGCAGGTTGTTAGGCAACTTATTCCAGGTGGATGGGCCGACCACAGAAAAACTCATGTGTTCCGTTCTGCCCACCATATGGTTATAAAAACTGGCAATGTCGGAATGCAGGCCATTGTATGAGGCGAGAAACATGCATATATTTAGTGTTTATTTTCGTATTTGTTATTTCAGATAGACTTCATCTGTCGGATCTGCTGCACTTCTTCACTGGAGCGCCCTATCTGAAATCAGGAACCAACATCACCTTCTCCCATCCGGACAACGGAGTCATCTATCCCCAGGCGCGCACCTGTAACCTCGAATTGATCATTCCGACACAGCACAAGACTTACGACGATTTCAAAGCGGCGTTCAGTCAGGCTCTTCTGCTCGGATCTTATGGATTCGGATTTGCATAAAAACGCAACTAATTTAATCCGTTGAAATCAGACGCAGATAAGACCCAATTTCCAGTAAAATGTTCGAAAATCCTCCATTCGCAAAGACAGTGGTTCGTCTCTCTCTCCATGAACTTATCTCCTTTTCGACTGGTCATAAAATAATCTGAATCGCTAATATAATCCTATTTAGTTCATACAATTTTGTAGCACCTTTTTATAATGTGCAAACATAAATCTATGTTAGTTTTCAGTGAAACAGCAGTAAGTCTTATCATTTGATTCATTGAACGATAAGAAATCAACGCTTCAGAAGTGGAGTAACTTAGGAAATATGAAAATTATATGCAACTATTATTGTTAGATGATTATTTTGACGTAAATGTAGAGTTTTCATAAGTTGAACAAGTAAATAACTTGGTGATTTATTAAAATTAAAAAATCGCTTAATTTGTCGTAAAGTTAGTAGAAGTTCTCTTCTTCTCTTTGTTGTTCTTGAAACAATTCATATTATTTGTTTGATGTTTTTGTCTCGTCAGAATGACAGCAGATCAGTTTATCTGAAATTTCTTCCGTCCCTGTGGGAAAAATGATAACCCTATTTCATTGATATAGCTGGCAAAGAAGAAAAATGAATTGCTTTAAAATTGCCTAATAAATTATTTATCTCGAAATGGTTAACCCTAAATTAATCTGTCGCCGCATTCAGATTTGAAAAATTAATGATACAGACAGACACAGAGGCAGATAGACAGAAAGACAGACATATACAGAGACAGACAGACATACAGACAGACACACCAAGCAATCGATAAAATAAATAAACATGTATGGGCCCAAACAACTAATTCAGCCAATATAAAGAGAAGAGCAGTCTCTTAAGCTAGCCTGAGAGGTAGCCATGGGTATGAAGCGATAGCGACTTCATCCTTCTTAGCCTCGGCATATGAAGGTCAGTCCTCTACCTCGACGTCTGTTCTTCTCAACGACAGTATACGGTGAGAGTACACTGTATGACATTCGATAGTGGACGCATGCAGGTGGAGCAGGGATTTGAACTCTCACCTTTCTCCGAAATCTTAATTTGAACGTACCTTGGGGTTTTCTTCTAGGCGCAGAGGTTCGTAGGTTATTTGCTTTGGTTCATGGTATCTTTCGCGTTCTGCTAAATCTTCATAGATCGCCGGAATCGCATCTCCCTCAGATGCAGAATCCACCACAGCTGGATTGGCCACTCCCTCGGGAGTCGCGTTATCGTTCTGTTTCATATACAAAAATACATAAATAGTAGTATCCAGTTTTATATAGCATAGCTTATCTGACAAGTACACATGCCATCAGCACTATGTTGCAAATTTGTATACGAGTATAGGTCCCACTGAATAATTACAAACTCGTTAACGAGTTTTTTTGTCAATAACATAATTTTCAGGAAGATGTTGGGTAAATATACAAAGAATATTTTTATTCACCTCGTGGTCATAATTTAATGGAAATCTAAATAAGAGTCTATACAAGGCATTGGATAAGGAGATTAAGGTTTAAAACTCTAAGCCTGAGCCTTTATGTTACAATACAGTTTAAAATATATGCCTACTTGCTACGCAAGTCTGAGCATTTGCATTTGCGCTGACAGTAGACAGTGTGTGTAAAGCATCCTAGAAGCTTCTTGCTACCGACGATGCTATATAAATTGTCGTCGCTATAATTACAAATACAATCAAATGAAAAAAAAATCGAGAAAGTGACGCTATGGGTAAGCTATTATGAGACTCTATCGACGGAGAAACTGTTTTAAGAACTTCTGGACGTTGGTAGAAGCCCATCCCAAATGATACAAGCTAAACCACAGAATCTCTTGATTGTGACTGAAAGTCTCCTATAGGACACAATTAGCAGTTATGAATGCATGCCTTTACTCGGCGATCGTACGGCCTTGACCTTAACCAGTTTAAGAAATTTATTAATTATTTTTAATAAATTTTATTTTCAGCACTTCCAATAAGTCGACTGAGCGGAAGAAATACATATTCAGTTTTTATCTCCTCATGTAGGCCTACGGGACATTCTCTGATGTGGAAACAAGAACTTAGAAACGCAATCAACTATCACAGAAGCACGACGCGCTACCGAAGTAGCTATCGAGGCTAGTTCAGGTAGACTTGATAATAAATAAATAGTGAATCACTATTATAAAGATGAGAGTTTTCTGAATCACGTGGTACATATGCCATCTGCAAGTATAATTTCACACGGTAATAAACGTCTTAATTCAATATATGATATAATTTATAGTTCCAATTTCTAAAGCACCTGTCTTGTAGTTCTTTGAGCGGGCCTCTTTGAACGCCGATTTCTGAAAAGCGCAATCAGCAGTCCGACAACAAGTGCGATAGAAAGACCGAGGATAATCGCCAGGGCAATCACAGCCGATTGCAGACTCGTCTTGGAAGCTCCTTTGTCCTCGTCTACAATGGAATTTTGAAAATGACAACTGACATTATTTTGGTCCTAAGTATTATAGCATTTGGAAACGTAATGACCTATGCTAGAGGCAAGTCCAGCGATGCGCTAGTCCCGTGTGCAGGACCTTTGGAAGCGCCCATTGCCGTCTCACGAGCATGAAATCAGCGCCCTCTACGGTCCACACGGAAAATGAGATCTTTATATTACTTTACTTAGAGACTTATGATATCTTAAAATTTAAAACTATACCTGTATTTCCTTGATTTTCCTTGATTTCCTTGGTTTCCTTGATTTGCCAATACCTTCTCTTTTATAAACTGTCGCTAAGACTAACAAGAACTCTCATCAAAGTTTCAAAAAAGTTGATTCAGAATGGGTTGGAAATTTGGAATCAATCTTCTATAGTATAGCAGGCTTCGAATCTCTGTGAAGAACCGCCGTCACCCTGACTTGGGAGGGGGATCTTTATCCACTGAATTTGGGAATATACACTAATGAAGAAGGCTAGAAGCCTTCAAAATGTGGATATGACGGAGAATGGAGAGAATCAGTTGGACAGAGCAAACGACAAACTAGGAAGTACTGGAAATGGTGGAAGAGGGAAGATTTAAGATGAGGACAATAATTATAGAGCGTCAAAGAAGATGGATAATGAGAGGAAATTCCATGCTACGAGATATCACCGAGGGTAGAATGGAAGGGAGAAAGACAAGAGGAAGACTAAGAACGATGTTCCTAGACTGGATAATGAGGAAGGACAGCTACAGAAAGATGAAAGAAGAGGCTCAACACCGAGAAGAATGGCGCCGTTGGACATACGAACCTGCCTAAGGGCAGAGAACCAAAGAAGAAGAAGAAGACTAAAATTTGTGAAACAGCTACAAATAGCTATTGTTATGGATAAGGTTGAATATGTTATTTACTTATCTGAGATGCAAATAAAAGGACTTTGAAGGTATAGCACACAAGTCTAATTTGTGTACGCAAAGAAGTAATTGTACAATGTACATGTTTAACTTACCATACATAAAATACAAAATTACTCATACCTTTCAAAACATTTCTGACGAATGCCACCAGAGAATAGTTTTGTGGAGGTCCATCATAGAGGTAGAAATCAAACGTGTATTGGCTGCCATCTGATGGTATATTCACCAAAGTTATTGTACCGTCTTGACCACTAACGTTGAAGAATGAGCTGACACATAGCAGCTTCGATTCGATACAGCATTCAACTTTCAGCTGCACGGCTCTTCCATTTACTATTGAGAAGCTGATCATTGCGTTTGTCCCGTTAAGAACGATGTTTTTTGGAGGCACTAGAAGTGTCGGTTTAGCAGGAGTTGTTGCGGTCAGGCTAATAACGTCACTGGAACCGAGATCATTATGTGACCAAAGACTGGCTTCGTACTTGGTCTCCTGCTGTATGTTGGTCTCGAATTTAACCTGTAAGGTTACGTTGCTCGGACATCCAATCGGAGATGTGATGTTTTTGGTTTCAACTACTGTTTTGCCAGTTGTTTCCTTGAGTTGCACAATGAAGAATTGCTGTAAACCATTGTCCCAGGAACAATTCCACTGAAGAAATATGCTTGCAGGTGTCAGATAGTACGTTCGAAAGTTGATCGGATTGTCAGGTTTTGCTGAAGAACGCGAAAGGTAGGATTAGGATATAAGTATATTGTGTATGCATGTATATATGTACGTGCCTGTATGTATGCATGCTTCTAAGCATGAACTGAAAACGTTCATTGACCTGTTCAATAGCTTTATTACGGACCAATTATTAGGAGTAATAAGAGACACTATTATATGTTCTTCGATACATAGGCCTACATACATACAGGTACATTCATAACGTAGCCTCCTGATTCCTGAAGTGACCTGACCAGATCTGGTATGGTCTAGACTCTAGAGTCTATTCTCTTCTGGAATCTATAGCATTAGCAAGAATGAATACATAAGTCCTGAACCGGGCTTTGCATTCAGTTGCGTCGGGACGCGTTAACTTTACATCAGACCCTAATCCGTCACATTACTTAAAATCAGCCTACTTCCTCATACCTATCGCTTTTCAACGTGGTCATCTGGCTGTCTTTCTCTGGTTGTGCCAAAAACAGAATTGCTTTTGGCGGACGAGTTTTTCGGTTGCTTGTTTTGTAATATTCGGTCTGTTCTGTATCTTGGGTAAGTTTAGCGACAACGGTCTAAACTTAAGATTTAGCTCTTTTGCAATAGCTTATCCATCCTAGGCTGCCTTTCTATTTCAGCCCACTAACTTTCATGGCATTGACCTGACTGCGGCTGGAGTTAAATGTGCTCTCGGTTGATGCTTTGTGCTTTAGACCCCGGATCTATGGAGGCTGCTAATTATATTACCACTATTCTAGCTTCAATTTACTTTCCAGCTTCAATTTGCTTTGATACAGAGGAAATCACATTGGGAAACAACTAGATCGATGATTGCCAAAGGTGCTTTCGTAATGTCTGTTCTTTCGATAGATCGGAGAGCACACAGGTTAACTATTGTGACACTACGACACACAAGTATAAACCTATTGCATATGCATGGTTACTTACAAATAAGCAAACGATAGAATAAAATAATGCAAAATGCCGTATACCTACCTGGCGGAAGAACTTGAAATGTTGTTTCCGCTACGCCGTACGTGTTGCTCACTTGATATGTGTAACTTCCATATTTACTTTCGGATGATAAAATAAACGTCAGAAAGTAATAGTCAGAGACTGCGTTGAGTGGCAAAGATTGATTAACGCCATATACGTCGACAAATCTCCAAGATGGCGTCGTTTGAGGAGACGGATTTGCATAAAAATTGACTTTTAAATAGACCATCTTTGGCGCAATGACATTGACTTTTCTGGTAACAGGAATAGTACTGGCAATCACCGGTGCATCTGAAATTACAAGAAGTTTGAAAAGCATCGACATGAAAGTTCCAGTTAAGGGCTGATTTATACAATTTTAAAATACTATGAGAAGAAATCATACAATTGGCGACATACCTGAATCTTTATCAATATTAAATACACCACGTTAGTCAAACCCGCAACACTTATAATTTGTTTTGCATCAACCACTACGCCGTATAATGGCTGCAATCAACTGCATGCTACTAAATTAAGGACACATTGTTAAAATTAAACTATTGCAAAAGGCATGATTCTCGGTCCCACAGAATGAAACAGTCTTCCAACTTCAATCCGTCAATGCACATCTGTTGCTCAATTTAAATCAAAATTAAAAAGTCATCTATTCACATTGCACTATGATTAGGAATGCAGCGTAACGCGCTCTGGTGCAAGACTTGTCTTGTTAAAGCGCGCTGTAAATCTTTAGTTGCGTTGTATATTGTATTGGTTATAAAAACTACCTTTGAATGTAACTTGGTTTAGCCACGAAAAGATAATGTGCTGTATAACTATTTGTATATCAAACTTACACACAGTGTTCAGATAAAGAGATGTCCAATATGTTTTCTTAATTGATCCAGATTCCGTTGCACCACAGTAAAAGTTTATGTTATCTAAGAAGCTAACAGAGGCAATCCTTAGAGTCCGATTGTCATTGGTTAGTGAATAGCGGTCAACAACTGTGCCATCTTCCAACGCCACAGATCCATCAGAGCTCACTTGAAATAGGCCAAATTGATCGTTTTCATACCGTCCCCAGATGTAGGTTACAGCCTGTCTGTAGATCGCTGGGAGAGAGGTGGAATTAGCAGTACAAGTCAGTTCAATGGAGTAGCCTTTAGGTACAACGATGAGGTCGGGTGACATTATTATGTTCACAGATGGATAGCCTATAACAAGTCAGCGAAAATCATTGAGCATAATGACTCGTATTTAGTGCCTTCGTGAGGTTTAAAAAAAGGCAATATATAAGCTTAGATGCTCAGATATATATATATATATATATATATATATATATATATATATATATATATATACATATATATATATATACATGAGGTATCAAACGCATTCATGAATGCAGACATGTAATGTACATATATATAATTATAATATAATATGCATATAATACATATATAAATACACATATAATGCAAATAGATAAATGTACATAGCTGCATGCATACATTCATTCATTCATACATACATACACAAATACATACACATATACAAATTATACATATATACATACATGAATCCATCCATATATATATAGATATTTAATATCAAGAGAATATATGTAGTTTTAGACAAATGCAACTATGGTCCTAGACACACAGTTGCATAAACATGTAGTCACATTGTCTCGTAGCCGGTAATCACGTAGTCTCATAGACAATGACTTGGTCGTGCAGTCTCGTATTCAGAGGTTCACTAATTTGCTTAGTCTCGAAATCTAGAACTTTAGTAAACACATAAAAAACTACGAACTCAAACACGAGGAAGAGGGTGAGTCAGGTTGAAAAAACGCTGCGACTGTTGTCACCGAACTTAGTAGTTAATATATTAACAAACCGTAAACAAAAAGTGCAGCTCTGCTTTGCTGATTAGAAGATGATGGACCAGATGATAATGTCAAAGTAAAATATCCGCCATCACTCGTGAGAATATTTGTCAAGTAAAATGTAAAACTGCTGTTGTTCATTGTGAAACTGGCTCTTGTTGTGTACGCGCTCCCAAGCGATAAATACTTGTCGCAGTCGTAACGATAGCTTTCAAGTCTCACGGTAGCTACCGTTCCGTAGTTGGAGTGGGCTAGCACGATGGAGAACGTCGAAAAAATGAAATAATAAAAACTGTTTCTTATCAAATTGCAAGCGTTGTAACTCAGCTCCCACGTTAGAGAGAAGTCGTCCTGTGTATTTTTCCTTTGAAATTCAACTGGTACGCTCTTGAACTCTAAAAAAATAAACATGATTTATTTGTTTTTATTTATTTATTACGAAAACTTTAAACGCGCGTAAAATCACACATAAGCATAGTTTGTATCTGAATATAAAACATTTCGCTAAATTGTGAAACTAGCAGTATTTGTCAGCTTTGTTTTGCATCGTGCACGTTGCTTGAACGTGAACCTACAGTAGGCTTGAAAAATAGTCAAATCAACGGCAATTCATGCTAAAACTAACTGAAACTAAATTCGGCTGTTGTTACGCTAAGTTGTTAATATAAGCGTTCACATGTATGTGCATGTAATACCTTAATAGAATAAGTGTACAAAACGAAAGAAACAGAGGGGCCTATTATTTTGCCAAAAATAGTCGAGAATTGAAAGGAACACAAGCAATACGGTGAAGGATAATGCGTACTGGAGAATTCTCTAAAGTTGTCTATCAAATTCGAGTCTCATTTTCAGTTTCAGAGAAATTATTAAATACCGGTAATTCGAAGTTTACCTAAGTAGCTTGTTCTAATAAAATCTAAGTGTTCAATTTATAGAAGATAACGAATAGATTGAAAAATGTAATGCATTCATTTTTTAAATATATTTATATGGTGTTTACGTTGATGAACACCACACCTGGAAGGATGATATTGAGCACATATCCAATAAAATTGCCAAGAATGTGCTAATATTATCTCGTATATCTTACCTGTTACTCCAGAATGTTATGTTTAATTTATACTATTCCCTCATCCATCCGTATTTAGCCTATTGCAATATCGTATGGGCCTCCTATTACCAAACTAGGCTAAAGAGATTGTATAAACTACAGAAGAGGGCAGTCCGTATTATCGCCGGTAGTCCCTACAACTCTCACACAGGACAGATATTTCATGATCTTCGTATTTTACAAATTGACCAGATTAATAAATTTATGTTTCGCTTTGCCAATAATTTACTACCACCTGCCTTTAAAGATTATTTTCCTAGTGTGTCCGACTCACATTCTCATCACACCAGAACAAGAGGTGATTATCGAGCAGGATTTGCTCGGACCAACTCACGGCTTTTCTCGATTAAATGCGCTGGCCCTGCTGCATGGAACAGTCTATCATATAATACTCGTAAACTGCCTAACTTGTACTTGTTCAAAAAATCTTTGCGCGCACTCCTACTGGAGTCATAGCTCATTCAGTTTTGTTGTGTTTAAAATTTTCATCATTGAGTTTTCTTGCACAGACTTGTGATTATCATTTATTTTTTGCTTATCTTAGTATTCGACTCCATAACTTGTTCTTCGTGATATTCGTGTTTTTTCGTGTTTTTCATCATTTGTTTGTGTGCACTTGTGTCATGTCTAATGCACTTAATAATTGTAAATTATTGCACTAATTTTGTTTTGGATTCCACATATACCATTTAATTAAGTTTTAATTTAGATTAATCTTGTTCACTTCTTTTTCTTGATCGAAGCAATTGATTAGAATATTGATAGAAAGACTTTTATAATGACATTTATTGTGATAGTATCGAACCTTAGGTGGCCCTACATAGCAGGATTTTTTTTATCCCTTCTGGGTCTCCTTTTGTTGCAAATGCTGATACTGTTATGTTATACTGCTTTGTTTTCAAACTGCTTCAATAAAGGATTTGATTGATTGATTGATTGATTTATAAAATCCACTGCATGAAAACAGCCAAACAGTAATTGTTAACTGTGTAGGAAAGAAAGATTATGTTTAAACACTCTAACACATAAAACTCACCACTATCTTAAATGGAAAACAGCAATAGACCTAAACGTTTTTTGTAAGTTCGGAGGAAAAATCAACCTTATTCAGGTTTTAAAGTACTTTCCGTCCTTAGACTGGTTGTGCCAATGGCTGCAGCTCAAAGCTCTTGCGCAACTTGCCTAAAAGAATCAGTGCCTCTTTGAAAAAAAATTATAAGGACAATAGGCCTACCATGCAGAGACAAATTAAAGACTTCGCTGTAATTCGACTCCAGTCTGGATCCCACTTCCCGTGCTTTGCATCTGTAGAGGCGACCATCATCAGCTCTCAGCACTGGGTTGATAGTCAGACGATTTCCGCTGATGTTGTGTCTGTTAAACTGATTGGAAATTTCTTCACCGTCTCTCTCAAATGTGAAGAGAATCTGAGAGGCGTAATTATAAGGTAGAGAATTGATTCCTGTTGAGCACTGAATATAGATCGACTTCTGTTCGACCACTGGAAACTGTCGAATGTAACCGTCATTGATGATATCTGGTGTCCTTGGAATTTCTGCACAAGAAGGATTTATAATCACGCTTTACAACAACTTATAGATCCATATTCTGATAATAGACTTAGACGCATAGTCCGACACAGATCTGGTGAATCGCTTTAGTACGTTTGAAAAGGGAAATATAATGGGAGCTCTATATCTCGAATGATGTGAGACTACAGAAAGGCATAGAGAAGAATGAGTTAGGTATGTAGAGAAAGAGATAAGTAGCAAGAGAGAGAGAGAGAGAGAGAGAGAGAGAGAGAGAGAGAGAGAGAGAGAGAGAGAGAGAGAGAGAGAGAGAGAGAGAGAGAGAGAGAGAGAGGCAGGTAAACAGAGAGCACAAAGGAGAAGGAAGAAGCGAGGGAAGTAGGAATAGACTTGGGCGAGGGAAAGAGGGAAACAGAGAGGCAGAATGGGGAGGGAGAGAGAGAGGGAGGAGGAGAGCAGGTAGAGGATAAGGAACTGAGAGAGGGTGTGAAGTAGTACCAGATAGACAGTTAACATCTAGCTAGCTAAAGCTAGCTAACTAAATAGGTAGGTAGGTAGGTAGGTAGGTAGGTGGGTGGGTGGGTAGGTAGGTAGGTAGGTAGGTAGGTAGGTAGGTAGGTAGGTAGGTAGGTAGGTAGGTAGGTAGGTAGGTAGGTAGATAGATAGATAGATAGATAGATAGATAGATAGATAGATAGATAGATAGATAGATAGATAGATAGATAGATAGATAGATAGATAGATAGATAGATAGATAGATAGATAGATAGATAGATAGATAGATAGATAGATAGATAGATAGATAGATAGATAGATAGATAGATAGATAGATAGATAGATAGATAGATAGATACATGGATAGATAGATAGATAGATAGATAGATAAATAGATAAATAAGTGAATAAATAAATGGATAGATAGATAGTCAGATAGAGAGCTGGCTGTCCCTCCGGCACGAACTTCAACAGCGCAGCATAGAAACTTCGCTGTGATTGGCCCATCTCGTTGTAATTCGACTTCAGTTTGGATCCCACGCTGTGATTGGCCCATCTCGTTGTAATTCGACTCCAGTTTGGATCCCACGCTGTGATTGGCCCATCTCGCTGGATTAGGTTACCTACCATGTGCTCTTGGTCTTTCTCATGTAGGCCCTATTAGCACTTGAAAACATTAAGCCTGATTTTATTGTCTTCAGCTGGCAAGTCTGGAGCACCTCTTAGAAGATTCTCTATAACAGTCGCGATACAGATTCGTCCTTTATGACAGTTTCAACGGTGAATTTACTTAGAGAGAAACTTTGACTCTAGATCTATGCGTTCTTCATGAAAAGGTTAAGGCATTTGTAGACACGCTAGCTTTCTTGTAAAATCATATCTGATCACATAAATCACAAATCATATCACGTAACAGACAGACATCCCACACACTCTGATACATTTTTATCCCATCCTGAATTTTTGTCTTCCCCAATGCCTCCAAGCACAAATGGAGCTTTGAAGAGAGCGTTGATAACTTACGGTAGACGTAGAGTAGAGCAGTTGCATCGTTGGTAGTTTCGATGGTCAAAGAATAGTTTCCAGCATCCCACAATGCGATATTCGTAATTGTCAAAGTTATCACTCCATTTGCTCGGTCGATGTTTGGCGTCCCTCTCACACCAGACGAAGGTGTAGTCGTCAGATTTTCAAAATAGTAGGGAAACGCTGGACCCGTAAATGTCCACTGGAACGTACACGAGTCTCCTTCATAAACACGCTTAATTCCAGGTAACGATGTTATTGCTGAAATAATAAAGATATTTTCAACATAGGCTAAGCCTGAATGAATATTCAATAAGCCCACAAGCCTACTTCTTATGTTATGCATGTCTGTTAAATTGCAGGTGTAAGAATGATTGCCCTAATCTACGTTGTTAGAACTAATGACTGACTGGTGGTCGTTTATTGAAACGTTAAATCGGTGCAATTTTTACAAGAATCCGTGGTAAACAGAAATGACTTACCTGACAACGCGCCACCAATGCTCAGGACTAACGTGACAAAACACTGGAAGGAAACCATTTCGAAGACCGACCTATGAACATAAAAGACTAATTTAAATATGAACCAGTATCGTCTGCAAAGATTAACCACGCAGTCGCTCTCTGTAGCTTGAGACTACACTTGGACTGCCAAAATAATGGAAGCTTACCGAAGTTACGTGATGTCAAATAATCTAGGCTTTATTTATTACTAGCTGGTTTACCCGGCGTTGCCCGGGGTTATAAGTTTCAATCCCTGTACCACCACCACCACCACCACCACCACCACCACCACCACCACCACCACCACCACCACCACCACCACCACCACCACCACCACCACCACCACCACCACCACCACCACCACCACCACCACCACCACCACCACCACCACCACCACCACCACCACCACCACCACCACCACCACCACCACCACCACCACCACCACCACCACAGGAAAAGTTAATGTGAAGTGAAATCCCTACGGCGTACCTTTAGAAATGCATGCCGGTGAAACAGAATTAGCGATGAAAGACAGAGAATCTTCTCGGGTGGCGCCATCTGGGGAATGAAAATAGGTCGACTGGAATTTGTTTGGTGGGGTTAGGGAGAGGTTTTCGCCCGTTTTCACCATGGAAGCGGTGAAAACGGGGGACGCGAAGCCTCACACTGGGTGTGTAATGCCCACCCCGAGACAGTAGTGTAGGTTTCGAGTGAAAAGGTCGAAAACTGTAGAAATGCATTCCGGTCAAAGATCGCGGTGCTACAGACAGAGTTTCTTCTTTATATATATATATAGATTAATACGCAACTTCAAATGCACAATGCGTCAACCGATGGCGCACCAAAACCAAACCGTAATCAGGTCAGATATTCAGATACGCTAGACTACAATAATAAAAAATCGCAAAATTTGATTTACTTCCGGGTAGCCTTAAAGAAATAAATAACAGAATCGTAAACTTCGGTTTACTTCCGGGTTGCCTGAAAGTGTCGAAGCATTGCCCGGGCGAGTACCAATGATCTAAAAATCAAATGCGACTTAAATGCTTTTAGTTAGTTAGACGCTCAGCATTTCTCCACCGTTTCTGTAATCTGACAAAGACGATTAAGTTGAACGTAAGGTATCCTTCCGAACCGTGCCAGATGTTAAACCCTTCAGCGCTGGTCTGCAATAGGCTCAAAATATTGAATTACTGCTTTTGACAGCTTCATATTATAAATAAAGGCAACTTACACGGAAGTATTCTGATATATCTGATCTCACTGTATGAGATCACTGACCGAAGAACCGCTCAACGTTCGTTTCTCCCTGCACAATACTGAAAATAGACTGCTACTGGCAGGCACGTGTATTTTGTCACCTTAGCTCTCCATCCCTGTATGATCTAGGCCAATGTATTTGCAGACTACACCAGGGCCTTTGAAAAATGCTCTGTGCTTTAGAATGCAAATAAAGTCAGCGTTGAGGCCTATTGAGGCCAAGAGATGTGAAAGCAGATCGTGCACCTCTTGTACCTATACAACTGAACTGTAATTCTAGCCTATCAAAGTAGAACGGTGTGCAGGTTGGTCAAACAGCCGATTTGAAAGTCGGAGTGCAGAATAATAAATTTATGTTAATCAGCTCAAAGTACCGAAGCACTAACAATTGTATTGTCCTCGACAGTGGTTGATGTGTGGGTTCATGGTGAAAGTATGCCCGTTAACTTGGAGGACTCCCCTCTAATGATTCATCTCGACTTCTTTTACCTCACCTTATACCTAGATACATTAGATCTTTGGAGTAGCCCAAGGACCAATAATCGAGACATGAAGTGAATTTTACTATAGTTTGCCTGAAATTACGTAGAAATGTTAGAAGTTTGTTAAAGCCTATAGTATTTCAGTTGCATAATAACTTCTCCTAACCTATGTACTATGTAGTCTCTATGCGATATTAAGCCTCAGCTGATAGCTAAGTTCATTGAGTTTCAGAAATAATCTGACGATTAAGTAGCATAACTGTGAGTTAGAACCAAAAAGTTTAATGCAACGATGACAAGGTATCTGATTGTATGCAACAAAGGATCGGCTTTGTCAACGGAAACTTCATACCAGTGAGACTTCGAATTTCAAGAATATAATGACTCGCATTCTGGTCAATAAAAGTTAGCATAGTGTTAGATTAACATAGTTTAATGTTCTTCTTGTCGACATTGGTAACAGCAACCAAGAAAACTGCATGAAACTTCTGCTAGTTCTAGAATGAACCATGTTGCCAAATTAGGGCCAAATACAGCCTACTCAATATGGCTGAAACAGAAATGAGTTTGAAAAGTAGCAAGCCGATAAAAAAAATCTGACCTTAAACAACACGAATAAATTATTTCTTCTGCTAGTTACGATACTATTTAAACTGATCATTGGAATTAACTTTATTTTGGTAGCTACCTTAATTAAAGAAGACCGAGACATTACGAGACTAATCGGTGTTCTTACTTCTTAGTGCCGGTGTGTGAACCAAACGGAAGCCAAAAGTTCCACTGCTATGGTCAGCAGTTGCCCCAAATTTTCGCAATCAATTTCGCAGATGGTCACACCACACATACCGCTTACACTGTCCTTCTGAGCCTGATTTTGATCTTAAACTTTGATTATGCAAATTCCTGTAGCCTGAAACTTTCGCGAATCAAAAAGCGTCTATGTTAAACGAATAAAATAACGATAGAAATCATAAACATTTTCTGACCATAGCCTAGCTCTGTTTGTGAGCCTTTGGATACAATACAAAAGCTAAGAGCTACTAACAGAGGAAATCTGCTGTTAAACCCGATACAAGGAACTAACAATTACTTGTAAAGGATTCGGCAAATAACCGAATGGCCGACTTCTTTCGTTTTCTTTGAAAGGAGAAGTACATTATACATACTCGCATGACAACCCCAAAAAATCCCCATTGCCTGGTTTAGGCTATTCGTCGTTCAATGCGTCACGCTTCCATTAGCAAGCACTCATAAAGGCTCCATATCACGGGTGGTGAATCGTGCCATCGGAACTCTCGGCCTATGCGTGATGTAGGGCTCTAGACCAGTGTATTTTAGACCACGACATTAAACTTTATATCTAAGGCAAGCTGAGATATTCTATGAACTAAGGAGATAAGCAGCTGAAAGGTTTCTAAATCTACTTATTGCAGTTGTTATAGTTTGTTATGGACTGTCAGAAAAATTTACCCATTTTCTAGCCAAGATTGCAACAACAGATATGCTTCCTACCGATTACATCTATAGTTTTATTCTTTCACCATGCACCTACCTGAAAAAGTTTCATCTTATTAAATTTTCCTTTTATCCATTCTTTGTTATACTTTAAATAATTATAATTTGAAATCGAAATAACACAATTTTTGGCTGTGGCATATCTCATATTTATTTATTTAGTTATTTATTCCGGATATTTCTATAGCGCCTCTCAAAGTCAACTACTACTCAGAGGCGCTCCCGACTACAGCATTTGATACTGTGCCGGAATTTTCACGCCGAAGCGCCACGAGCAATTGCGAGTGAAGGACTTGCCCAAGGTCCGTACGCAGCGGCTAGAGTGGAATTCGAACCTGCAACCCTCCGGTCACAAGGCGCCGAACTTACCACTGAGCCATATAATTATATTATTATGATTTGTGCCTCTGAGTAGAGCCCTTGAAGAGGCGCTATATAAATACCATGATTGATGATTGATATAGTGCTAAGAGTGTTTTCTTGCTCAACCGCCATAGACCGTCTCTCTCTGTCAAAGAGAATTGACCTTTTGGTAAGTTGATTTTGCAGCATCAAGGTCAGATAATGGGTCTGATTACAACTTAGATTTGATACGTCAACGGTTGATACATCTGCATTAGACACTATATATAGGCCTAATTCACGACAGAAGTAGCTAATTGACAATAGTTATTTTTTACGCATTTTAGACAAAATATACTTGGAACAAATGCACTAAAGTATCTAATATTAATAAGTCATATAAATAGATTAGTCCTCAGCAACTTTCGAAAGCTGTCCAGCAATATCTAAGGATCACGAAGTATAACAGCCAGATCTAAACATTCCAAAACTCCGTGTACATATAGGCAACGAAAGAATTGTGCATAATACACAGTCAAAAAACAAGTGTAGAATATGTTAACATCTTCTTAGGTATACCGACTTTATGGCTTCAACGTTTTTAGAGTCATTTAAGTTGTTTCCTCACGATTTTATTTGTGCCTATTAAGTCATTTTGCTGCCTTATGCACCAAACTGCCTGCATTAGCACAGTTACTGTAGGTTATGAAGAAATTTGGCCTAAATATACGACTGGTTAAAACATCAGCGTCATACGTGCTACATCAGCATAACATGTTCAGAAGAAGCGTGGCCGAAGTTAAGGTGATACAGATTAAAACATTCGACTGAAACTAACATAACATAAACATAGGCCTACTTATTTGCATATTCTCAAAGCACTTCAAAATTATAATTACGTAGTTCAGTTAACAAGAAACACTTCACGAGAACGTTTTCATCATTGCTCGCCTATGAGCAAATGAGAAGTTTTCTATTTCAAACACATTGCCGCTACTTAAAGGTAATAAATTCAGTTAACAGATAAGCTTAAAGAAAGTTTATATCAAGTATACAGAAGATACATATTATGAATAATTTCTCGCATCTGGACTCCTTTCTTCGAATGGCAGATTGGGTTCTTCAAGAGTACTGATTTCTCTGAAAAATGAAACAAAGGAATAAGAAACTACAGTCGAATACCTCTCAAGTTAGGCTAAACAATATCTCGCCAGAATACTACAGCAATGTTGAGCAACGAATGACGCATGGATATCTACTAGAAAGAATGTAAAACGTTGGTCTTTCATTTAATGAAAACATAGTCAATAAGAAGACTGGAGGCTTTCGAGATGTGGATATGGCGAAGAATGGAGAGAATTAGCTGGATGGGACGTAGGACAAATGATGAGATATTACAAATGGTGGATGAAACAAGATTCTTGATAGAAACAATCTGAAGTCGGCAGAGAAAATGGATTGGCCATATAATGAGGGGAGGTTCTCGTCTAAGAACTATAATCGAGGGAAAGATGGATGGGAAAAGAACGAGAGGAAGACCTCGAGTGATGCTACTGGATTGAATGATGAAGGACGGTTACAGTGAACTGAAGGAGAGGGCTCAACAACGCGACGAATGGCGACACTGGAGTATGAACCTGCCTAAGGAGACAGGGAACTGGAAGAATAATAATAATATTCGTTTATTAGATTCAAACTGACGAGTAAGCAAAAAGATTACATGTTATAGTAGTAATAGACGATAACAAGTTTAACAGGAGTCGAATTTTACTGTGTGGCAGCCAGGCAAGGCGCCCATCTGTACTACTGCTCATTTTACTATCGTCACCTAGGGAATGAAGGCTTAGTTATCCATGTGGGGCTAGCGGGTATCGCACCCGCGTCCTTCTGATCTACGTGCCAGCGTGTTACCATTCAACCATCTCCCCGCAATAATAATAATCTTTCCCAATAATACACAGTACCTTAGCTCTGGTTGGTTTCGTTTCGTTGAGCGGCATGTAGTATCTGTCGTCTGGTGAATTGGGTGCATCCGCAACCTCATAAGTTTCTTCCGGAGCTTCGTCATCTTCTGGCGGTGGCTTCTGAACCACTGACTGAGTTGCTTTCCTCTCTGGTAAGGGTCTCTTGGGAAGCTATCGGAATCAGACAAAATACGGCGAACATTTATTACTACTAATATGCAGTGCTTTTTTTCCGCCGGAACGCGCCGGAACGGCGTTCCGGCACCTTCTTTCATGTACTAAAAAATAATTGATTTTTTTAAATAACAAAAACAATAACTTAGTTGTTTTAATTTAATTTCAGTGTTTTGAACTGTTTCAGTGTTTATTGAGACCCCTCCCAATCCCTAATCCAGTTTTGTCGGGAATTTAGCCCGCCCTTAATTATTCCGTTCCGGAACGTGTTTTTCCAGAAAAAAACACTGCTAATATGTTTGCATATATTAATCGCCACTGTCTAACGACAAAGCACGAAACGTGAGTCAAGGACTTGCTCAGTGTCTCTACCCTGTCGCAGTCTCAGAAGAGTCTCGAACCCGCACACTACGCGTTACAAGACAAGCGCTCAAAGCAATCGGCTTTCGTGTCACGCAGCTTTTAGGTGAACAGATTAAGTGAGACATAATTTGCAGCAACAAGTAAATGCAAAAGTCGACAGTACGACAGTAAAACATTCGATGGCTTCTGGTCTAACGACCTGGGAGTTTGCAAAAATTGTAATTTTTACTTTTATTAGGATATTCGGTTGAACTACACCGGATAAAGTTTAAACCAAAAACCATTGGATAGCATTGCTTCCTAAAAACAATAAATAAATACCTAGCCATATAATGCATGATCCTTAACATTTCGGTTTTGAATTACAGAACTAACCGATACAAGCTCATCATAGATTGTCGCACAGAGTGATCCCTTGTGTATTAAGACAACGGCGCTGTAGAAGTTATTAGATAAGACCTAGAACATAGGCCAGCATTCTTCTTGATAGTTACCTCCACGGATAGTTACCTCCACGGATAGTTACCTCCAAGGATAGTTACCTCCACGGATAGTTACCTCCACGGAAAGTTACGTCCACGGATAGTTACCTTCACGGATAGTTACCTTCACGGATAGTTACCGTCACGGATAGTTACCTTCATGGATAGTTACCTCTCGTGTCGTCGGTTTCTCTTCGATAATCGGGAGATTCGGGATATGCTCCTTCTTCTTCTTCCTCTTAATTAGGACGAACAGCAAACTGCCAACTAAGCCCAGGATAGCAATTAACAAAAGTACGGCAAGAACAGAGACAGCGATGTACAACGCAGTTATGTTCCCGTCATCTGCAATTAAAATCAGTCAACATCGGACAATCAGTTAAGAGTTGAGCTGCAGTAATACGATGAATATCAATGAGATACTCAATCTTTTCAGCAGAATTTCTATCATTTTTCTACCGTTGATGCGTTATTTAATAGTGCTATACTGACGTCTAGGTTATATAGACGATGAACAACAATAAGATTTTCAATTTGTTTTTAAATTTTCGTTATTTAAGTTTGAACATACATCGAACCCATAAACTGTATGTGTACTAACTTAAGAAAATTTCGTCAAATGAAACTTGAATCATAGTCAGTTCAAGGTCAAGATCCTTAGTTCAATAAAATCACCCACTCATTCCATACTCATAAGGTTTCTTTATTGTCAGCCGTGTTTCTCGATGCATTCTGAAGTGTAACAACTAATTCTTAAAGGGTAGGGTTGAATCAAAGGAGGCATTCCTATCCAAGATGATGACCACAATTGTGAGGTTTTAGAATTAAACACAACGACACACTAATGTAAAATAAGTACATGTAGGCCTAGAATGAAACAAATTAATTTTGAACATCAAAATGAGCTTTAAACTCACCGACATTTCCCGTTCTTGACACTCTTATGCCTTTTACCATCGTCAAATAATAGTTGTCTTCACCACCACCATATGCAATGAAGTCGAACAGATATACGTCACCATTTGGTAGATCGCTAAAAACTACTTGGTAGGCGTTGTTAGTGATGGCGTAATCTGTGGAACTGCACCTGCCAGTTGCTTCCGAGCAACATGTTACCCTAAGTTGTGTTATATTTCCGTTCAATGGACTGAAGTTGATAGTGGCCTGAGTTGCATTGATTGCGATGGTCTTAGAGGAGACGACAAATTCGAATCTTTTCGGAGTTTTCACAGCCAACTTCACAACATCACTGGAACCAAGTGCATTACTGGACCAGATGTTGACCTCGTAGCTTGTCTCAGGTTGAATGTCACTTTCAAATAGCGTTCCTAGCGTTGTATTGTAGCAGTTGTCATCCACAGTGGTATTCCGTATATCTATTTCTGTGTTGCTAGCAGTTTCTTTTAGTAGTACGGTTATTGTTTGCTTGCGACCGTTAAACCACATGCATTTCCAATGAAGGAGCATTTGCCTGTCTGTTTTGTATACGACTTTGAGGTGAGATGGTGGTTCGGATGGTGCTGAGACATTTCAAAACAAATTGAATTGATGAAATGAAATCAGTTAGGTTTCGATATAGAAGTCATTCATTCATTCATTTGAGCATTTACATAGCGCCCCTTCAAGGGGGCTACTCAGAGGCGCTCCCGACTCCAGCACGAACGAACATAGCAGTTTTTAAGGCAGTATAGAAATACTCAGATTGGATTTTAGGAAGGAGACGCAGCGCCAGAGGTAGGGCATTCCATACCGCTGGGCCAACCACCAGAAAGGCTCGATTTTGCATAGTTGCAGTACGAGCAAATGGGACCGCGAGTTCCCCCCTCTCTGCAGAACGAAGTAGTCGGCCGCGGGTCTCGCTGACAGGTTGGCAGAGGGACCTAAGGTAGGTCGGAGCAAGACCCAACTGGCAGCGCCAGACCAAGGAGGCAATCCGATACTGGATGCGCAGAGCAACAGGTAACCAATGTAGGTCACAAAGCATGATGGGGGTGGGGGGTGGGGGGTCGGTGGGGGGGTGGTGGGGGTGGTGGGGGTGGTGGGGGTGGTGGTTGGTGGGGTGGTGGGGGATGGGGGGGGGTGGTGGATGGTGGGTGGTGGTGGGTGGTGGGGGTGCAGGGATTGAAAGTTATAACCCCGGGCAACGCCGGGTAAACCAGCTAGTATGGAATATGGGAGCTTTGCTTAGTCACTGTGTGACTAGTAGAAATTAGGACCTGAAGTAGGAATTAGCAGCAAAAGTAGCAATTAGCAGCTAAAGTAGCAATTAGCAGCTAAAGTAGCAATTAGCAGCTAAAGTGTACACGCACTCAGTTTGATACAGCTCCTTTTGCTATGTTTAATATGTCTTAGGGTAAAAACTAAATTAAAAATGAGATTGAATTTTTGTCCAACTGCTTCAAGTTAGCATCAGCTGACCTGGAGGAAGAACCTGAAATGTTTCTGTCGTTGATCCAATAATGTTGACTAAAATTGCCGTGTAACTTCCATAGTACGTCTGCGATGTGAGTTGAAACACAAAAGACTGTTGGTAATGCACATCAGGCGTTGGTAATGGCATTTGAATACCAGATGTGTTGACAAAAATCCAACTCGACGATGTAATCGATGGATTTGAACTCACACTCAAACTAAGCTGAACTTTATTACCGACGTCACAGTGAAATCTTCTGCTTGGTGGTGTTAGTGACAAAACGTGCGGTCGATCTACAACGTGAAAGAATCATATGCATTAATTGTAGGCATTAATGACGACCAAACTCCGCTAATTGTTACAATCATCTGCATCTTAAAATATGGATTCATATTCCGTTGCAGAAACTCGGTCAAAATCCGACAGGTGAAATAAGCAAGTCAGAATCTATATTCGGAATCTGGATCCTACTTGTTTAAAGCGATACATCAGACTATTATGCCTACTCACGTAGCCTACCATAATTAAGGTGATCTATGAGCCTTAGTCTTATATTCTAAATATGCGTAGTCCAGTGACAAGTGAGTGAAGTGACAGCTGAAGAAAAAAAGGCGTTCGGTAAGAATGAATGACTGCAAATGCAGTAGGCCTATTATATTGTCGCTTCAAGGACAACTAATCGCAGCCTTTCAGAGACTCGAGCAGTACGCTAGTCAAAGTTCATTAAGAACAAAATTAGTTCATCAGGATCCCAGGCAGGATTCGGATAACTAGATAACTGAAGGTCGTTTGTTGCTTCATCAGTGTATGTCATTTTCTATTCCTCATACAATAGCGTATTATTAAAAATAAAATGGCTCTTGTACAATAGGCTACTCACAGTAGAGCTGTAAGTCAAACGTAGTAAAGCCACACGCAATAGATGTTTCCTCTTCCTGTCCGCAGCATCTTATTCGCCTATCACGATATTGAACTGAATCGATGACAAGGGTCCTGCCGTCGTTTTTAATGCTGTATCCAGTGAGTAAGTCACCGTTTGGCAATGTAGCTGGTCCATCGGAAATGTTCTTGAGACGTGTAACATCATCACCTACGTGTACGCCCCAGAAATAGTATAGTTTTGGTCGATACGCTATTGGTAACGACGATGATGCTACCGTGCAAGTCAGTTCGACGCTACTGCCTTCAGTTACTGGCGTCGACCCATTAGTCTGATTTAGGACACTTTGGGAAGTACCTGAAATTTATTAATTGCAATCGTTATAGTAATTGTAATCGTGAATTCACTTCAAGCTAGCTTAATAGAGACTCTTAATACCTGACATTACAAGCGCACGACCAATTGTGGGGCGTGGTGGCTCAGTGGTAAGTTCGTCGCCTTGTGACCTGAGGGTTGCAGGTTCGAATCCAACTCTAGCCGCCCCGTACGGATATTGGGCAAGTCCTTCACTCGCGATTGCTCGTGGCGCTTCGGCGTGAAAACTCCGACACAGTATCAAATGCTGTAGTCGGGAGCGCCTCTGAGTAGTAGTAGACTTGAGGAGGCGCTATAGAAATATCCGAAATAAATAAATAGATAAATTAAACTGGTTTTCAAGCGCTTTAGAAAAGAGACAAAGATAGGCTAAGAAGCTCATTAAGCAGTTTTTGGGCTTTTTATTTGGCACATGGACTTTGAATACGTAGCCTATCTTACACAGTCATTCATCTGATAATCCATCTCTAAATAAAACTAGATGTACGAATTGGATCAGAGGAAAACTTGATACGTGTTCAGGTTAACAATTAACTTATAATTATATGGGCACATTATGTCATAGAATAAAAAGAATGATCCGTCTCTTGCTGTCAACTTTAAGTGATAGGCCTACAATTACATTTCTTGAAATATTTCTTGTCGAAAACTAAAGAATTTGTTGTGTTCAGGATTCGAACAAGAAAACTAAATCGTAAATGAAAATCTTGAGTAGGGAGTAAACATATGAAATCTTGGTGCCACGATGCAGGAATTTAGTCACTTTAAGCTTATAAAACCGTACATGTAACTTACCATAAACGAATAGTAAGGCACCATGGTCCGTTGTAGTAGAAGTGCCTACGTTAATTGACAAGGAATAATTTCCCGCATCTCCTAACTGAACATTCCGAATGGTAAGACTGATTATTCCTCTCGCACTATCCCGCGTATGATTAGCGTTTGGACGCAAGGTTCCCGTTGCCTTGTTGGAGACAGAGTAACTTGTGAAAGATCCTTGCACGGTCCACTGGAATGTGCAACTTTCGCCTTGGTTTTTCCGTTGCATTCCAGGTGACATAATTATTGCTAAAGTAGGAATAAACTAATATAAACAACAATCAGAAGAAACTTCGTGGTTAAGATTATTTTAAAAGTTATTCTTGTAGTGATGGTTTTAAGCGGTGCTAGCTCTGAAACGCGTGAAATTAAGACAATTTGGTTAAATCCTAACTTTTTTGCTAGCTAATCATTTTCAGTCATCACATAACCTGTATATGAGGTTTTCAATTTTTTAAAATAAAGCGAAATAAAGCATAAAGTTGGCTTACTGATCAAGCTGCTGGGTTCAAAATTCTCACCAGTTATTTCAGACGAGAATACTTAGGAAGTAAAATAAAAACTTACTAAACGGAATTGTACAAATTATTAGTTGCTAAACTCACCTGGAGAGACGACCTTGATGCAGACCAGAACAAGAAACAAAAACTGGATCAACATTTTTCCAGTACTTCTTCTAATCACAGTTGAATCGGGTAATCTAAAGGTACTTCTGTAAGAAACAGGGTAACTGCTAAATTGAACTCCCTCACATGAATAGCTATTCAAAATGTTATTAAAATATAATTTAAATCGAAATTAATTTTTATTGATATTTAACATTTATAGTTCCCTGAAAATTCCTATAAACAAAAGTAGCGTACGGGCAGCTGTAATCATGGGCGCCGACTCTGCGAGGCCCGTGAGTGCCCAGCACCACCAGAAATAGGCCATGCGAGGCCCGCCTATGCCTGGGCACCACCAGAAATCAGTCCGCAAAGAGCCCCTTTTTAAGAGATTTTTTGCCATTGGCATTACTTATCTATAAAATTATATAACGTCTTTTTTCTATTTTAATCTCAATTAACTTTTTTATCACTCGTGCTGTAAGTTTTATGCTCTCAGCCATGTCTCAAAAACGATTGACACACTTGTCTATACTATAGACACGTGGAAGAAACTGCTAGCTTATCGCTTGAAAAAATCTGCAACGATTTTAGCTCCTGCAACAGCCTTTGCGAAAAGAAATTCGCATTTTTTAAAATACCAGGGAGACCTAGAGAAAAGCCATTTAGCTGTGAATCATTGTAACAAATAAAGACATTATAATTATAAAACAAAAGAATTAAGAATTGATACTGGAGAGAACCTTGGCATTATGTAGCATTGTAACATTTCCATTGGAATTTGGGAAAGAAGCGATTTCAATAATTAAATTAGTTTCAAGTTACATCTTTTGCACTTGTTCTGTTTTCTCAATGATCTCTATGCCTATCTATCTACAATCTTAAATTTGGCTTATGAAATAATTCAGAGAAAATAGTTCATCATGTTTTTGTGCGAAATTTGACTTTGTTGACCTAATTAGCTGATGGATATATTCAATAGGGACCTGCGAAGCTTCGATATTCGATTCGAAAACGAATCGGACGGCGGTAATCGATTCGAATCGAAAATGAAGTCATGATTCGAACATTTTCGAATCGTTTTCCGGAAAAATGATAACGACTTTGTTATAAACTAATTGTTTTAAAAACTTTAAATTGTTGATATCGCGTGGATTTGTTGTTGAAATTCTGCGTTCAACGCGGAACGCGACGACAGCAAATCCCCTAGCAAGAAAAGGGTTTATAATTAGGAAGTTATACTCCGCTTAGATGTATGTACACCAAAGTGCGGTTATGCAGTACAATAAAGAATATCAAATCAAATCAAATTAAAATCTCTATTGCAACCGACAACAGAAATAATAGCAAATTAGTTTAGTGTAAAGATTACATTCAAGGATACTCTGAATATTGGCTGCAAAGGGTGGCCCCAAAGGGATACAATTCCGCTAAGGGGAATCAGCAAATTACACATTTACATTATTATTATTATTATTATTATTATTACTGAGGTCTTATATAGCGCTCCTTCAAGGTTATCTACTCAGGTGCGCTCCCAGTCCAACCACGGTCAAACATGACAGTCTTAAGACAAGAGTAGAACAGAGAAGAGCAATCGATTGGGGTCAAGCGCAGCGCTACTGGAAGCCCATTCCAGGTCGCTGGGCCAGAGACAGAGAAGGCACGGTGTTGCCGGGTAGCAGTCCGTGCACGGGGGACAAGGAGCTCAGCTTGTGCCGCAGAGCGAAGTGAACCACGACGCTGGACAGCCAAAGTGGAGCAGCAAAGCTCCCGGAGGTAAGGAGGAGCCAAACCCTCAAGGGACCGCCGAACCAGAGCATGTATAGTAATATGACTGGTTACATAATTTTCTCCCTAATCCATAGCGTATAATGCTATTAATCTTTCTGGGAGGTTATTTAGTTCTTTTAAAACAACTTTCTTAACTAATATTCTTAACTAATAAGGGACTATGCCCCCGAGCCCGGGTGCAGACACCCCGCCCGGCCAACTAGGCGCCTGAAGGGAGGCCTGTTTTTTGCAGCGAAAAGGTAAACCATTCATCAAGTACGTTCGTTTTTAGTCTTATTTTAAATTCATGGCGATTCGACGAGGAGCGAATTTCTAAAGGTAGGCTATAGTATAGGCCTATTCCAAATTAGTGGTCACGATACTGAACTCCCTTCTCTTTGCACGAGCTCTAGCAGGGCGATACGTAGTAGCACTCCCCGTATTATGTATGTGAATCTGCGACCCCATGGTGAAGTATCCCATGAATGAAGCTGGCAGCAATCCGTATTTATAGCGATAGAGGAAATCCCCTATTTGCAGGGTTGCTTGCTTAAACTCTTACTTAGGCCTACTTAACTCATAAATTATTTGTGCTATTTTAAATTCTGTTAATTAGCTTAGTGTGACAGTGTCTATAGTTTAATTGATTTTAAACTGCAGAAAAGTTATTAATATATTGATACTGTGATACGCCTTCAACCTTCAAGACTGGTACCCGCTGATTCGATTCGAGATTCGATTCGAATTCGAACCTTTACCCCCGATTCGATTCGACTTTAAATATGTGATTCGCAGGTCCCTAATATTCAATTAGGCTATAATTATCCTAGACTCCTAGACTTCTTTCTGTAGCCTAGGTAAAGCCCCAGGGGCACCGATCGGCCGAGGGGGACACGAGTGGAACATGTCTCCTCCATCTTTAACAGTGAGGGGACACAGTATACAGTTATCCCCCCATTTCTGAAGAAACTTTTTGATTGCTGTTTTTGTTAAATAATTGCCAATTGGAAATTTGACCACTGACCACTGACCATTTGACCAGATGACACATCGATATCAACACGTTGCCACCAACAAAGAAAATAAATTAATGAGTTTGTTTATTATTATTCTGTTTATAGGCCTACTGTTTCGCACTATGTTACTAATAAAAGTCAACAAACTTTAGATTTGAATTAGTTTGCATGTGATTATACAATTTGATGAAACTACATATCTACATGCCGTTACAAAGTGCCTGCCTCTTGCTTCTTAACGCATTTTTCGTGTACAAAAAGATTTTTTTTTTAATTTTCGCGCTCACGCGCGAATGAGTATTAACCCATGCACTTGAAGTGTCCCCCTACCTGTCAAACAAGATCGCCGCCTCTGTGTATATTACAGTGCAGATTCTACTCTCAAAGGGATAATTTCAATAAGTGTGTCTTAACTAAATCCAACAAAGCAAAAATAGATAATCCCAAAAAGTCAAAAAAAGTAAACATTGACACTGGACGAGAGAAGCCACGTATTTGTAATTTGCCATTAATTTGCCATTATAATTATAAAACGAAAGAATTGAGAATTGATATTGGAGAGAACTATGATATTTTGTAGCATTGTAACATTGTAAGAAAAAAGGTCAAAAAAATTTTTCGCGCGTAATTCTTTTCAATCTCTTTGGGCACTCACACTTTTGCGGTCAACTCGGCGCCTATGGCTGTAATCATAATAAAATTATGTCAACGCCATATAGTTTTGGTAGGCCAGTATGATAGGTGACCTGTCTTTCTATTATCAGACTTGATTTTTCCAAATTTTGCAAGTCGATGAGACTGGGATGAGTTAGTTCTTCCACTCAATTCAGGTGTATTCGGGTGCCTCACTGCTTGGGAGCGCTGTATATTTGATCTTTCATTTTAAGATTGTACTGTCAATGTTTGATACCTCCTGGGATTTCGCATTTTGAAACCAATTCTATCATTACGCCAAACTCACATCTACTGTAGGAGAACTTCAGCTCTTTTCAAATGTTCACCTGCTACTATTCAGTAGGTCTGAACGTTCACACTACATAATTGTTGTCATCAATTACAACCGAACTTTAGAACCGAACTCAACGCAAGACAATGCCTTTAGTAACTTAGTAAGTGTAAGTCTGCAAGTATAAAGGCGCGAATCATATACTTACAGTAAATAAGAAAAAGGAAATGTTTATAAAACGCCCTGGTTTCCAATATGAATGCCTTCGATCTATTTTAAGCGACTTTGAGTAATACTTCTTTCTTTGTAGCTGCATTATGGGTATTGACAATAATGATGACAATATTGATAATGATTGCATAATGACGACATAGTTATGATGAAACAGTGATGACGGCGACACTATCGATGATGATGATGATGATGACAGTAGTGACGGTCATGACATCCGAGTGAAGACATGATGATTAAAACGGTCAAAGACACTGCTCATAGAGGTCATTTGTCTTCACCTACCTCCAACGGACGACTACGCAAGCTACTAGCACTTCTGCTAGTTTATCTGAGCACTTTATGCGGATATGGCTTAAACGTCTGCGTTTAAATCGTAAGCTAGTAGCCAACATCCGCGTAGTTCACAAGACCTGGATCAAACAAATTGTTGGCCATAAACGCAAATGACTAATCCGTGTTTCCTACTTCCTATTTGATAAGACCGCAGTTAGAATTATGTTCTGCAGTAGCGAGATTAACACGCTGGTTAACTGTGCTGCAGGCCTATTGCCATCAGCAAAATCCTCATCCACCAAAATAGGGTAACATGAGGAGGAGGACGACGAGGAGAAGGAGGAGGAGGAGGAGGAGGAGGAGGAGGAAGAAACTCGGATGATCAATCCTCTCCCTTGCCGTTTGATCTTCCCACAGTGTACTCAGTATAGCTGAGTCGGATAGGAAGTGCAGGTGAAGTAGAAATCTCGAACAAAATTTCTGCCCTGACGGGTACATGGGCATCCGGAGGGGTAAATTGATTTTGAAAATATAAAAATAAAATCTGTTGATTATTATGACTATAGTCACTATACGAACAGTCCCAATACGATTTTCAATGCTAAAAACACTTAATTATTTAGGTAAGTCAGCTATTCTATGCAAAAACACCATTTTACTCCCCCTACAAATATTTTGCCCCCTGTAATATTTTGCCCCCCTAGAAATTATTCCACCCGCTAGAAAAATTACGCCCCTTGGGCGGGTATTTGAATCCCGCAAACGCGGTTGACAGTCCAGCACGCTAACCACTTGGCTATCGCGGGGTACGCGATAGTCTAGCGGTTAGCGTGAAATCCCTGTGAATGAAGTAGCTAACACTTCATACCCATGTCTGTCCCAGGGCTAGCTTAAGGCACTGCTCTTCTGAAAGCAAAACAGGGCGACATGAATGTTAAACATAATGAGGTCGTCCAGTGGATGAGCGGCTGACTGAGATGACCAGGGCTGTAGTCGAGGGTATACGCGGGTATACATCATATACTCCACTGGCTCCCGCTTTCTGCCCGCATCCAATTCAAGGTCCTCATCCTTATTTCTAAGGCTCAACTTGGTTTTGCTTCGAAATATTTATGTGACTTAATTCATCGCCCTCACTCTGCTGCTTCTCTTCGTCCTCTTCGTTCCTCTGACCGTTTGGACCTCCTCGTTCCCCGTGTCAGAACTTCACTGGCTCAATCTAGATCTTTTGCTTTCATTGGCCCTGCTCTTTGGAATGAGCTTCCTCCGTTCGTTCGTTCTTCTATTGTCTCAGGTTACGTCTCTTCCTCTTTTAAGTTTCTTAGAACTTGCTTCTTCTCTCGGGGTCTCTCGCACTGGGAGCGCTTCTGAATGGCCCTTCCGCTAGAAGCGCTTTATAAATATCCGAATACAATACAATATACTCCCCTCTAGAGACCGTGTACTCACCTCACAAAATATTTGTACTCACCTCTAGTTTGTTTCGGAAAACTAACCATTAGCGTATACTCAATTTTTTACTCATCCTCTAATTTGTTTCGGAAAACTAACCGGTAGCTTGTACTCACCTCTAATTTTACCACTAAAGCCCTGCTTATGACTGCTAGCTCTTTCACATCTGCGACATGAATTCAACTCCTGATTAGTCACTGGTCTTAGACATTTCCTACTTTTGATGCAAGGCTGACAGATGCGGTGAAGTTGAACAAATTCAAGCTTGCCTACAATGGCTAGTACTTAAGTAGTTATCGTCCGCGCGTGGCCCCAACTCCGCCACTGTTCGTACTCTGACAGTGCCAGTCCCAAGCCTGGATAAAGGAGGAGGGCGACGCTAATCATCTTTGTTATGACACAGCGTCGCTAAACTGAAACTGCTGCGCGTGGCCCTGGCAACAGGCCCACATGGGGCCCGTTTAGGATCAATATTCCCAGATGGGACTCTTACAAAGCCCACGTGGACCCCATCATACGTTAAAGGACATATGTCCAGGGAATACCAGGCCACATCGCCCCAACTTATCCTCCCATTCTCCACTAACCAGTAAATGAGTACCAACGCAAAGTTTGGAGATTTAACGAGGTGTTCTGCTGTAGGATTGTTGAAGTGGTGCTTGCGTCTCAGACGAATGATTCTTCGCTATACTACAACGCTTCTGTGGAGTTTCAGAAGCTTGTAAACTCTTCGGTTACATTTGCCTTCCTTTTCCGCGTAATCTCTCCATGTCAAGTGAAGGCGAAGTAGAGAACGCTGTCAAGCTGTGCGAAACTTTGTAGACCAGGCAGCGTCGTGCACATGTATATTTGCCTATTGTTTTGAGCGCTACCCTTATAATGAGCGTTTAAGCCTTTCTTGAAAGATGCTTGTTGTGTATTGATGTGGTGGAAGTCCACGTTAAAATGCTCATAGCCATCGACTGGTGTTTTGGAATTGGGAAGTGTCACTTAACAAACCGATTATGGAATAATAAAGAAAAATAACCACTTTAGATACAAGTGCTTATTAAGTACATCAAATATTCTTTATGTTCGTGGCAATGTATTCTAACATTAACCTCAAATTTCAACCGTTTAAATGGCTCAATTGATCTGCGAGAACCTCTCAGGCAGGACTTTCTCCAGCAATGCAAGAGACATTCACATTACTGAAGGCATAATATAAAGTACAACTGTGCAACCGTGTGCATATACTGTATATATGTTAACAGCTCCAGCTGACGTCAATGACTGCATTTAGCTGCCAGGATGTTTAGCAACAGGAAGCACGGCACTTAACCCTAAGCATAATCTCCATTTTGAAACAATTATCATCGCATGTGTCAACATGATACTCGTACTAGTACCTCGGTTAGGTGTCTCACGCACATCGTCAAACCCATCACGCTCAAGAATGTCAGAAATAATTACAGCGGCCAAGCAGGATACTGCGCTCAGTTTACACAGCGCTTGGAATAACCCGAGCATCAGGAACCTGAGACGACAAACCAAATGCCTGCTGATATTTTAACCAGGAACATTTCGTGAGACTATTCTCCACAAAACGACTTGTAAAAAATATCGGTAATTGTTGAGCAGACGAACCCGCAATTAAACATGTAGGCCTACTAATTTAGGCTAACTATGCACTGCTCGAGTACAACAGTTACTGACAAGTGAAAATGTTTCATGTAAACGCTCAGATGCTCGAGAATGAAAATTTTACAACATTCACATTAGAGCATTCATAATGCGCAAGTCAGGACTCTCAGAAGCGCCGACAACATCAGGTATATTGAAGAAACATAACTAGGTTTATATAATTTATAGTGGTCTAATTTATATTGGTCTGGGTAGCTGAAGACAGACAGTCCATCAGTTCCCTCTTCTGTAATTGTAATTGTAATTAAGACAATTTATATAGCATCGTTGGTAGCAAGCTACTTCTAGGATGTTTCTGGCAAGACATCAACTTCTCATTATTTCAGATTTTTATATATCATTTTATGTTATTGTGAACTGGGTTTTGTGTACAGTCTTGCAGTGCGAGATATTAGCGTATATATATAGTGCGCTTACTTTAGTTTCACGTGTATATGTATATATGATAGATGTATAACGTTTAGTCTTAGTGACACGCGCGGCCGGCCGATATCGGCAGCGGCGCGCTATATGTATATTATTAGATTTCGCTTATGCGCACAGAAGACAGGTGTGTCAAGAGGCGCGAAGAATTATGCTGACTAGAGAAGTTTGAATTCGAGTATGTTCGCTGTAGTAGTGTGGCTGACTAGTCGAGTTGTAATCGAATTGAGTTCTGTCTGTTTGTTTCTTATTAAACTGAAAAGATATTAAACTGTGTTGCTGATTAATTCAGGTTATACTTATACGTAGAATTAGTGTTCAAAAGGTGAACGTTAAATAGGCGTTAAGTACGAAGAGAACAAGGATTTAATCAGAAGGATTGTCAACGGAAGGATTGGGTTGACATTATTGGTGGCAGCGTCGGTGTGGATAAATACTCACGGTGGAATAAATACTCACGGTGGATATAAACTCACAGTGGATAAAAATTCACGTTATCACCTCTTCGAAGGCGATAGAAGAATCTACGAAGGTGATTGAAGAATTTACAACGGTGTTAGAAGAATTTACGCGTTGTGTGCTGTGTGACGAGTTTACGATATCAACGACGGTGGAACACGAGAAACGGTATAAAAATTTCGTTGTTTTCCACGAACAAATATAAAAGAAATCCCGTTTGTTTATCGATTCACACAACAAGAAAAACCGTGACTTCTTTGAAAAGAGAAATCACCGAAGTAAACAAGTAAGATGGAGAAACTAAGTGCTGAAAGACAAGCAGATATTAAGAAGATGTCTACGGAAAGGCTAAAACAGCGTTTGTTGAAAGCCGGTTTTAAGGAAGAACAATTAGAAGGTATGTCACGTGGTGACATGATACATGAACTCGCTGAAGTGTGGGTTAAAGAAGAAGTCGAAGAAGAAGGTGCCGTTGGCGGTGCCGTAGAAAAGGCTATTGAAAAACCTCCTGCGCCTATGTCTATGGAGATGTTGATGCAGTGGATGATGATGAAAGAAGATAGGGAGGAGAAACGGAGACAAGAAGAGAAAGAAAGAGAGGAGAAACGGAGACAAGAAGAGAAAGATAGGGAGGAGAAACGGAGACAAGAAGAGAAAGAAAGAGAGGAGAAACGGAGACAAGAAGAGAAAGAACTGAGACAAGAAGAGAAAGAAAGAGAAGATAGACGAAGACAAGAAGAGAAAGAGTTGAGACAAGAAGCAGAACGTGTAAGACAAGACGAATTGCGCTTGCAGAGAGAGAAAGAAGAGAAAGCAGAACGTCTGCAGAGAGAGAAAGAAGAGAAAGCGGAACTTGCAAGGCAAGAGGAATTGCGTCTGCAAAGAGAGAGAGAAGATAAAGCAGAACAAGTGCGTAAGGCAGAACTTGAATTGCAAAAGAATCAGTTTGAGATTCAGTTAGAACAGTTGAAAAGAGATAGGGAAGATGCTGAAAGAAGAAGACTGGAGCAGATGATTGAATCTGAAAAAGCTAGAAAAAGTGATGAAGAGGTTCGTCAGCAACAGATTGAAGCAAAGAGAATGCGTGAAGAAGAAAAAGAAAAAGCACGAACGTTAGAGTTGGAACGTGCAGAACAGATCAGACAGGAAGAACTCAAATTTCAGAAAGAAAGTTTGGAAAAGGCAGAGGCAGAAAGACAGGAACGTCTGAAACTGGAAAAATCAAAATTAACATTGAAAGAAACACAAATGAGAGAAGAACGGGAAGCAGAAAGAAGGAAGCAGCAAGAAAGTGAAACTTTGGTGTCAAAAATTAAGAAAATAGGTGATGCAATGAAGCATGTATTGCCTCAAATGCCAACTGATATGATGGAGGTGCCATTATATTTTGAAACAGTCGAGAACGCATTTCGTAGCTTTGCTGTGGAAAAGCCGTTTTGGGTGAAATTATTACTACCATTGATGACGCCGAAAGCTCGAACCGTTCTGAATAGATTGTCATACGATGATCTAGACAATTATGATAGAGTCAAGCAGCACTTATTAAAAGAATTTAAGTTGACTTCGAGAGAATACAGAGCCAGATTTGTGGATGCTAAGAAGACAACAGAAGAGACTTATACGATGTTTACGGCAAGACTGAAGAACTTGCTAAACTATTACGTGAGAAGTCGAAACGTGAACAGAGAGTATGATACGCTCTTTGATTTGCTGGTAGCGGATAAGCTGAAAGAATGTTTACCGCCAGGTCCACTACAGTTTGTATTGTCGAAGGAAGGAACTGACTGTCTCCAAGCTAGTGCAGTGGCAGACTTAGCAGACATTCATGTAAACAATCGAATTGGGTTTGCGATCCCAAATATAAACAGTTATCCTTCTCAACGTTCCGTAAACCAAAGCCAGAGTGGAAAATGGAAAAGTAATCCAGGAACAGGGAATCAGTTCAAAGGTAAAGAAGTCAAGGCTAGTGTCCCTGTACCCAATGAGACCAGAGAAGTGACGTTTGGTCGTCAGGGATTTAACAAATCGTCAGCGCCGTTCGCCAAGAGGGAAGGCAACACATCGTTTACGCAGTATAAGAAATATGAAGGAAATGAACAACGAGGTATTTCACAACCATACCATACAGTTGTGAAGCGTTGTCACAACTGTGGTTCAGACAAACATTTGGTTAAATTTTGTCCAGTTCCAGTGGCAGCAACTAGTTCTAGCAGAAATCAAGAACACACAAGGGTGAATTTGATTCAAGTGGTTAGTGATACAGATAATCAAACCGCGAGTCAAGAAAACCAAGAGACTGAAGTAAAGTCAGTAATGAAATGTGGTATTCAAAAAGAAATTCTATTGGATGCTGAAATTCAGAGAGAAGTCATAGGAAAAGATGACAGTCGAATATTGAAGAAATCGTTCTTGCAATATGTCGAGGTTGAAATTCGTGCAGTAGACGGTAAAGAGCCAGTGAAAGTCAAAGCACTGAGCGACTCGGGTGCAGAGATTCCGGTGATTAGTGAAGAATTACTGGAAGGCATGAAGGTGGAACAAATTGGAAAAGTGAATTTGCAATGTGTGGCAGGAGATGCCATTCCTGCGAAGTTAGTGAAAGTCGATGTTAGACTGTGTGATAGTGACGTGAAAGAAGAGGGATTTCCGCGTAAAATCCAGTGTTCACTTACACCTTATGTCACCTTGATGTGTGCTAGTATTGCAAAGATGGGCAGTACAGAAAGATTCTTGTTGCATCCAGAGATAATTGCCGAATTAAAAGCCATACCACAGATGAAAGTTAAAACGATACAAGGAGATGTGAGTGTACGAGCAAATGTAATGACGAGAGCGCAGAGTCGGAAACAGGAAATGGTAGATGTTGATGAGAAGAGTGAAACTGAAAGTTCAAGTGATGAGGAAAACGAAAGTAATGAGCAACGAAGCTTATCGCGAGATGGTATAACATCAGAGATGAACGAGCAAGAGATGGCTGCATGCGAGAATGGCACATTAAATGAAACTGAAGAAGACAATGAATGTGATGTGGGGATAGGAGATTTGTATAGAGATGAAGAGATGGACGAAGAACAAAAGGTGCAGATTGCCGATTCGAAGAAGTTCGAAGAGCAACAGAGAAAGGATGAATCGTTGAAGCCGTGGTGGAAGTTAGCACAAGAGAAAGAATCTGAATTCTGTGTGATCAACGGTTTATTGCATAAGAAATATCAGATATTAGACCAGACGATATATCAACTAGTGTTACCAAAAGAGAGACGAATTAAAGTGATGGAATTGGCGCATGAATCGGTATTTGGAGGACATCTAGGAGAAGAGAAAACAAGAGAACGAATAAAATTATCTTTTGTATGGCCAAAGATGAGAAGAGACATTGTGAAATTTTGTAAGTCTTGCGAGAAGTGTCAACTAAAGGCAAGGAGTCTGGTGATGGATAGAGTGCCTATCACTCCAGTCTCAAGAGAAGAGGTCGCCTTCAGGAGAATGACAATGGACCTAATAGACAACCCGAGGAAATGGCACAAGAAAATTCCTTTTCACGAAAAGCATTTGAAAGAACTCAAAGAAACTACGGAGAAAGCATTATTGTTTGCAGAATCTTACTCTCAAGAAAAGCAGTTACAATACACAAATCAGTATAACAAGAGAGCAAGACACAAAGGAATTTGCAGCATATCGAATTCCTTTGATTTATCGAGCAGAAGTGGAACGTCAGATCAAAGAAATGTTAAAAACAAACATTATTAAACCATCATCGAGCAGAATGGCAAGCCCTTTGGTTATTGTTAAAAAGAAAGACGGATCTTTAAGACTTGCCTGTGACTACAGATACATTAACTCATTCACAGTGGATTGTAAATATCCTATGCCGATTGTCAGAGACGTTTTGAACAAAGTTGGAAAGTCTAATGTGATTTCTATTTTGGACTGTCGAAGTGCTTATTGGACTTGTCCTGTAAAACAATCTGATCAATGGAAGACAGCTTTTGTAACACATAATGGACTGTATGAATTTACTCGTGTTCCTTTTGGAATGATAAATTCAGGCCGAACTTTTGTTAAGGCGATAAATTTAGTTTTACAGCCTATAAGTGACTTTGCAGAACCGTATGTTGATGACATTGCTGTGCATTCTGACAATTGGAAAATTCATTTACAGCAGTTAGATGCATTTTTGATGCAAATGAGATTGCATAACGTTACCTTAAATTTGAAAAAATGCATATTTGGTAAGTCTGAAGTAAGGTTTATCGGTCATGTGGTTGGGTCTGGTAAGATAAAGATGAATCCAGACAGAATTGAAAGTTTGACTAATTTGAAGATCCCAGAAACTAAGAAGCAAGTTAAGCAACTGCTTGGATTTTTTAATTATTACAGACAGTTTATTAAGGACTTTGCACAGATTGCGAAACCTTTATCTGATTTAACTAGTAAACGTGTTTCTGATAAGATTGATTGGACTGTTGAACATCAGCAAGCATTTGATTTACTTAAAGAGGCTATGCGATCCAAAGTAGTGTTATATGTTTTTGAAGTGGGAAAACCATTCAATTTGTACTGCGATAGTAGTGACTTTGCAGTCGGTGCTGTTTTAACACAGATGGACGACAAGGGAATAGAACGCCCTGTGTCATTTATCAGTCAGAAATTAACTGATACCCAGAAGAGATGGGCTACTGTGGAAAAGGAAGCCTATGCTATTGTTTGGGCTCTAAACAAGTTAAAAGAAATTATAATTGGATCAAAAATTTTCATTTTTACTGATCACAATCCTCTTACATATTTGACTGAGTCAATGTCTAAGTCTGCTAAACTTGTGCGTTGGGCGTTAGCCTTACAAACTTTTGATGTTGAGGTGAAGTACAAGAAGGGCAGATTGAATATTATTGCTGATTGTTTGTCAAGGTTATAAGTAATCGTAAGACTGTTCATTAATTATTTAGATATATATATATGTTTCATGTATTTTGGTAATTTCGCAAATTTTGAAATTTAATTTGCTCAATTCCAGAAAAAGGAAGGAGGTAATGTGAACTGGGTTTTGTGTACAGTCTTGCAGTGCGAGATATTAGCGTATATATATAGTGCGCTTACTTTAGTTTCACGTGTATATGTATATATGATAGATGTATAACGTTTAGTCTTAGTGACACGCGCGGCCGGCCGATATCGGCAGCGGCGCGCTATATGTATATTATTAGATTTCGCTTATGCGCACAGAAGACAGGTGTGTCAAGAGGCGCGAAGAATTATGCTGACTAGAGAAGTTTGAATTCGAGTATGTTCGCTGTAGTAGTGTGGCTGACTAGTCGAGTTGTAATCGAATTGAGTTCTGTCTGTTTGTTTCTTATTAAACTGAAAAGATATTAAACTGTGTTGCTGATTAATTCAGGTTATACTTATACGTAGAATTAGTGTTCAAAAGGTGAACGTTAAATAGGCGTTAAGTACGAAGAGAACAAGGATTTAATCAGAAGGATTGTCAACGGAAGGATTGGGTTGACAGTTATATTCGATACTGTATTATTTATACCATTTGATAAATTCTAAATCTGCAAGGATTCACATGTCTTGTGCTGTGCATAGAGACACAGTATGTGTCGGAATCTAGCTAATCATTGACTCAAAGAAAGCACAAAGAAACAACTTCGCCAAGTCAGTTTTAAAATTTTCTTTTCAGCTAAATAGGAAAACAGTCAGTACCATAAACACTGGTTTCATTATAATAGACCTGCATAAAACACTTTATATTCAACTTTATGTAACACACTCTAGCAACTCTAGAATTATTTTATTTATTACATGATAACGCTATTTTAATACTCGATCATTATAATAGAGGAGCTACAAAAGTGTCGAAGCTTTGTCTGCCTTAAACCGGTTTTTATTCCTTATGTTGACTTTGTGGTCTCTTCCTGAAACGAGATGCCGGCAATTATCACCAGTCACGACTCCTCTGATAAAAGCATTAATTGGCATTTACATGTACATGTAGACCCAGTCTGTGTCATATATTAGGTTCACATTTGGCAGGAGCTGTGAGTGTTTTTAAGCATACATACATAAGCACACATACATACCTACATTTATACCTACACACACATTCAAACAAACAAACATTGCACACATACATATACATTTACATACATTTACATTTGAAATATCCAAAAAGTGTGCTGGATAGATTGTTACAGCCCCACGAATTTTAAAAGTATACCTACACGCAAGACATTCAGACACAGTATGCGGCATACTCTACATAATCACTGACTCAAAAGAAACACGGAAACACAAAGAAACATCAACTCGTTTCAGTAGCTTTTATTTTATCTAAGTAAGAAAACAGCAGGCACCATGAGCAGGTGTCCTTATATCCCAGTTTTATTACGTAAAACAGTTTATATCTAGCAAAATGCCAGAATTATTATAATTGTACTACTCGCACATTATAATAAATTAATAATGGCGCTACAAAAGTCTCTAAGTGTTGTCTGCTTTGACCCGGTTTGTGTTGCTGATGTTGCCTTCGTGGTCTCTTCCTGAACCGAGATGCCGGCAATTATCGCGAGTCACACTTCCCCAGAATATGTAGTCAATGGTACTCGTGTAGCTTTTGTCTGTCTCCTGTTAGGTCAATCATTTGCAACATGCCTACGTTCAGCTGAGAGTGTGTTTGTGTCATAACCGTGCACTTAAGCATACATGCATACATACTTACATATATACATGCATATATATATATATATACTTACATGCCTACAAATATAGACATATATATGCCTATATATACTTACATACAAACGTACATGCCTACATACATATTACATGCATACATAAATATATAATCATAGGGGTAGGTTTATATGCTGCATTTCTGCCACGCCTACGCATAGCACATATCTCTGCCTCTGCCACTGCTCATTCCTCTCAGTCTCCCTTTCTGTCTCTGTGTCTGTCTTTCTGATTATCCGTCTGACCGCCTGTCTCTCTGACTTCCTGTCTATCTGCTCTGTCTCTGTGTCTCTCTGTCTATCTGTCTCTCTGTATATCTGTCTCTTTGTCTCTCTGTCTCTGTCTCTGTCTCTGTCTCTGTCTCTGTCTCTGTCTCTCTGTCTCTGTCTCTGTCTATGTCTCTGTCTGTCTGTCTGTCTGTCTGTCTGTCTCTCTCTGTCTCTCTCTGTCTCTCTCTGTCTGTCTCTGTCTCTGTCTCTGTCTCTGTCTCTCTGTCTCTCTCTCTGTCTCTCTGTCTCTCTGTCTCTCTGTCTCTCTCTGTCTCTCTGTCTCTCTGTCTCTCTGTCTCTCTCTGTCTCTCTGTCTCTCTGTCTCTGTCTCTGTCTCTGTCTCTGTCTCTGTCTCTGTCTCTGTCTCTGTCTCTGTCTCTCTGTCTCTCTGTCTCTCTGTCTCTCTGTCTCTGTCTCTGTCTCTGTCTCTGTCTCTCTCTATCTCTGTCTCTCTCTGTCTCTCTGTCTCTCTGTCTCTCTCTCTCTCTCTCTCTCTCTCTCTCTCTCTCTCTCTCTCTCTCTCTCTCTCTCTCTCTCTCTCTCTCTCTCTCTCTCAAATGCTTGTGTGTACCATATACACCACTACACATACATTCGTACATATACATTCATCATACATAAACACATACATAAATTCATGCACACATTCATACATATAAACGTACACATACCCACATATACATATACATTTGGAACAGATTGAAACTTGTGCTGGCTAAATTGTTACAATCCAACGAATTTTAAAAGTATACATATTAACCTTCTTTTAACTGGTAATATGCAATATATATCAATACATATTAATTATTATGGGGGTGCGCAATGGCCCAGCGGTTAGCGTGCTCCTAAGGTCAGTCTCATTCCTCTGAAGTCAGTCCTAAATGCAGCTGCCAGATTATTAGCACGTCTGCCACGCTACTCACGCATTTCATCCTTCATGTTTGAGCAACTACATTGGCCTCCTCTCTCTGCACGGATTAAGTTCAAAATCCTCAATCGGGAGTCCAAGGCACAGCGGGGTCTCGCCCCCAAATATTTAATTGATGTAATTCACCGGCCACTTTCTGTCTCCTCGCATCGTCCACTTCTCTCTTCGAACAGATTGGATCTTTCAGTGCCTCGTACTAGAACAGATATGGCGCAGTCCCGATCTTTTGCCTCAATTGGTCCCTCTCTCTGGAATACAGTGTCTCCTTCTACTCGCTCTTATATTTTAATAGGTAACCCCTCGTCTTCTTTTTGCTTTCCTCAAGACTTATTTCTTTTCTCTTGGCCTTGCGCACTGGGAGCGCCTCTGAACCGTTCACTCTATTAGAGGCGCTTTATAACTGCTTAAATACAATGTAATACAATTTTTATTTATTTGTTTATTTATTCCGGATATTTCTATAGAGCCTCTCGAAGTCAACTACTACTCAGAGGCGCTCCCGACTACAGCATTTGATACTGTGCCGGAATTTTCACGCCGAAGCGCCACGAGCAATTGCGAGTGAAGGACTTGCCCAAGGTCCGTACGCAGCGGCTAGAGTGGGATTCGAACCTGCAACCCTCCGGTCACAAGGCGCCGAACTTACCACTGAGCCACCACGTCCCATAATACTAGACTTCCGTAAGTATAATTGTAGATGTAGATAACGCCCCAGAGGAAACAAACAGAAATGCTACCCTGCATGATGTTAAATATTGAGAACAGAAAGTTCATCAACAAGCAACAAGCGCTTAATTAACTAGTAAGTTCACGAATGCAGAGTCGGTGTACCCACGCAGAGACCAAACAACGAGATCCAATCCAAAATTCCTGGATCGTCTTCTCGACGGTCTTGTGAATCCCTTCTGTTTTGTCGATAGCATTGTTGTAGGCCTAATGTAGAAGTAAAATTGCAAATGTAGCCTAGATAGCACTACTCCAGAGAAACAAATTATTCCTTCGTTCTTTTATTCGTCAGCAGATTATTATTATTATTATTATTATTATTATTATTATTATTATTATTATTATTATTATTATTATTATTATTATTATTATTATTATTATTATTCCGGATATTTCTATAGCGCCTCCTCAAGTCTACTACTACTCAGAGGCGCTCCCGACTACACCATTGATACTGTGCCGGAATTTTTACGCCGAAGCGCTACGAGCAATTGCGAGTGAAGGACTTGCCCAAGGTCCGTACGCAGCGGCTGGAGCGGGATTCGAACCTGCAACCCTCCGGTTACAAGGCGCCGAACTTACCACTGAGCCACCACGCCCCACAACAGATATACCTGTTGCTCTATATTTACACGGACAAATCAATCATTTGATTTCTTTTTGAATACAATGTGTCCAAATTTGAATACTAATACCGTAATTAGACGATTGGTCAAGCGGACTGAGGCGTCGAAAATGCACGTGTTCGCCCTAAATTCAGGCATTTGTATTAGTTAGGCCTATTTGTAATTAGTAATCTGAAATTTATTAAGCGCAACTTTAAGACATCAGTGACGCTCCCGACCCGAATCTTTGAAATCACTGTCAAATAATAAGTCAGGCGCTTGCGAAACTGTGGAAGGGACAAACTGAAAAGCTCGAGCAGCTACTCTCGCTAAATACGATTCAAGCTGGTAGGCCCAACTTAGGCAAAACTTCTGGACTGAGCTGTAACAGTATGCATACGAAGGACAATCAGGAGTCACGACCCAGGACCAAGGAATCGGAAATGCGGAAGTCCCTAAGATAAGATGGAGCAGAGCCAACAAGTTCAATTACGCATAAGGATCATGATCTTAACTTGAATGTGCTGCTGAACGGGGAACCAGCGCAAAGTATCCGACATAAAGGAAGCTATATGGCCAAACCTGGGGACACCTCAAATTTTTCGGGCAGCGACATTAAGAACAGACTGAAGCTTCGAAATATTAGCTTGTAAAAGTCCATCAAAGATAGCGTTACCGAAAGACCACCCTGGTGCAGATAAGTGAGTTCAAGTAGTGACAGCATGAAAGGAGAGGAAGCGGCGGATGGTACGGAGCTGACGGAGGCGGTAAAGCATGAACTGCAGACACTGTTAACATGATCGGTCAAGGAGAGATGCCAGTCTAGGACAGCTCCAATATCACGAATTGTGGAAGGGAAAAGAATTTCCGGAAAGGTCTGACGTATAGACAAGGGTATGCGGACGTTTGGTCAACGGACGGTTGGTCAACGGACGGTTGATCACGGGCGATTGGTCAATGGACGATTGGTCAAGCGGACTGTTCGTCAAGGGGACTGTTGATCAAGGGTTCTTTCGTCAAGAGGACGGTTGATTAAAAAATATTTGTATAAACAGGTGACGTTTTATAAAGTTTATAGTTTAAAAAGCAATCAATGAGGTTGTAAGGTTTATAGTTAATAAAGGAAGCCATGAGGTTATAGGCATTGTTATTCCTCAAAGTAATACACTTTAATGTAGTAGTTTTTATATCAAATGTAGTCAAATAGTTAAAACACGAAGGTACCTAATTGTGAGACAAATGTGCAATAGTTAAAACACGAAAGTACCTAATTGTGAGACAAGTGTGCAATTGCACGAAGATATATTAGCACCTTCGCTTTGCCATATCCCCCAACTTTTCCGACCAAGTCACGATATTTCTTGGTACTTATAAGAGAACTGACATATTAATCTCCAATATCTAAAATTAAAATTGGTCGGTCGGTTCGTCTGTCTAGGGATAATTAGTGGTCGTCGATTTCAAAGGGTTATCGTATATCTGTGCCAGGGCAGTTGTTTGTACTGATAAGAGAACTGACATATTTTACAGCGCCTCCAATATCTAAAATTAAAATTTCTGATCAACCGTCCTCTTGACGAAAGGACACTTGATCAACAGTCCCCTTGACGAACAGTCCGCTTGACCAATCGTCCATGGACCAATCGTCCGTGACCAACCGTCCGTTGACCAAACGTCCTAGAATCATAGACAAGATATCGATCTTAGCAAACTGAGCACGACCGTCAAGCCAAATGAACTGAATTTATGCTAAGCCATTCGCCATATCATAATATGAAACGGTGAGTGGCTTAACATGAAGTCGTCATGTATGTCAACAACCCGAATGCAGACTTAATTGGACAACGGATGAAGGAAGAGATGCAATGTGTACAGCCTATACTTATATCAGTCGCACTACTAAATTGCATTTAATCATTATGAGGGTGCGCAATATGCTAACGTTTAGCGTTCTCGGCTCTCAAGTTTATTGCCGCCATGACATGAAGATATTCCCAGATTGCTAAACTCCAGTGAACTCAACTATAAAATGCTGACTGTGCAATGTTGGTCGGAAGACTCATGAGCTAACCGGCCTCACATCTCAATACTTTTATGTATAGAAATCAAAGTCGACAGACCACCGCTCTCAACTTTGAATGCACTATCTAAATCTCTTGATGTAGGTCCTATGCAAACTCACTTATATTCAGGGACGTCATTTGGGGGGAGTCGGGGCATTACTCTCCCCTGATTTTGGGGGGAAAAGAAAAAAATGATGTAAAAAAGAAAAGGAGGAAGAAGATAGAGGTAGAAACGAAAAAAGAGACTCATTTGCAGCATTGTCTTACAGTTTTGCACATCATATGTAGACTAAATACAAAACATTTTAAAGAAACATAAAAAAAGTGAAAAGTGTAGCCCCCTGGAAAAAGCTGAAATGACGTCCCTGCTTATATTCCGACTCGATAATCCCCCGATTTTAATCTGAATAACCACTACGCGAGTTTAGGACACGCTTCACCGCTGCCCTTGCGCTCTTTGAATTTCTACACTTTAATATTAAGTTTTCTGCATTAATTTATTTATAAGACTCACGCCTTTTCAGGATGTGGCGACGGTAGGAGGCGCGCACGAAGGAACGCGTCCATCGAGTGTCTCGATGCAGCTTTCGACGCCAATTCGGTGAATGCCGTATGGCAATGTCCTTCCTACTCTGGGGTCGGGGATTTCGGTTTCACCCTGCAAGCAACAGGGTCGCCTACTCCGGACCACGACTTGCCTTACAAGCTGAAGCATACCACTATCCTGTTCACTCGCGAAGACCTGCCACCCTCCTCACAAGTGGCACTCTCTAGCGGGTGTGTGGAAGTTTACGCCCCGGATTACATAGTTCGTTCCTACAACGGCCAGTGAATAGGGTGCAATCATTACTGCATCTAGGTGTGGCACTCGACCGACTCACCTAATTTCAACATTAAGGGCAGTTGTGAACCATTCCATCGTCCATCCCAGACATTGCGGGAAAAACGAGAGCCATCTAGATCGTTCCTAGTCCAGCTAAGCATTACTCAGCGGGTACGACCTGCCGGGAGCAAACCGTTAAACTCTGGTACAAGTTGATCGAGCAGACTGCTGCGGTCTGAGAGTCATAGTTACTCCCGCCGTTTACCCACAACTTGCATACAGATTCCGCACTTCGTGCTGCTCATAATAACATGTATGTATATACGCAGAATTAGGCGCTATTTGCCCATTTCTGCAAGGACATCTGTGGCAAATGCATTCGTTTCCAGTCGCCTAGCTTACTGTAACATGCTCCTTACTGGCACCAATAGGTCAACATGCTGAAGCTGCAGAGAGTGCAGAACTCTTTGGCTAGAGCCACGTCTATTACACTCAAATATGAACATATAAACCGTATGCTTAAATCCTTGCATTGGCTTCCTGTTCAGCTAAGAGTTAGTTTCAAATTAGGGCTTATGGTTTAAAAACTTTGAACTCTGGCCAACAACAACACTTAAAATCAGTTCTTAATCCCCAGACTTATCATTATTCAACGAGCTCATCTTTGATTACCTAAATCAATAACTGTTCTTATTGAAAGATCTTTCTCGGTTGTTGGACCTACTTTTTGGAACTCTCTCCCTGTGTCTCCCCGCTCTGATCAGTCACCTGGATTATTTCGTTCTCAACTTAAAGCAGTTACTTACCTTTTTCAAATTGCATACAACCGTGGGCTGTCTTTCTATCTTAGCGGGTGTGTGGTCTGATCCTCTGAATATTGACCTTATTACGGCTTGGTTTTGGTGTGCAATCCATTGATGTCTAGTGTTTTAGACACCGGCGTAATAGAAGTTAGGCTACTAATTATAATTATATATCTTACCGGATTCAAGCATCTTGACTGCCTTTGTTAACAGGATTGCGGTGTTAGAAACACCCATAATCTCCTGCTTAACCAATTCTGCCCTCCACAGTCTGTGTTCAAAAATCCTTTGACTTACAGGATTTTGGCTTCTCTTATAATCAATACGCATTGACCTGTCTTATCTAATCTAATCTCTAAAAGCCGCTCTGCTGCTACTCTTAGAAACACCTTGGAATCGTGCTGTCTAGTGTAATCTAATCTAGAAATTTCTATAAAGCCGTTATGCGTATAGGCCTACTGGTCTTCAAATGCATGGTCTTTGAAGCTATACGATATCGACGAGATGTTCGTCACGTTATCTTGTTTCAGTTGTTCCATTTTTTTTAAATTTCTAAATGAATTTCTAAAATAAAAATTACATATATACTGAAATCGAACTAGCCAGAGAAATATTTACAAATAAAGATTTTCACAGACTTTTTATTTTCGTAAAATACTCTCGCATTGGAACCATAGCAATTTGTTACAGCTGAATCTAGGCAACATCACCTATTGTAAGTCTTACTAGTAGGCCTACAGCTGTGCTATCGGTGTTGCTTCCTATACAGCAGTTCAATACAATGTAAGCAAAGCTTAAACAAATTTGAATTAAGTTATATGAGGCTCTGATTAATATCTTAATATGATTATATGCGGGTATCATATCTTACTGTTAGACATCAATCAATCAATCAATCAATCAATCAATCAATCAATCAATCAATCAATCAAAAAGCTTTATTGCAACCAAAGACAAGGTAACGTACATGATAATTGGTTACATAACAGTTGTCAACAGATCGCAAAAGGAGCGCCCAAAGGGACCGTGGTCCCGCTAAAAGGATCTCCTATACAGTTGGAGTAACAACTTAAAATATAACTGACTCGTTCGCACCATCCCTATTCCCTAGGGATTCGATGTGATTAGACCGTTTAAAGTTCGAGTGACCATGCATTGGGATGGGGCTATAAGAAAAATAAACGGGTAGGGTAAACAATCTTAACTAATCTTAACTAATTATTAACTAGATCCCTAACTCTCTCGGAGTCATACCGGCAGACCAAGTGGGGGCCCTCCCGCTGCGCGCGCACCCAGCCGCAGAAGGGGAAAGGGAGGTCATGAAAAGCGATTCTTTTATTTTTTACATCGAGTGAGGGTTAGCTTTCGAGCAGAAATTCCCTGAGCTTCCTTCTAAATAAGTAGTAGGGTGTGGATATTCGGATTTCTTGGGGAATAGTATTCCACGTACTAGGTCCAGATGATTTGATACCAAATTCTCGAAGATTTGTTCGCGAAGATTTGTTCACATAGGCCTATACAATGAATACCGAAAAACTATAAAACGGGCTATTAATTATATTAAGCATTAAATATTATAATCTATTTAAGCTTTTACAAAATATAAACAAAAAGAAATCGTTCAAAGATCACAAATAACAGCTACTGAACGTTTAGTTAGTCTGAATGTCAACATGTACTGAACCATTGAGGTATATAATTAAAGGCATTTCGTGCTAAAACAACTGTTTTCACAACGCACTCAAAACGATGTCGTAATAATGACGTTGAAGCAAAGTTTAGGTCCAGCAGAGAAAAGGCATTTTATGTGCAGTCGACTAGTAATGTGGTCAAGCTGTTGTCAAGAGTTCTCTAGCATCATAGCGATACATTAATTTGTTTATCGTTATACATTTGTTAAGCGAAACTATCTAAAAACAGAGCATTAATCGATGGCGCTGAGCAATTGCAAGTGAGCGGTTCAAGGTCCCTACACAGTAACCGTCTCATGGGAGGAGGGTCGAACCCGTACTCTTCAAGATACAAGGCGAGCGCTCTAACCAATCGGCTATCGTATCTGAAATCCTATTATGTTCCAAAGTGTATTGTAATGTAAATCCTTGAAATTACTCAGCGCCATACAAAAGCCGTGTGAGGGAGACACGCGTAATCATTGGGGCTATTTCAATGAAGTCCTGAAGAGCCAGCTTGTTTGGTCAAGTTCTGTTCCATCCGGATTAGGATACGTCATAAAGGTGCCTCGGACTTTTAGTTCTCGAGTACGAGGTAGTCGTCTGCACCAAAGCCATATAAACTAGTGCTGAACTGGATCTGTAGCCATGTTCAATGGGGTGGAGTGAAAAATATAAAAATTCTAGGAAATGATAGTAATAGTCAGTGCTTTTTTCTGGTAAAAAAGGTTCCGGAGCGGAATAAATATGGGCGGGCTAAAATCCCGAGAAAACCCGGATTGGGGTTTGTGAGGGTCTCACTAAACGCTGAAAACAGTTCAAAACACTGAAATTAAATTAAAATAACTAAATTATTGTATTAATTATTATAATAAAAAAAAATTTTTTGTACCTGAAAAAAGGTGCCGGAACGCCGTTCCGGCTGAAAAAAAGCACTGATTATTATTATTATTATTATTATTATTATTATCATCATTATTATTATTATTATTATTATTATTATTATTATTATTATTATTATTATTATTATTATTATTATTATTATTGCTATAATGATTATTATTGTCATTATTATTATATTTAACAATAATGATGATTAAATGATCTGAAGCGCCATCTCAGCGGAAGTCAGAGAGCGGTGGAATTGTCCTGGAGAGGCAGACGGCGTTCCACGTTAAAGAGCCACCGAAACCCGTTGGAACAAATACGATGTCTCCAGCGGGTCGTGAGTTGCGTCCGTCATCCAGCTTCCCAACTTCATGACGAACTGTAGACCTTCCCCGCTCCAAGATCCGCCCGTCTCCAAGGCGATCGCCTCAAAGGCATGGGTGTTAGTAATGGTTGAGTAAGAGGCAGGCTGTACTAAGACCCGGGGCTCGTAATCTGAAGACGGAATTGATGCAATCCGTTTAAAGCCAAATTGGTTATCTTCTAAACATTTAGTGCCTAGTTGGGACTGCAACACTGCATTAGCATCTGCACTGTTGTAAAATTATTATTATTATTATTATTATTATTATTATTATTATCATTATTATTATTATTATTATTATTATTATTTTTTTTTTTTACCCGAGGTATCAAGGATCCCTCAGGATTTGGAAAAAATTATTGTTTTTAGGAGCAGAGATAGTGTCTGGAGGGTCAGGCCTCGTCTTCGGGGGAAAGCGTGGGAAAAGTGCCTTTAAATGCAATCAAATTATAGCGTTGGATGCTGATGGACAGACGCTGAAAAAGAAAAGCTGATTCGCGTCTGTCGCCACTGATGCAAGAAATGCGACCGCCTATGTCGCTGATAAAATCTGAGGCTGAAGGGTTCATCGGCCCCAAGGTCTCGATGGCCACCGGCTGGAAAATGTGCGATGCAGGGAGCCCCTGGTACTTCTGTATTTTACGGCTGGCCGCCTGAGCTGCTGCCGGTCCAGCCGAGCCGGCCGCGTGAGTGATGTAAGAGGCTGCACAGGTATGTACAATCGTAGCATCCCAAGCCAAGTATTTCCCTCCTGACCAGGGTATTAGGGTAGCTCCGTCGGGCCTTTTGCCGTCAGATCTGAACAGACCCGACGGTTCCTTGATGCTAGGAATATCAGCCCTAAGCAGGGCGCGCCAGATGATGTCATTTATGGCGTGGTGGCGTAGGGAGCGTCCAGAAGCTCTCCTGCACACGAAGCCATGGTGACCCTCAGGGCTCACCAAGTCGCCGCAATGGCACCTGTGGGGACCGCACAAAGCCAGGCCCAAGCGGAGGCCTACCGCCACCCGGACCGCCTCGTTGTCGAGGACGAGGCCACACGCAGCTATGGGGAGCGCGGCCAGCCAATCTCCCGAATGAGGGCGGCCAACTGCATCGAGCCTGGCCCGGTCAATCGGGCCAACTATTATTATTATTATTATTATTATTATTATTATTATTATTATTATTATTATTATTATTATTATATTTAACAATAATGATTTAATTATCTGAAGCGCCATCTTAGCGTCACTCAGACAGAGGTGGCAGTGTCCTGGAAAGGCAGATGGCATTTCCACGTTGCAGGGCCACTGAAATCCGTTGGAACAAATACGAGGTCTCCAGTGGATCGTGCGTTGAGTCCGATATCCGGCTTCCCAGCTCCACAACGAACTGTAGACCTTCACCGCTCCAAGATCCGCCCGTCTCCAAGGCGATCGCCACAAAGGTATGGGTGTTAGTGATGGTTGCGTATTTCGCCCTCTTGATCAGAACTGCACGTTCCGCGGCTTCGCCAGCTCCGATGGATGTGTGGGCAAGGTGGGAGGTGGCATAGGTATCGGGCACTGTCACGTCCCATGTCAGGCATCGTCCGCGTGACCAAGGAATCAGCGTGAAACCGTCTGCTCGCTTTCCATTTCCTCTTGAGAGGCTGAGAGGCTCTTTCTGAGTAGGGATTTTCGCTCTGCTCAGCGCTCTCCAGATCACATCGTTGAGTATAGCGTGCCGCTGTTGTTTCCCTCCTCCTCCTCTACAAACCAGACCATGAAGCCCTCTTGCGTCGACATTTTCTCGGCAGTGGTGGCACAAGAGCAGCTCACAGAGTGTCGTGCCTATAGCCTCACCCCGACTGCGATACGTATCTCCTCGTCTGCGAGGCGAAGGCCCAAAGCAGTCATCGGAGGAGCTAGCATCCAGTCACCAGAATGAAGTGCTTGTTAAGCTAGCAGGCGAGCACGATCGCGAGGACAGCTGGTGGACTCGAGCAGGCCTGTCCGTGCCTTGTCTGTATATCGGATATCCCACTCCTTTTGGCGATGAGTTGCTGTTCCTGTTGGTGGTTCTGCATCTGTCAGGGTCTTCCACGCGGTGAGTGCTGGTATCTCAGCCGACTCTGTTGGTAAGATGCATGTCTGCAGTTCGGTTGTGCTAGCAGCAGAAGCCAGAAAGGCGGAAAGTGCCAGCGTAGATGCACAACGAACTCCCAGACCACCGTCTCTCACCGGCAAAGAAGCCTGGAGCCACCGGTCATCGTCAATGTTTACATTCAGGATGGTCGATAGACCTTCTCTCAACAATTTGTCGAACCGAGCCAAGCCCGGGCAATCAGCACAGACGGCTGTGCGCATGCTGTATAACAGCTTCGGAACACTTAAACTGTTTCTCAGCAGAACCAGAGCATCATGTGTATGAAGTAAGGATAGTCTTGCGATTGCTCTCTCAAGATCGTTAGCTTTCGTTTCTAAGACCTTATCCACAGCTGGACATTGTATCAGAGGTGCACCCAACAAGGTCATCTGTTCGAAGGCCATGTTTGTAAAGTCTTGAAACGCCGGGTCATCGATCGGCGTTTGGATATTCTGGCAGGCGATCTCACATTTGCTGCGGTTTAATAGCAAACCCAGCTTCTTTGATTCTTGCGCAATAAGGTGAACATCGGCGGCCACTGACACCCTGCTACCCCCCAATGTCAGGTAATCCAAGTATCCAATGCGCAGATCCGAACTCAGCTTTATCAGAACCGGTTGTAAGACAAGGCAGAACTCCAGAGGGCCCAGTGGATCGCCTTGCTGGGTCCCTTCTTCAGATCGTATGATATTCGAGCCATAACGCAACAGTGGACGGTTGGAGTAGGCGGCGTGAGCAAAACGATAGAGCTCTGGGATGTCTCTAGCCACTGCCTCTAGAAGCGAATCTCTGCGCTGAGTGTTAAAAGCGTTAGTGAAGTCAAGCTTCACTAGGACGCTGTCTTCAGGCATCGTGGTAACCCAACGACGTGTTGCATGAACAGCTGCCTCAGCACCTCCTGGAATGCCTACCCCAAGCTGAATGGGGGCGAGCAGCTGAGACAGTCTTGTCACCGCGTATGAATTGGCGCACTTTGCCGCCAGGCGGCGCCAGGTGTAGCCCACCGCGATTTGTCTGATGCCTCCGTAGCCACCTGGCAACCCAACTCAGAGAGAGGTAACCTAGTAAGGGGCCATCCATATATTACGTACACAAAAATCCGGGAAAATTGGACCCCCCTGTTCGCAAGCGTACTTTCTTCCACCACCCCCCCTGAGTACGTACGTTTGACGCGCACCCCCCCCCCCGATGACCAGCTGCAGAAAGTGTCTCCAGGCAGCCTGTCTGCACTTTAGGCCAGATTATTGAAGGGCCAATATAGACAAATTATAGGTGTCGTTCACAGCACAGAATAACTGCACATGGCTTTTATATAATGTAATAAAATGCCATGGGACGACTATAGGATAATACAGAGTTATAAATAGGCCAATGTGGACGTCATAATTAGAAATTTATTTTGGGTACGTACACATTTTGTTACCCCCCTCCCCCCCCCGTTCGCACCCGTACGCAAAATCGCCAAAATCCGACCCCCTCCCCCCCCCTAAGTGCGTACGTAATATGTGGATGGCCCCTAAGTAGGGCCCCACGCAGTGCCAAGGGAGTTCCACAGAGATGGACCTACAACAGCGAAAGAGCGAGACTGAGCCATAGCAGACCTCACCCGGGGAACAAACAGATCAAGCTGATTCAGAGAAGTAATAATGCAAATGCAGACTTTGCTTTTGAATCTTCCAAGCCCTACAAATCTTTCCACAATTTAAACAATCCAATGAATTATCTTGGGTCTTCTTGTACAACACCTGTAAAAGGAACAGAGCAAAAATTGCCAGGCTGTCTAGTTCTATTCTGCGTTGCATGCTTTCTGTCATTATCAAACTGGTTTCCTCGTGAGTGGTGAATGCTCAGACTTACCGTGAGTCTGTTTCGTAATATACATTTCTGATGTTCTCCTATATTTGATTGTGATTGGCTTCAAATCCATTGCTGGCGGCGACACCATATGATCAAACTAATTATGTGAAATGCATGTTGGTGATAAACTCGAACTCATGTGATCCGTTACTGGTGAAAATGTGGTGACACTATTAACACAGTTGTTAATATCAACTTGTTTGTAATGACTTATCATCAACGTTGAAAATGACATCTGCCTCCTATTGACGTAATTGAAGTGACAAAGAGGCAGGCTGTACTAAGACCCGAGACTCGAAATCTGAAGATGGAATTGATGCAATCCGTTTAAAGCCAAATTGGTTATCTTCTAAACATTTAGTGCCTAGTGTGGACTGCAACATTGCATTAGCATCTGCACTGTTGTAAAACAAAGGCCTAGATGGAAACAGACTCACCACAGAAATTCCGGGCCCCTAGGCAGAGCAGTCACAGGCCTCTAAACTATCTTTAGGCTTTATGAGAAATAGTTTGTTCTATAGCAAATAAATGTTAAGTAGGCCTAAGGCAATATTCAGATGCTTACAGTTTAAATTGATTGCAGTTAAGTGTCAGAAATACTATATTTAAACAGGCATGAATCAAAACTTTGTATAACTGATTATATTTTGCATAAGTTTATATCGGATCGGGCCGGGCCCCTAAAAAATCGTCGGACCTCTGGGCATTTGTCCCCCGGCCCCCTCTCTGGGGGCTTGGATGGAATGTAGCTTGTGCCTGACGCAATTGGTCTCTGGTCGGGCATCGTGGGCTGATGCTCTTTGTGTTGGACAATCTATTATTCATTGTCCCGGAGAACAACCATATTTTTAATAACCTCGTGGGATGAAAACCACTTGCTCGCTTGCATCCTTGGTTTAAATAAAGAATAATCTTCTAACAATAATGCAATTCTCGATATACAGACACTCTGGGCCTATGCCAACTTTGCACGGACAAATGCCGTCAAAATTATCTGTACCAAGCGTTGACTATATTGTGACTGCTAAAACGAGATCTTGGTTCATTACGTAAAATCACGACCGTTTTAATCAAGGGTTGATCTATGCATCCCGCCTGCTAGTTGAACGCTCCGTGAAAGGACGATTGGCCGGTTAGCCGTTTGTCGCTGGTCCAGGAGAATTCGTTCACGTCCGTTGCGTCAATTCCACCAACTTTCGTCTCGCCGTCCGACCGGATTGCCACAACTTCTTCGTTAACTAGTCTGAAACAACACTCAACAAAACGTTTAAGTAAAAATCAGATTTATTTGAAACGTGATGCGAGTCTCACAATGGCCGACACAAAAGACCGGAAGCACCTATGCCTACCTCTTATGTAGAGATCCTGTGAACTTTCCGCTTCACGGCTTGCTTGCTCATTTAGGCCCGCTTGGGTGCTACAGAAAATAATTAGTAATAATTAATATATTAAAAATAATTAATATATTGATAATACTTCGCGTACAATTAAATACCAGTGATGTAGTACTCGAGTCCGCCCATGGACTCGAGTCCGACTGGAGACCGATTTTCTGAGGACTCGGACTTAGGATTTAATGTGTTTAATGTGATATTTGGGTAAATTACATTAAAAATTCTTTCTGCATAGGGCCTAAATAGTTCTGTTATTTTGCTATGGCATTGAATTGCGTGGTTCAGTGTATTTTGATGTGGATGGACTTGGACTCGGACTTGGACTCGATCTTTAGTGACTCGGACTAGGACTCGAACACCTCAGGACTCGGACTCGACTCGGACTCGGCTTAGATGGACTCGGACTTGACTCGGACTCGGCTTAGGTGGACTCGACTACATCACTGTTAAATACTAGTAATCCTATCTTAAATACAGATGGTAACAGTTCCGTTATAGCAAATAATAATATTAGAAACTTCAATCACAGATGTCGTAAACATTTTCTCAACTAATGACTCCTTCTGGGGTCTGTTATCTTGATAAAAAAAAACCGGCGCTATTAATAATACATTCATGTAGCGCATTGCTGTAGCCGTATGGTCTTGAATGGCGCCATATAAATTGTCGTAATTATTCAATTCAATTTTATTTTCCTGTAACCAATATCTGACAATTATGGCAGTACCATGTAAACTACGTGTAGGGCTACCAGGAGGATGACCCAGAAGGGATCAATGATCCGCTACCTAGGGTTACCTATGGTACTAAATACGAAAGTAATATTAGGGCCTACATGACAGCCAATTAACATTCAATGACAGGAATTAAACACAGATCAGAGATAAACTTCATTAACTAACTTAACTAAACACCCATAATACTGGATAACAATGGTTCAATAGCCTTGTTCTATCAGATAATGTCGTAATTTATTTTTAAAGATTTGTAAACCCGGTGATTGGCGTATCAATAAGGGAATACTATTCCAAACCTTGGCTCCTGTATATCTAATGGAAAACAAGCGGATATTTGTACGTGCAAAGGGTTGCCGATACAGATCAATGCTTCTTGTAGGATAGCCTAGGAATGAATTTCAGCGGTGCGGTGGAAGAGTTGATTATATATAACAGGTAACAGATTTCGTTCATAACGATACATAAATTCGCACACTAGTGCAATCCTAATTTGCTCCACTTTCCGTACTTTAAGTTTAATAAACAATGGATCAGTGTGTGATCCGTATGGAGTGCCCGCGACGATTCGAATGGCTCGCTTTTATAGGATGGTCAGTCTCTGTAAATTAGATTTATAATTGATTATTATGATTATCATGTAGCATGCTTTTGTCTGTGAAAGTCAAACCTAGACTAATCAAGTGCTTGCCTTATAGCACCACACTTCGCTTGCAAATTTATCAAAACACTAAGCCGCCTTGGCTCGTGCAATATAGAGAATTATGAAGAAAGTAGCTTATAGATGATGTCAAGTAATATTACACTGAACGACAATAATGACCGTTAAAATACGATGAGCTTTAATTTTTTACTATGATTTACGGAAGAGTATAAACGATTTAATTGCGATATAACTGGCTGGAAACATATTAAAATGTTCGGTTGTTATGAGCTATAATTCTTATAGCGACTTCATAGACGTAGTTATAATATAGTGGCGCTTAAAGAATCCACACGAATGATAGGCCTACTGATTATATATTAACATAATCGCATGCGTTCAGTAAGAATACAGGCCTTGTAATGTTGCACACGGCACTTGCAGGTACACTTAATACATTAATATATATATATATATATATATATATATATATATATATATATATATATATATATATATATATATATATTCACATACGCGGCCTCTCTTTGCTGATTAAAAACCAAGGCATATTAGAAGAACCGCAGCGTTTAGCGAGCAATATATATTAACGCTTGACGGAACGAACAGAAGCTCCCGTAACATGCATGCAGCTGTGTCTTTGCGGCCGTCTGGCAGGGTCAAGAGTCCAACGCCGACTTTCGATGCTAGCGGAATAGGAAGATGAATCAAAATTATTGGCTACATAGAACCTGCATGCAGAGTTAGGGAGAATCGTTGTTAGTGTAGCGAAACCGGGCTGGGCTAAGTTACCAGGATGACCACCAACCCGGTCTCAAGACTCGAACTCTATTGCCTGTCGTCCAAAGACTCAGAAGACTCGCTAGTTTTAGTTACGCGTCGGTTCGCAGATTTAAAGAATTCCACACAAATTCTGATTAGTTGTCGTATATTAATCCAGTGTTCGATGTTTTATGGTTTTTGTTTGATGTTTGATGTTTTATGTTCGATGTTTTATGATTTATGTTCGATGTTTTATGTCCTATATTTGATGTTTTATGTTTTATGTTCGATGTTTTATGTTCCATGTTCGATGTTTTATGTTTTTATGTTTTTTGTTCGATGTTTTATGTTTTATGTTTTTTGTTCGATGTTTTATGTTTTTTGTTCGATGTTCTATGATTTTAGTTTGATGTTCGATGTTTTATGTTTTTATTTTTTTTGTTCGATGTTTTATGTTTTATGTTTTTTGTTCGATGTTTTATGTTTTTTGTTCGATGTTCTATGATTTTAGTTTGATGTTCGATGTTTTATGTTTTTATTTTTTTTGTTCGATGTTTTATGTTTTATGTTTTTTGTTCGATGTTTTATGTTTTATGTTTTTTGTTCGATGTTTTATGTTTTTATGTTTTTTGTTCGATGTTTTATGTTTTATGTTTTTTGTTCGATGTTTTATGTTTTTTGTTCGATGTTCTATGATTTTAGTTTGATGTTCGATGTTTTATGTTTTTATTTTTTTTGTTCGATGTTTTATGTTTTATGTTTTTTGTTCGATGTTTTATGTTTTTTGTTCGATGTTCTATGATTTTAGTTTGATGTTCGATGTTTTATGTTTTTTGTTCGATGTTCTATGATTTTAGTTTGATGTTCGATGTTTTATGTTTTTTGTTCGATGTTCTATGATTTTAGTTTGATGTTCGATGTTTTATGTTTTTATTTTTTTTGTTCGATGTTTTATGTTTTATGTTTTTTGTTCGATGTTTTATGTTTTATGTTTTTTGTTCGATGTTTTATGTTTTTATGTTTTTTGTTCGATGTTTTATGTTTTATGTTTTTTGTTCGATGTTTTATGTTTTTTGTTCGATGTTCTATGATTTTAGTTTGATGTTCGATGTTTTATGTTTTTATTTTTTTTGTTCGATGTTTTATGTTTTATGTTTTTTGTTCGATGTTTTATGTTTTTTGTTCGATGTTCTATGATTTTAGTTTGATGTTCGATGTTTTATGTTTTTATTTTTTTTGTTCGATGTTTTATGTTTTATGTTTTTTGTTCGATGTTTTATGTTTTTTGTTCGATGTTCTATGATTTTAGTTTGATGTTCGATGTTTTATGTTTTTTGTTCGATGTTCTATGATTTTAGTTTGATGTTCGATGTTTTATGTTTTTTGTTCGATGTTCTATGATTTTTGTTTGATGTTTTATGTTTTATGTTCGATGTTCGATGTTTTATGTCTTGTGTTTGATGTTGGATGTTTAATGTTTTATGTTCGATGTTTTATATTCTGTCTTCGCAAAAACAAAAAATGACGACGAAACACAAAAACGCGGACCTACCGGTACACAAAATCTCTACATTAGTAAAAATTTAATTAATTAGCAAAAAATTAAATAGGTATGGCAGCAGAAAAATAGGAAAAAGCCCTGTCTCTACCACCAAATATAACACAGCCATTGTTAATAGCTTTGCATGTGAATTAGTAAGTATTAGTAAGTATATTCTATAATATACTAATTAAAATACCGTACTTTAACTTCATCTGCACAGACTGGTTGTTGGTGGACGATGGAGTTAGCAGGAATGTGAAGGAAGGAGGGCCGTCTCAGTGTGAGTGAAAGCCAGAGAGGGTATGGTATGGCAGCAGAGGATTAGGAAAAGCCCTGTCTCTACCGCCAAATATAACAGATTAGGAAAAAGCAGATGAAGCATATCTAGAGATGAAGCTTTTTACAAAATATATCTTTTATTATAATGACAGAATCTCTGACTCGCGATACAGCTATTTGAGGTTAATGGTGATGCAGATAATAATAATAATAATAATAATAATAATAATAATAGTAATTAAACAAATTACTTAACTCTATTTCATTGTTCAACTCGCCCTTCGTCAGCCGTTTCCTTCAGACATCTCGTTCTCCCCAACGATCGTCTTGATCTAGTTCTGAGATCCGACTTCCATCCGGTCCTGACTCTGTCTTCCTAGCCACCTCTTAAGTCCTCCCTAATAAGACTGGCTTCCACTCAGACTGAGCAGTCCTTCCTTCCTTCCTTCCTTCCTTCCTTCCTTCCTTCCTTCCTTCCTTCCTTCCTTCCTTCCTTCCTTCCTTCCTTCCTTCCTTCCTTCCTTCCTTCCTTCCTTCCTTCCTTCCTTCCTTCCTTCCTTCCTTCCTTCCTTCCTTCCTTCCTTCCTTCCTTCCTTCACATTCCTTCTAACTCCATCGTCCACCAACAGCTTCCATCACTCTGTTCCTCCCCCAGCCTCTAATTATTAACCTTTTCCGTCGGTCTACTTGTCCATCCAGCCTTTGGATACCTAGTGCTAACTATAACTACTTTGTTGTGTACCGTCTTACCTAGTATAATCATTACTCCCACTTCCCTATCTCTCGTGTACTGCAGACTGATACTCTTCTACCCCCTATGTGATTCGCCTGATCTACCACCAAGAGCGATCTAAAAATTTCTGTTTCAGCTGGGTAAATGTGATAACCTATACCATGTACATTCCGGTAGTTTTCATTTGAATTATACAACTGCTATCATAACCAACCATGTGATTTTCTTTATTGTCAGCAGTGTTTCTCGATGCATTCTGAAGTTTTAAACACTAATTCCTAAATGGCAGATCAATGGAGATACTCCTATACAAGATGATGGCCACAACTGTAATGTCTCAAATTAAAGACTACGTCACACTAATATAAAATAATTACGTAGAGAAATGAAACAAATTTAACATCAAAATGAGATTAAAACGTACCGTCATCTCCCATTCTTGACACTCTTATGCCTTTTACCATCGTCAAATAATAGTTGTCTTCACCACCACCATATACAATGAAGTCGAATAAATATACGTCACCATTTGGTAGATTGCTAAATACTACTTGGTAGGCGTTGTTTGTGATGGCGTACTCTGTGGAACTGCACCTGCCAGTTGATTCCGAGCAACATGTTACCGAAAGTTGCGTCACATTTCCGTTCAATGGACTGAAGTTGATCGTGGCCTGAGTTGCATTGATTGCGATGGTCTTAGAGGACACGACAAATTTGAACCTTTTCGGAGTTTTCACAGCCAACTTCACAACATCACTGGAACCAAGTGCATTACTGGACCAGATGCTGACCTCGTAAGTTGTCTCAGGTCGAATGTCACTTTCAAATAGCGTTGCTAGCGTTGTATTGTAGCAGTTGTCGTCCACAGTGGTATTCCGTATATCTATTTCTGTGTTGCTAGCAGTTTCTTTTAGTAGTACGGTTATTGTTTGCTTGCGACCGTTAAACCACATGCATTTCCAATTAAGGAACATTTGCCTGTCTGTAGCGTATACGACTTTGAGGTGAGATGGTGCGTCGGATGGTGCTGAAACATTGCAAAACAATTTCAGTTAATGAAATCAGGTTGGTTTTGAGTTTCGATATAAAAGTACTGAGAGATTACGCTCTAAAAGGTGTGATATTTGAGCCTTTGATAAATAAAACCGTTTTATTAATTCGTCAACGAGTTTCATCACAGACAATAGCACATTATGCAAACTTAGACCAGCTGCTTCAGACTTGAACGTATGTGAACCTTGACCAAGAAAGGAAGGCGAATGAAGTTGAATGAAGCTTGATGTTTTAGCAATAGTCAGACAAATATTAATTAATCGTACGCCAGTGCGACACGGTGGTCTAACGGTAATACGCTTGCTCACGGACCATGCGGTTACGGGTTCGACGAGGTGCGACGACCATGGGAAAATTGTTTGCGCACACGTGCCTCTGTCGCCATGCAGTATAATTTAGTATACTGGCGTAAGTTGGGATTAAACGGGAAGTCCTCCGATATTACTGACCCCGTGTCCAGGACCTTCGGATTCGTCCATTGTCGGCTCAAGGGCCCATGAAAGTGAAATGAGCGCATTCCCTACGTTGCATGTGGTTTCACGTGGTAAGCTTTACTTACTTATTGTGTGACTTGTATCAATTAGAAGCCAAAGAACTCGTGCACTTAGTTTGAGACCATGCACTTAGTTATGCTTATGTTTTAGGGTTCCACATAAACAGGGCTGTAGTGGTAAAATTTGAGGTGAGTACACGCTACCGTGAGAAGCGGCGTCACTAGGGCTGGTGTCACTCTCAAAAAATTTGATGACCTTTTTAGGAATTCGTCTCAGATAATCTTTTGACCTTTTTGGAATTCTCTGAAAATTCCTGACCTTTTTAGGAATTCGTCTGTGAAAAAAAATTTGATGACCTTTTTTTAGTCATTCGCCCTCAAAACCCTTCATTACCTTTCTTTTTGTGTGGAAATTTCATTAGTCAATGGCTATGCGGTCTCTAGAGAGGTAAGTATACGCTGTATACCCGCGTATAACCTCGACTACAGCCCTGCACATAAACAAAAAATATGATTGAATTTTTGTTCAACTGTTTCAAGTAAACATTACGCTGTAGGCAACAAGGTCTGCTGACCTGGAGGAAGAACCTGAAATATTTCTGTCGTTGATCCAATGATGTTGACTAAAATTGCCGTGTAACTTCCATAGTACGTCTGCGATGTGAGTTGAAACACAAAAGACTGTTGGTTATGCACATCAGGCGTTGGTAAAGGGATTTGAATACCAGATGTGTTGACAAAACTCCAACTCCACGACGTAATCGATGGATTTGAACTGACACTCAAACTAAGCTGAACTCGATTACCGACATCAGTGTGAAATCTTCTGTTTGGTGGACTACATGACAAGACGTGCGGTCGATCTAAAACGTGAAAGAATCATTTGCATCAAACTGCTACGCTAAGTGACACAAACACCTTCATCTTAAAATATGGATTCATATTCGTTGGAGAAACTCGGTCGAAATCCGATTTGTGAGATAAAAAGTCAGAATCTATATTCAGAATCTGGAATCTGCTTTCTTAAAGTGATAGATCAAACTATTAGGCCTACTCATATATATATGTGCAATCATTAAAGTGCTCCATGAGTCTTAATCTCACATTTTAAATATGCGTAGGCCTAGTTCAGTGATAAGCGACAGCTCGAGAAGAAAGGCGTTCGGTAAGAATTAATGATTGTAAGTGTAGTTGTAAATCTATTTAGAGTCATTGCAAGGGTAACAAATCACAGGCTATAAATGCTAGCCAAAGTGATGCCAAACCTAATTAAGGACAAGAAGGTCATCGTTTAGCTCAGATAATAACCAGTACTGATGGACGATTGTTGCTTCACGTATATATATTTCATTTCCTTTTGCTGATACTTTATCGTATTTATTAACTACAAAGTGGCTCTTATACGATACTTACAGTAGAGCTGTAAGTCAAACGTAGTAAAGCCACACGCGTTAGATGTTCCCTCTTCCTGCCCGCAGCATCTTATTCGCCGATCGTGATACTGAACTGATTCGATGACAAGGGTCCTCCCGTCGTTTTTAATGCTGTATCCAGCGAGCAAGTCACCGTTTGGCAATGTAGCTGGTCCATTGGAAATGTTCTTGAGACGTGTAATATCATCACCTACGTGTACGCCCCAGAAATAGTATAGTTTTGATCGATACGATATTGGTAACGACGATGATGTCACCGTGCAAGTCAGTTCGACGCTACTGCCTTCAGTTGCTGGCGTCGACCCATTAGTCTGACTTAGGACACTTTGGGAATTACCTGAAATTTATTAATTGCAATCGTAATGATAATTGTAATCGTGATTTCGCTTCAAGCGAAACTTTTTTAGAGACTGTTACGACCTGACATTACACACCCACGACCAATTCGAATAGTTTCTGTTAGAATTAACTTGTTATAGGCCTACACGTTCTAGGCTGTAGGTGGCGCTAAAGCAGGACTCTGTTGAGAACTATATGTACTCTACTTCCTGTCTTTCTTCTTCCGCTGGTTTTAATGGATGATTACTGAACTTTGATTTAATCTAATAAACCCTGAATTAAACAGTGAATTCCAACATTTTCAAGCGCTTTGGAGAGAGATACAGAAAGTCCAAATAGCTCATTAAGCAGGTACTGAGCTTTTTAGTTGGCACGTGGAATTTGAATACATAGGCTATGTTACACATCCTACAGACAGTCGTTCATCTGACAATCCATCTCTAAATTAAACTAGATGTACGAATCGGATCAGAGGTAAAATTGATACCTTTGCAGATTCCAATGCTGAGTTCCATGTTAATAAGTAGCCAATAATTATGGGCACATTATGTCATAGTATAAGGCTTAAGCACAAAGATCCGTCTCTTCCTGTAAACTTAAAATGATACATTTACATTTTCTTCAAATATTTCTTGTAGAAAACTAAAGAATTTGTTATGTTCAGCAAACTAAAACGCTAATGAAAATCTTGAGTAATAGGCTCAGGTTTGAGGGAGTAAACTTATGAAATCTTGGTGCCACGATGCACGATATTAGGCCTAGAGAGTGAGCTTATAAAAACCGTAACTTACCATAGACAAACAATAAGGCACCGTGGTCGGTTGTATACATAGTAGAAGTGCCTAGGTAGATTGATAAGGAATAATTTCCCGCATCTCCTAACTGAACATTCCGAATGGTAAGACTGATTATTCCTCTCGCACTATCCCGCGTATGATTAGCGTTTGGACTCAAGGTTCCTGTCGCCCTGTTGGAGACAGAGTAACGTGTGAAAGGTCCTTGCACGGTCCACTGGAATGTGCAACTTTCGCCCTGGTTTTTCCGTTGCATTCCAGGTGATATAATTATTGCTAAAGTAGGAATAAACTGACATGAGCAACAATCAAAAGAAACTTCGCGCTAAGATTATATTAAAAGCTTAGTGTTGTAGTGATGGTTTCAAGCGGTGCTAGCACTGAAAAAGGATTGAATTAAGACAATTTGCTTAAATCCAAACTTTTATGCTAGCTAATCAAGTTGAACAATTCATTTTAAATCATCACATGTAGGCTGTATACAGTGTACTTGAGGTCTGCAAGTCGTGAAACATAAAGAAAAATACTTAAGGATTAAGTTGCAATTCTTTCAGCCGAGAAGGGGGGCAGGCGTAGAATAATGATCTTTAACTTTAAAGTAACGTACGGGCGTGAAGTGTAGTAGGTACTAAGATCGAATCCCGTAGACCTCGTAAGGTTTATTCAGTCTTCCACTCTCTAGGTGGCGGCTGTGGTTAAATGAATAGTAGGCCGTGAGTGGCGCCCTGTTGGCTGCTTTATAAGCAGTAATAGTCGACTCTTGTAAAACTGTTATGTGCTTCTACTGTATACACATAAGTAAGGCGCCCTGCGTGTCTGCCGTTTCTACTATATGTATGTTCACTGTACAGCGCAGTGCGGTTAGCAGGCGCTTAAATAAAGAAAAGATTATTATTATTATATTATTACTTAGGAAGTAAAATAAAAACTTACTAAAAGGAATTGTACAAATATTTAGATTCCAAACTCACATGGAGAGACGACTTTGGTGCTAAGCAGTACAAGGAACAAGAACTGCATCAACATTTTCCAGTACTTCTAATCACAGTTGAATCTGGTAATGTAAAGGTATCTCCATGACAAGCAGGCCAATTGCTAAATTGAATACCCTTATAAAAAATAGCTATTGAAAATATTATTAAAATATAATTTAAAGCAAAGTTAATTTTTTATATTTAATATTTATAGTTTCCTGAAAATTCCTTCAAACTATAGTAACGTAAATATAGCTCTATCTGAACGCTATTTAATTCTGGCTGAACTGTTTTTCTATTGCAGACGATACGTTGAGTTCTTCCACTCTATTCATGTATGTTCGGGTACATCAATGCTTGTGAGCACTGTATTTTATGATCTTTAACTTTAAGGTTGCACTGTCAATGCTTGATGTCTACTGGGATTCCTCATCGTGCCGCATTCGAAGCCGACTCTATCATAATGTCAAACTCACAACTAATGAAAGAGAATTTCAGCTCTTTTTCAATTATTCAGCTGCTACAATTCAATAGATCCTAACGTTCACAATACACAACTGTTGTCCTCAAATTCAACCGAACTGTAAACCGAATTCAACGCAAGACATTTATTCATTTAATACTGTAAGTCTGCAAGTATACATGGCGCGAATAATAGGCCTAGACTTAAATAAGAAAAAGAAATGTTTATGTAGCGCCTTGGTTTCTAATATGCTTGCCTTGGATCTGTTTTAAGCGACTTTGAGTATTACGTTTTATCTTTGTAACTGCGCTATGTCTATTGACAATAATGATGACAATGATGATGATAATAATGATGACTATTATCACGACGGCATATTGATGATGAAACAGTGATGACGGCGACGCTGTTGTTGATTATGACAATAGCGACGGTCATGACATCTGGGTGATGCATGATAATTAAAACGATCAAAGAAATGGCTCATAGATGTTTTTCCTCCACCTACCTCCAGTGGACGACGAGTGACAGAATTACTGAGAACTTTAAGCGGATATGGCTTAAGCATCTTAGGTGTTTAGCTCATAAGCTAATAGCCAGCATCCGCGTTGTTCGCAAGTACTGAATGAACCAAAATGTTAGCCATAAACGGAAATGACTAATCCGTGTTTCCTACTTCCTATTTGATAAGCCCGCAGTTAGGATTATGTTCTGTAGTAGTGATATTACACCATCACAGTTAACGCTGCAGGAACTGTGTTGTAGGCCTACTGCCATCAGCAAAATCCTCATCCACCAAAATAGGGTAACATGAGGACTAGGAGGAGGAAGAACCTCAGCATATGAGAGCAGATGATCAATCCTCTCCCTCGCCGTCTGATCTTCCCACCGACATTGTACGGTCAGTTTACTCAGTGTAGCTGAGTCGGCTAGGGACTGCAGGTGGAGCAGAAATCTAAAACCAAATTTCTCCCCTGGCGAGTAGTTGAATCCCCCAACCTCTCGTTTGACAGTCCGGTGCGATGACCATCTGACCATCGCGTGGTGCGCGGTAGCCAGGTGGTTAGCGTGAATGAAGTAGCTAACACTTCATACCCATCGCTGCCCCAGGGCTAGCTTAAGGGAGTGCTTTTCTAGAAGCAAAATATAGGGCGACACGAAACGGTAAATGAGTACTAACGCAAAGTGTGGAGATTTAACAGGGTGTTCTGTAATAGGATTGTTGAAACGGTGTTTACGTCTCAGAAGAATGATTCTTCGCTATAATACAACGGTTTGCGGAATTTCTAGAAGCTTGTAAACCGTTCTGTTACATTTACCTACATCTTTGCCTTAATTTCTTCATAAGATAAGCTAAGCTCAGTATATTCTTTATTGATTCCAACTGCTTTACGGCATTTTGGATAACATGACATTGAATAAGATTTAACATTCCCATTAGCATTTTTACGCATTTAGTGGTCTGCTCGTGGGACGATGGGTCGTGCGGTCGTGGGTGCAGGGAGTGGGGGATCGCCCTTTCAGGCGGAAGAAGCGGGTGCAGCACGTGACCCGAATTATCCAGGACATCAGCAAAGAGGCTCTTCTCTGCCTGCGACACAGCTGCTCGAAAGTTGGGCTTCCCTCCGGTAGATAACGTAGTCGGAAAAACCGGTTCATCACAAACTTTATTCGACTGCACTCCGGCTGCCCCACGAACCCCACCATGCTGGGGCCGCTTATATCAGGCGGGCCACTGTGGTCATCAGCACCACTACTTGCGGCATCGGTCCCAATGCGCAGTGCGCATAATGATTGTCATGCCAAGTAAAGGTGAAGTAGATAACGCTCTTGAGCCGTGCGAATCTTTGTAGATCAGGCAACGTTGTGCGCGATATAGTAGCCAATTGTTTTGAGCGCTCACCTATAATGAGGAATTGACCCTTCCTTGAATGATGCTTATTATGTATTGATGTGGTGGAAGTCCATGCTAAAATGCTCATAGCCATCGACTGACTTTTTGTCATTAGGAAGTGTCGCCTAACTAACCGATTATTGAAATAATACGGAATAAAAATAACTATTTTGGATGCAGGTGTTTTTAAGTCCATCAAACATTCTTTATGTTCGTGGCATTATATTCTGAAATTAACCTCAAATTTAAACCGTTTAAATGGCTCAATTGACCTGCCACGTAGAACCTCTCAGGCAGGACTTTCTCCAGCAATGCATGAGACATTCACATTACTGAAGGCATAATATAAAGGACAACTGTGCAACCGTATGCATATACCGTATATATGTCAACAGCTCCAGCTGACGTCAATGACTGCGTGTTGCTGCCAGGATGTTTAGCAACAGGAAGCATGGCACTAAACCCTAATCCTAATCTTCATTTTGAAGCAATTATCATCGCATGTGTCAACATGATAATCGTACTAGTAACTCGGTTAGGCGTCTCACGCACATCGCCAAACACATCACACCCAAGTCGAAACTGATGGAAATAATTACAACGGCTAAGCACGATACTGCGCTCAGTTTACACAGCACTTTGAATAACCCGAGCATCAGGAACCTGAGATGACAAACCAAATGCCTGCTGATATTTTAACCAGGAACATTTTGTATGACTAGGCCTATTCTCCACAAAACGACTTGGAAAAAATATCGGTAATTGTTGAGCAGACGAACCCGCAATTAACATGTAGGCCTACTAATTTAGGCTAACTATACACTGCTCCAGTACAACTTACAAGTGAAAATGCTTCATGTAAATGCTCAGATGCTCGAGAACGAAAATTTTACAACACTCACATTAGAGCATTCATAATGCCCATGTCAGGACTCTCAGAAGCGCCGATAACATCAGAAATATTGAAGAAACATAACTAGGTGTATATAATTTATAGTGGTCTAATTTAGATCCGTCTGGTTAGCTGAAGACAAACAGTCCATCAGTTCCCTCTTCTGTAATTGTAATTGTAATTGTAATTACGACAATTTATATAGCATCGTTGGTAGCAAGCTACTTCTAGGATGCTTCTGGCAAGATATCAACTTGTCATTATTTCAGATTTTTATATATCATTTTATATTATATTCGATATTGTATTATTTATACCATTTAATAAATTCTAAATCTGCAAGGATTCACATGTCTTGTGCATAGAGACACAGTAGGCCCTATGCGTTGGAATCTAGTTGATCATTGACTCAGAGAAAACACAAAGAAACAACTTCGTCAAGTCAGTTTTAAAATTTTCTTTTTCAACTAAATAGGAAAACAGTCGGTACCATAAAACGATATTTCATTATAAAAGACCTGCATAAAACATTTTACATTAAACTTTATCTAACACACTCTAGCAACTCTAGAATTATTTTATTTATTACATGATACGCTATTTTAATACTCGATCATTATAATAGAGGAGCTACAAAAGTGTCGAAGTTTCGCCTGCATTAAACCGGTTTTTATTGCTTATGTTGCCTTTGTGGCCTCTTCCTGAAACGAGAAGCGGGCAATTATCACCAGTCACGACTCCTCTAATATAAGCATTAGTACTTACATGTAGACCCAGTCTGTGTCATATATGAGGTCCAGCATTTCGCAGCAGCTGTGAGTGTGCTTGCACGATAACCGTGTTTTTAGGCATATATACATTATATAAGGCCTACGCACACATAGATACCTACATTTATACCCACACATTCAAACATACAAACATGCACACATACCCAGATGCGGTGTGTCACCTGGTTTTTTTTTCATTAAACGAATGAAAACGAATATATACGCATACATTTGAAAGAGGCAAAAATTGTGCTGGATAGATTGTTACAGTTCCATGAATTTTAAAAGTATACCTACACGCATAAATTTCTGACACAGTACGCGACATATTCTACATGATCATTGACTTAAAATTAAAATAAAGAAACAGCATCAACTCGTTTTATTTGAAAAGCTTTTATTTCACCTAAGTAAGAAACAGTTATAGGCACCATGACTACGTTTCCTTATACCCAGTTTTATTACCGTAGACCTACGTTCAATATTTTCTATATAGGAAAATCCAGAATTATTATAATTTTAATACTCGCACATTACAACAGTGGCGCTACAAAAGTCTCTAAGTGTTGTCTATTTTGAACCGGTTTGTGTTGCTGATGTTGCCTTTGTGCCCTCTTCCTGAAACGAGATGCCGGCAATTATCACGACTCACAACTTCCCAAAATCTGCAGTCATTTGTAATCATACAGCCTTTGTCTGTCTCCTGTTAGGTCAGCAATTGCAACATGCCTACAGTGGTGTGCATAAGTTTTGCATCACCCAAGATGTTTGCGGTTTTTCAGCTTCCAGTGCTTTTATTTCTATTCACCCTTAGAGGCAATACAATTAATTTTTTTTAATGTTATAGGGGTTCTATTTAGCTTTGAAAATCAACATCTTAAGATAGGTGACTCTTAGTTTCACATTAGTTATGGTGCGATAACATGAACCTCCTATAGAAACCTCATGAAATGACGGATTTTGCGTTAGAGTTGGATCGAGATTAACTGTGCATAATGCAATGTGTTGACATGAAATAACGAACATTTATGATCGTATGCCTTCTCTATAACGTGGTGGCCTTGTAAAAAGCCGTTTTATGTGTCAATTATGGATCAGTATTTTATGGACCAGCCCTTGCTCTTTACCACATGTCTGCAGCTTGTCGGCATTGAGTGGACCAGTTGGAGGTGGTCGGGGGGGGGGGTGACTACACGATTCCAGGCGACGATGAGCGACTTAATCAACTCGCGCTTGGTGGTCGGATGTTTCGTGGATATCTCTATGGCTACTTTACGCCAAAGATTCTCAATTGGATTCTGATCCGGGGATTGGGCGGGCCAGTCCAGCGTCCTGATGTTCTTCTTGCACTTTCAGTTGGTGGCCAGTTTGGCGCGATTGCATGGCGCATTGTCATCCTGAAACAAGAACTGATTTGGGAACACCATGCACTTCTGCAATATGCCGATGTACTTGGTCGCGTTGACCATTCTATCGACGATGTGCAGACGTCCGACTCCACTGACGAATCCAGTGGGCACGGCGGTACGCCAGCTGGAGTTGTGAAATGTGGGAGAAGGTGCTGTTCAGCGATGAAAGCACTTTCTGCCCGTTTGGCAACCAGGCCCACGCGTAAATATGAGGAGGTTTCCAGGAGTAGAATTCAAGCTGGAGTGCCTGAACCTGACGGTGAAGCATCCTCTGAAGGTCATGGCGACTCTAGAGCCATTTCATGGCTTTCATTCGTGAATTAGCTGCTGCAGGGCATATTTTAACTGTATAACTACTGGGAAAAATGTCCCAGTAGTGTTAGGATTTGTCACAGTAGTTAGGCTGATTTGTCCCAGGCAATGTATGGTTAAAGTATGAGTAGTGGGACAAAATGTTGGAAGAGTTAAAAGATTTGCCCCAGTAGTAAATTCCCAAAAAGGTCATGAACTTTCTCGGGAGATGAATTCCTAAGAAAAGGTCATGAACTGTTTTCGGGAGGTGACTTTTTCGGGAGATGACTTCCTAAAAAAAGTCATCAACTTTTTCGGGGAGATGAATTCCCAGAAAAAGGTCATCAAAGTTTTTCAGAGACGAGTTCCAAAATTTTGTCCCAGTAGTCTAAATTCCTTAAAATATGCACTGGGGGGAGGGGCCAAATGCATATTTTGTCCTCGGGCTCAAAATATTCTAACTACAAAAACTAGGCCTAAATTGGTCTTAAATCAATTTAAAACTAAGAAATATATTGAAGCTCACACGAACAGTGAAGATTTACAGTTCATTGAATTATGATATTAAGTTTCATTGAAATTTCTAGCATCAATTACATGTATGTAATAACTCCAAATGAAACACTACGGTGACCACAGGAAGCACCGAAAAAAAGTCTAGGTAGTCAAAGTGCCGCCCCCCTCAAGTGGCCGCCCGGTGCGACCGCACCCCTTTGCATCCCCCACGCGCCGCCATTGTGTTTAAAAGATGCATTGACGCCAGAATTCCACCCCGGTATGAAATAAGACTGCATAGACTCAAAACCCTGGGAGTATCTCGCCTTTGAATCCAAATTGACCAAAATTTAAGAAACCCAACCTAACCACGACCAAAATTTAGGAAACCCATCTTTGGGTAGTTGTAAGAAATTTTGTAATGTATTTTCCTAAGCAATAAGGTACTATACATCCAAGATTCGTGTCCAACACACAATAGCTTTGCTCCTCAACGCGAAGTTTCATGACCCCAGTCGTTTACGGATTAATTTCCATTTATACGTAAAATATTCAATAAGAATATTTAGAGCCTAAACGATGCGTTGACGCCAAAATGCCACCCCTGAATCCCGTTCTGATATGAAATACTACTCTCTAGACTCAAAGACCTGGCAGGATCTCGCCTTTGAATCCAATTTGGCCAAAACTCAAGAAAATCACCCCAACCACGACGATATTTAGGAAACCCATTCATCGGGTAGTTGTAAGAAAAGTTTTAATTTTTTCCTAGGCAGTAAGGTACAATGCACCAAAAATTCGTGTCTAACACACAACAGCTTTGCCCCTCAAAGCAAAATTTCGTGCACATCTTAAGCAAGAAATTGTTCCGATGTGCGCAGGTGGAAGTTAATAGTTTTACAAGGACAGATTAATATTAACTATTTACCATCATTCCCTCGCCCTATTCGTCTTACGCTCTCGTTCTTTACACGAAAAATTGCTGCTTCGCACTTTCTGAACCGATTCCGTGTAACGACTTTATGCAAATTGTTTTAGGTTGGGTATCTGTGACACTGAGGTGAATAATTTAGCACAAACGTAGCTGGAAACAAGGTTCAATATTTTCAATGGCCTCGTCCCACAGTATAAATAATTACACAGTACGTCGACTCGCATTGCTAACTGTTGACTAGTTTTGGGGGTGACGCCATCTTGAAACAGAGCTGTTGCATTATAGATTTAAACTGAAATTAACGTTAAAAATAACATTGTTAATTCTAATGAAGTCCTCGATGTTGTTGTAACGTTTAAAAATATTTGATGTGATGGGTTCAGGTGTATCGACGTGTAAAAGCTCTGTTTCAAGATGGCGATCGGTCACACATTCTGACTGCTGCATCGGCCGGAAGTCGACGTACTGTGTAATTATTTATACTGTGCTCGTCCCATGTCCAGGATCTTAATATTTGTACTTTATCTGCTTACGGGCTCATATCCTGGAAATTAATTCCTCCCATAAGTACCACCATGTAGACACGTGAACTTTACTTCACATACCGAAACCTACTGAAATAACTTTGGAAGTCTTGAAATACTACTTTGGCTACAATTTGAGTGCGAAATTGAAAAAAAATCGCGACGTCTGAATTGTATTTGTAACTGTAATTACGATAATTTATATATCTTATCGCCGGTACCGAGTACCTCTCGCTTCTTTCTCTTCTCGAACTGACTGCCGCATTCGACACGGTCGACCATGACATTCGTCTCCAGCGAATGTACCTTTTGGCATGTCATCCACTGCGCTTGAGTGGATGACGTCCTAACAGACAGGCAGATAGCATGTGTCCGCCATAGCGGCCTTTCTTCCACATAGACAATCCTCACCTGTGGCGTTTCTCAAGACTCAGCCTGGAATCAATTCTTTTCCTCCTTTATACTGCCAACATCTTAACCATAATACCCAAGCATGTTCTCTGCATGGCTATCACTACGTGGATTACTAGCGGGTCTATGGCTTCTGTCGACCTGATTTCACCGACATGTTTAGTTTGACTTATAACAATTTTTAGTGGTGACGAGTTAAATTTATGGTTTTTTAAGTTAGGATTTGCAAGTGGTCTGTCAAACTTTATATCGCTTACAACTGCCAGAATAGCCAGCTTAACTTGTTCTCTGACTTAGGAAAACAGTATCCAGCTTCTGGTACTCACGGTAAGTGGTTGAAGCTCCAAGCAGGCTATGACTGACTCTGAGCGGTTTTATATTTAAAACACTGATCGCATGATTGTACGAACAGTGTTTTATTCTTAAATATATTAAATAATTAAACCGTAGATCCTGATTGACATTTTATTGCTAAGCTGTACATTCTAATGCTAATGCTAAATATTAGGCTGTTAATTCAAAGTAGCGGTTGTAAGATCCAGCACTGATCAGAACCGTTACAATTAAAGTTTCGCCACTTCTGGATGAGGAATTTAACCACTGGCCTCGTCTATCTTTTTCAAGTTCATTCGTTCCAAATCATTACATTCATTGCATCTTTTCTTTCTGCTTCAAGTAATAGTTGCACTTGTGATGGTTGCAACAGTGATGTGATCCGCCATTCTGCGCAACATCTCACGAAGTCCCTTTTTAACAGGTTCGAGTTTAACTGCGTAGATGAACGGATTCAGGGTCGTGTTGAGAAAAATCAGAAACACCGTCCCAGGATAGACCTCGTAATTCTGTGTGGCTCCTATGGTGATCAGCAGGTACCAGATCTGATTAGGAGTCCAGCATACGAAAAATGCCAAGCAGATTCCGATCATTGTGGTTATGACGTTCATCTGGGTCTTGTTGGCTGTCGCCTGCTGGGCCACAGCATCGTTGCCCTGATGACCGTGAAACACCTTCTTCTGGCCTCTGATCACAGCCAGGATGTGCCAATAACAGTAGATGAATAGCATCAGCGGTAAAAAGTATTCCCAGATTAGGATGATAATGCCATAGGTTGTTGCTAACTCTTCTGTCGGCCAGTAATAATGACATAGGCCATTCAATACTCCGTAGGTCCAGATTCCGGATATGTTGGTCAGAACTCCGTTGATCCAGGTAAGAGGAATCGCCGTATAGATCATCCAGTTGCGAAAATTCTTGCGGTGGGCAATCGGGTGTACGACCTTGAAGTACCTCTCTGCTGTGATGGTTACAACGCTGGCAGTCGACCCGGTCAGACCAATGAAAATCAACATGTCGCTCTCCATGAAAGCACACAAGAACCAACCCGATCTAACGTTCAAACGCTGCCGCAGTAGGTGAAAGACATAGGATACGATGAGGAGAATGCATGAGTAGAGATCCATGGCAACCTGGTTAATGATGAGGAGGTTGGAAGTCTGTGTTCGTAATTTTGGAGACATAAGAACACTCAGGACAAGGCCATTGGCTATGCATCCGATGATTCCGATCAGGATGACGAAGCTGATAAAGATGAGTTTGATGTTACTTGCGACCTCGACATTCGGATTCGAATCTGTGACATTCGTAATGTTTCCGGCGACTTCCGTTGAAGTTTTATTGTCAGTCACAAATGGACCTTTGTCTGCCATTATAGAGGTCGGAAAGTACCTGCTTGAATCTAGAAGCAACAAAATAGCAATAACAATTATTGATAACAGTTGTAATCAACTGGACCACTGACAAATTATTGAATAATTTTAACGAAGAACAGTAACAACGGAAGAATATTTCAATGTGCGGTCCAATGAGAATGCCGGTAACAGCGATTAAGAGTCTAGTTGCTCAGCAAGGCTACAGGTGCAAGAAGTGGGTTAAGAGGTTTTTGATATTCGTGAAACTAAAAATCTATGAATTATGAAAATAGGTTAAGTTTTTGCTATTTCGTCGAAACAAAAATTTTGCGAACTTCTCTTAATTTACAAATCGCCCGTCACTATGTATGACGAGAAGGTTATTTCTTCTATTACAAATCGTCCGTTGCTGATTCTACTTCAACTGACTTTCTCCTCACCTCCCGAGACGAGAAACGTGTTAATTGACTATGTTCATGAGATACACAGCAACTGAAGAAGCCTACTCCACTTAACACGCTTTGTGTCGCTTCCGTTTCTTTGTAGCTTATTTTTAATTCCGTAATTTATGGCTGCCGTACTACGTTTGGCTCGTCTTTTATTGCAAACTGTGTCATTGCTACTCTAAGTCGAGGAGATTGCAGTCTTGTTGTCCTCGAGACCAAGGTCTTGGTCTCGAGTGCACTCGAGTTCGTTTTTAAAAGTCTTGGTCTTGGTCTTGGTCTTGAGACTAAAGGTCTTGGTCTTGGTCTTGAGGTTCAAGGTCTTGGTCTTGGTCTTGAGGTTCAAAGTCTTGGTCTTGGTTTTGCAAGACCAAGACCAAGACTTTTGTCAATATGAACAGTCATTAATTTTAACAAACTGCAAGAATTTTACAAATTTATCCAATAATTACTCATACAGTTATTGCTTTAGTATTTACACGGTGTGAATGAGGCTTCACTGTTGTTTTGGACAATTATTTTGACTTCCGGTTATTTACCATGGAATGATTTCAAAACAGACTCACGATTAATTTTACATTTACATCCGGTTCTTGAAAAGCTGCTTGGTGTGCTAGCGATTTCAGCACTTGTAGACCGTGTTTTTTCACATGGCAGAATTTTTATGAGGCCCCACAGGTCACGTCTTGGTCATAAAATTCTGAGCAAATTGGTTTTTATAAAATTCGACAGGCATTTGGAATAACATTTCGCATGAAGGACTTTTGTAAATACGAATTCGGAATTCTCTGCAGTCTCCATTTAGAATTGTTTTGCTTGAAAAAAAGAAAAAACTCATGTTTTCATTAAAATAACGAGTTGTCCGACTGGACAATTTTTGGTAAGGAATAGAAGTCTGGATACGACTGATTTTTTGGGTCTTGGTCTTGGTCTTGAGGTTCAAGGTCTTGGTCTTGGTCTTGAGGTTCAAGGTCTTGGTCTTAGTCTTGGTCTTGAGGTTCAGGGTCTTGGTCTTGGTCTTGGTCTTGAGGTTCAAGGTCTTGGTCTTGGTCTTGAGGTTTAAGGTATTGACAACAAGACTGGGAGATTGATCTGTCACGTATGCAACTGTCCGTCTAGTCTATTTTTGGACCCATTCACTCACATTCGCATTATCGGGTTTTTGGTACAGCTTCAGGCTTCGGTCTTATTTTTTCTGCCGTTGCGAGATAACAAATGTTACTTTTTATTTTAGATAGTGTGCAGGTTCATTAAACGCGTCTTCGACTATCAGTTCTATAACTTGATTCAACGCATTATTTAGGCTGCTGAGCGCTGACATTAAAACGAATCGTGGGCCGCTCAGACTTTAAATCTGAATATTGGCCAACTAAACATTTCTATTTTGTTCTATTCAGAATAAAGTTGCAGCTCTACAAAACTTTCGGTGTAAACTGGTTTCAATCGAGCATTCATTTGTGATATTACACCTCCAAGATTTTAATCCTGAATAAGCCTCATTGCAGTGGCATAGATGGAGACTTGCTCTTCTATTCGAGTCAGCTTATCACTGCACAGGTCTGTATGGGTCTGTTTACCTATTCCAATATCCAAGTAATATGATGAGGTCCTGGTATGTGTAACTGTCCCTTATGACAACAAAGAGGTAGGCCCCTGTTGGTTGTAATCATTAATCAGTCACCTTTTTACTCTTTGACTGACTTTCTGGTTGAATTTCAGTCATTGATTGAATACATAATAAAGTTGATAGTCATTTTTTCTCAGCATTTCTTTATATGCTGGAAGGGTTCGAGATGAGATACTCTTCCATAAAACAAAAATTACACTCTGAATGTCCAGATAACTCGTTCTAATTCACAATCACTTAATTATGTCTTTGTTTCGATTATATCTTGCAGGTCATGATACCATTTTCGGAGAGTTTGTCTTCTCATTTTAAGGCGTTCCAAATTACAAGACTAAAATGATACCACACTGGACAATGTTATTTTAAATTTTTTGCTTCCTTAAATTTTTAAGTGATTACGATAGATCTAGTTTCTAGCTGACAACTTGTCCAAAATAGGCCTATGTCCAATTTCTTAATTTGTGACAAATTAATACACGGGAGCCCATGATAGATCATTGTTCTTATTGTTAAAACTACCAATGTTATCTTAGCCAAGGTCCATGAAATTTGCAGGAGGCCTATGCAAGAGGCATATTGACCTTTGATTAACTAAAGAGAACAAGAAATGCAAATGCATTGATTAATTTGTGATTAGCATTAAGGTGCATATCTGTAGAAACCAAATTTTAAACCAAAGAAAAGTGAATAGATTCAACAACCAAACGAGAAGAGATCTTTCTCTGCATACCGATTTTTTCTTCCTAAACGAAAAGCCACTACATTCAGAAAATTGCAATCTTGAAGGGCGTTGCATTTAAGTCTCACCTGTATCGAAGACGGATCGAATGTCTTCCTTTTCGATCAAATGAGTGACAGAATCAGTTCATAGAGAGCATTCGTCTGCTGCTTCAGCCTGAGTGACAGTCACTCACCATCTGCCTTCGCCTTATAACCACATCATCGGCATCCGCGTCCACTTCTGCTTAAGCATCTGACAGCCATCGACGTCACACACACATACATAGGTATATGGTATAATTATATATATTTACATATATCATTGAAACAAGTACCTGTGAAAATTTAAACCTATTTAGACGTATGATGGAAATTAGCAGACATACGATGCGTCGATTGATTGCGTCTGAGAGCCTCATTGTAGCAAGACACTTCGCCAGAAATGGTCATCCTTCCTGCATCGCCGGTCGGTCCTTTCAATTTCCTTCCGCTTCCGAAAGCGTCTTAGTTCCGAATCCCCTGACAACACCAACCGGAAATTGTAAATTGACGACGATGTCTATTTGGTCTGTGCGCGTGAAATGATCCTTTTATCACCCATTAAGGTCTCATGCTGTGCGCGAAAAGGCGATGAAGTGTGGAGTCAAAGCTGCGGAATTTCGCGCTCAATAGTCATTCAACCGACTACGGAAGTTTCTTCCTCGGAAGAATCGCCCCCGGAAAATATTCGCTCCCCACATTTCGCCGCCGGAAGTTTCGCCCCCAGAAGATTGGCTCCAGTTATTATAGATTGTCGAGATTGTCTAGTCTGATAACAAAAAATAAAGGACCAAACATTGTTGAAGAATGGCAGAGGAAGTTTGATGTGAATATTTTAAGTGACATCTATAAGTAAATCTAATTGACGTTTATTTTCTAGAATCCGAAGTCATTTCAGTTGCCTAGAATTCGAAGTTGTTGGCAATGCCCTTAAATATTCAAAATCGCTAAGATTGTTAGCATCATCCACAATCGCATTTATCATCTTACAACTAGCCGCATACTTTTTATTTCTTGAAGCTATCTATCTCCTGTAAGTTACTGCACAACATCATAATTGTGCAAACCTCTTGCCTTCTCAAGCATTCAATGAACCGGTAAATGTTAGGAGAGGCAGTGCCACAACTTTGCTGGAAGCTTCGATTCCACCCTTCGACATAGTTGTTCAGAGCCGTAGCTACAAAGAACGTGGCCACTCCGAACAAACGTCCGGGCCCCTTACAATGCGGAGACTGGAATGCGGTAATATACCAAATACAGGGTTCATATCATGTATACATAGGCCTTCGCCCTACAGTGTACAATGTATTCCATTTCCGTATTTACGCAATAGCATTATGTGATGTATCAAAACAGTATCATAATGACTTCACGCCGTTCACGGTTATTTTTTGCCACTTTTAGGGGCCCCCTTCCAGGAAGGGGCCCCCTCCGATCGGAGGGTACGGAGAGCGTCGCTACGCCTCTGTTGTTATTCGTTCGATGCTGTTCCTTATGTGTTCGGTCGTAAACGTTCCACGCTTGAAGTGGATAGATTGGAACACGTCGATCTCGACGCTGTCGGTAGCCAATGTAAGTGTCCTCGAAATAATTGGAAATCGGTACCGCATCAGCTGAAAAATCTGTGTGTTCAACCAAATCCTCAAAAGCTGCAACGACGTTATTTGGAGAATCAAAAGCCAATGCTGGGATCGTACGAATCCAACGGGCGAATTCATGATCAGCTTGACTTGTAGGTTTTCAGTTTGAACTTTCCTCCAAACACATTGAGCTAGATGTGTCTGAACGATTCCGGGAATACCAGATCGAATGCTTCCATTGCAACCTGCGCGTAGTATGTGAGCACCTGCAACATGGCTTAGCTCCAGCCTACCTTTGTTGCCATATGTATGAGCCCAACTTAGCTCAGTCGCCGTATAGCGGCTAGTCGCGACTCGTCGCCGACTTGAGATAGTCGACAATCAGTATGCATGAGAGACCGACTAGCTAGTTGGGAACCATAGCGCTGGTTTTTCCCAATATTTCAGTAGTTAGCCGGGAGCGCATGCGCAAGAGCTATTAATATGCATGTACATCAAACTATTAATATGCACGTACATCAAATGAGCTCATGAGCAAAACCCCTTCCCTCACAATACCAGCACGGCTTATTTTGTTGGTTTGGGGCTATCCATATATTACGTAACACAAAAATCCGGGAAAATTGGACCCCCCCTGTTCGCAAGCGTACTTTCTTCCACCCCCCCCTGAGTACGTACGTTTGACGCAACCCCCCCCCCCCCGATGACCAGCTGCAGAAAGTGTCTCCAGGCAGCCTGTCTGCACTTTAGGCCAGATTATTCAAGGGCCAATATAGACAAATTATAGGTGTCATTCACAGCACAGAATAACTGCACGTGGCTTTTATATAATGTAATAAAATGTCATGGGACGACTATAGGATAATACAGAGTTATAAATAGGCTAATGTGGACGTCATAATTAGAAATTTATTTTGGGTACGTACACATTTTGTTACCCCCTCCCCCCCGTTCGCACCCGTACGCAAAATCGCCAAAATCCGACCCCCCGACCCCCCTAAGTGCGTACGTAATATGTGGATGGCCCCTTTCTGGAAAATTATACAGTTTCACATGGCATGGCTTCATGTACACTGGACTGACTAAACGGTTACTGTGGGAACAAACTAATACCAATGGTTTAAATTAATGGTAGGTCTCCCTGCATTGCCCGCAGCATGGATTCCTTAGGCGATCCGTTATATGCGATCGTCATGCGTTTTGTCACAAATTAATAGCGTTTTGTGATGGCGACAATGAAAGGCATAATTAAGTTCATCGTCCGACAACCAGCAGAGTGAACTATCGTGCCTCTGAAACACTCTTTGACGTCTTAAACTTCGTCGAAGTGGGCGAATCGCGAGGGCCGCCATGTTGATTATCTCCACCAAGACAGTGACTAGCCAACTTACACCACCCTCACAGGCCGACTAACGGTAGTCGCCAACTAGAGGGCTACGATGTCCCCGTGCATGCCGAATTAACCGCTAGTCGCGACTAGCCAGATTTTAGTCGCGACTAAGAGTTACGATATGCTCATACATAATTTATGGCCTGATAGTCCGTAGGCAAATGTCAAGAATTTCAAGATTGTCATAATTTTGGGTATAATCTTGGCAAATGTGTTTAAAATGTTCAAAATAGTGTTGTGCACGCAAAAAACCATGTTGCCAGTTTTTTTATTTGGTCCCGAGTACATATTTTGGACCAAATGTGCACTCCAGATTAACGGAACTTAAATTGAATGCGCTGTACTGAATTTTATACTAGGCTTTGAATCTCAAAATGACATTGTTAGAAGCAAATCATGTAACAATTTGCTAACCGGCGTTTCTAGACTAATTTGACCCTGCTGAAAACGAAAATCGCGGTTAGCAAGCTGGATTTTTAGCGGTTGCATGAAAAAACAAGATGGCGGCCAAAATGGCGGCCAATATCTTCATATGGCTATAAGTACAGTCATGTACGTGATAAAAACATGGTTTTAGAGTCTAAATTAAAAAATTTTGGGTCAAGTAATGCGATAGAACTAAAGACAAATATGTAGCACTGCAAAAAACAAAATGGCGGACAAAATGGCGGACAATATCTTCAAATGGCCATAAGTAAAGACATGTATACGATGGTAACATGATTTTAGAGTCGAAGTTAACATTTTCGGGGCAAAGGAATGCGATGGAACTAAAGAGAAACAAACACTGCCGGCGGACAAATGGCGGTCAGTCTGGACTCTGGAGTAGTGTTTTCTTGGTCAAAACATACAAAGGAAGGAACATTCTATATCATTCACTGATGTTATTGCAGTTTAACCATCATTAGTTACATGATATTTTTAGTAGCCTGTGATTGCTGTTTGACCATTTTATACATTACGTACACAATATTCGTGTTTCATGACTTGATTAAAGCTATTTCAAGCATTGTTTCAGTCAATGCAATTGCACATAAGTGTACATGGCAAGTTCACATTTCGACAGCAGCAGCAGCGCTTGCTTGGTGTTACACTTATCAACTTTGCATGATTTACAGTAGACAAACTCTAGACACGGTGGAATTGAGCAGTTCAGCAGCCGCGGTTCGCAAGCCTGGTGCCCTTAACAGAGTACGTTGGATGACGAAGGCACTAATACTCAATGAAGACTGAATTCTTTTTGATGGAAACGAATTGGTTTCTTCTGCTTCTTCTTCTTCTTCTTCTTCTTCTTCTTCTTCTTCTTCTTCTTCTTCTTTTTCTTCTTCTTCTTCTTCTTCTTCTTCTTCTTCTTCTTCTTCTTCTTCTTCTTCTTCTTCTTCTTCTTCTTCTTCTTCTCCTCCTCCTCCTCCTCCTCTTTCTCCTCCTCCTCCTTCTTCTTCTTCCGCTGGGATTAGTCCCTCGCTGGGGAGTGATCAGCCACTCGGATCCTCTGTCTCCTTCCCACTCGATCTACGGTGTCTTCTTTTTTCAGGCCCAGAAGCCTGAGGTCGGGCTGAACCATGTCCATCCTTCTCTTCCTCTGGCGTCCTCGGCTGCGGTGTTCATGCACCTCCTCTTTCATGATTCTTTTGATTGTACTATATTCCTCCGCCCTCTCTACATGTCCATACCACCTCAGTCTGGTTTCGCGCACCTTGTCAGATATACAGTCCACTCCGAGTGTTTTCGGGATATTCTCATTTTTCTTCTTGTCTTTCAGTGACACCTCAAATATCCATCGTAGCATCGTCATCTCAGTTCTCTCCAGAAGTTCCTCCTCCTTCCTCCTCAGCGTCCATGCTTCTGCTCCATAAATCAATACCGGTCTCATCATTGTCCTGTATAACTTTCCCTTGAGGCGAACTGAGATCTTGCGATCACACAGCACACCAGACAAATCCCTCCACTTCTGCCAGGCGACTTTTATTCTATTTTTGACATCTTGCTCACATCCTCCTTTAGCATTCATTATCGACCCCAGGCATTTAAAGGTTTCCACCTGTTGCAAATTTCCCCCACCATCTATAACTGCCAGGTCCACATCTGTCCTTGAGCAAACCATGACTTCTGTTTATTCTTGAATTTATTTTGAGTCCCTTGCTCTCCAGTGCCTTCTACCAACCAGTGAAGCCTATCTGGGCATTCTCTGCTAAGCTATCCGCCACAATGGGATCATCAGCATACAACATATCCCAAGGTACCTCTCTCCCGATGTTGTCTGATAATGCGTCCAACAGTGAGCTCAGGCACGATCCTTGGTGTTCACCTACTCGTATTTCGAACTCCACTGTGTTTCCAACCCTGCACCTCACCGAAGTGCGTGCCCCATCATACATGGACTTTACCAGTCGCACAATTTTCTTCGTCACTCCCTTTTTCCTCAGATTCCAGAATACTACTTCTCTAGGCACTCTATCGAAGGCCTTCTCCAGTTCCACAAAGGTCCAGTATCTCTTGCTGTTCCCTTCCATTACCTTTTCCTTGACTAACTGTGAATAACAGGGTATCCAACAATTTAACAGATTTATTGTCAACATCTGCATCCACTCGTGGTGCACCCATCAATGACATTTAACTAATCCAAAGGCTGCACGCCTATGATGCTGCTCTTCGGACCACAGGTCTTAAGATGATGCAGCGTCATTCTTGGTCCCTAAGCCAAGAGCTAGCGACCTTCTCTTCTCTCTGCAGCTGTCTTCTGAAGAAAGCGCAGCTTATCTTCACCAATGAAAGATGATCGAGGATTGCACCTGGTTCAGTCTCTTCCCCGTATAATAACGGAATTATCTATTTCTCGAAAGTTCTTCCGAACTATCGCCATCGACGATTGTTTTCTCGATATTCCGTGGTCGAGATCTAAGAGCAGAGATATCCACAATCTACTGGTGTTCCAAGATCATTAGGCAAGTTACCCCATAGTTCCACCAGGCCTTCTGCACAACAGCAGAATTTGGTTTTCAATGGATAACATTGACAAAGAAGTGATACCCCAGATGGAAGAGGGAGTTTTCATGGAACCGCCCTTGCAGTGTACCTTAGTGTGGGTCACTTGAAGTGAAACAGTGGTGAATGCAGTCTCTAGATCCACAATACAAAAACAGGTGGCTGTTATGCCTTGGTGCATTCCACACTGTGTTGTGGGCTTTGCGATGATTCGGCAGAACAATTGAAGGCAATGGTCTTGGGGACGCATGGTAGGAAGCCGATATGTACGTCATGGTGTTACAGGTAATCAATGGCAACCATTACAACAGAGCTCTTCAAGCTCACCAAATAACACTGCAAGCACTGTTCTACCTTGGATGGCAACTGCAAGATGGTAGGCTGCTAACAATACTGAGCAAAGAAGCTCCAGCCCCTGAGGCAGTTATAATGCAGTTGGTACGATGTAACTGTGCATCCACAACCAAACACATGTTCACAGAGATGCTCATGTAAACAACACAATCTTGTCGGCACTGAACTCTGTCACAACACACAGCCAATATGAGATTGACAAGATGTAGAAGAGGATTAATGACTATGGAGTAAATTCATGTGGTTGCAACTACGATAACAATTATTACACGACATTTTCAACTTTTTAATTTGTCATTTCAAAATTTCTGAGATGCAAAGCAATCATACATAGTGAGTTATACTAATTAGAAACATATTAAAATAGAATAATGAATGATTCTGATTATTTTAAGTTGCCGTATGGCATAGTTTTTAGAAGAACAAACAATATGATTAAAGTTTCCATGCACTTAACACATGTAACTTGTGAAACTATTCAAACTTACCCCGGGACCACTCAGAAAAACTGGCAACAACATATTTCTTGAACAGTGAGGTATGTATATGTAAAAACCACATTTGCCAAGATTATACCCAAAAAGTATCTTTTTCACAAATGCCGATAGACTAACATGTGGAGTTAAATAGTTAATTTATGTGGTTACAATTGTAATTACAATTATCATACAACATTTTCAACCTTTTAATTTGTCATTTCAAAATTTCTGAGACGCAAAATAATCATACACAGTTAGTTATTACTATTTAGAAACATATTAAAATTGAATAAGTAATCATTCTGCATATTTTAAGTTGCCATATGTCATAGTTTTTAGGAGAACAAACAATATGATTAAAATTTCCATGCACTTTTCACATGTAGCTTTTCTAGCCATTAAAAATTACCCCGGGACCACTCAGAAAAACTGGCAACAACATTTTTCATAATCAGTGAGGTATTTAGATGTAAAAAAACACATTTGCCAAGATTATACCCAAAAAATATCTATTTCACACTTGCCAACGGACTATGATGCGCAAACCTCTGTCTGCTTTTTCCCATCGACGCCTACGTTCTCTGAATCGGTTTGAACTGTTCGTTCCCCGGGTGAGGTCTGCCCAGAGGCGCGTTTACACGTATAGGCACACTAGACGCGCGCCTAAGGCCACCAAATCTCGGAGGGCCCACAAACGAATGAAGGTTTTTTCAATTATAAAATATAACAATAAACCAAATAACTTTGCAATCCTGGAAATAGCTTCTATAAGTAATCATAATTACAGGGTCAATAACACTCACAAAAACGACTTCAAGTTCAGCTTCGTATACTGTAACAAATATTTGAAACAACCTTAGATAGTCCCAAATGCAAAGCGTTAAAGTTGTGTTGTATGCAACGATTACTAATTTGAGCAGCTGGGCACACAGCATTGACCCTATTTAATACACGTTAGTTGTCATGTCTTTACGGGATCCCACCATTCCAATCCCTCAATACGACAATGGTCTCCCGTGTGTTATTAGCGTGTGGTTAATCCGGCCCTGATTATATTTTGTGATGTAATTCATGCAAACTTTTATATCAATTATAACATTGCAACACACGAATCTGTAATGTGAGTGCAGATTCGTGTCGCTTGCGTGACGTCACAATAAATGGTTTATCACGTCATTTTACATTTAAGAAATTCCCTTGTTTCGATTCTGTGAGTGCAATTTTAACTGATTTATTTCCTGTAATTCATCTAAAACTTTTGACTAAGGCAGCACATCTTTCCAAATGAAATACAGTTTGATATTCTCCTTCGATTTGACCAGTACTTACGTACGAACGATGGGTGTTTGTTACAATATTATTGATGTTGATTGTGGCAAGAGACGACGTTTCTTCCTCAACAGATCCTGTGCTTTCAATGTTAGATCATGTCAAACAAAAGATCGTCAGCTGTCTGTAGTAATGAAGAGCAAAAGACGGAAGGATCAGACTGCAAGTTAATCTAAGTAAGTTGTTTTCAGTACTCGTAATAGTTAATTCTGATTTTTCAAAGTTCCAGTCAGTTTCTTATGATGAACACTTGGCAGGTCTAATGCTGACGTCAGAATTATGTAGCCAAACCCTATAATATTATATCTCCATTTATGCGCATTCTAGGTCTTTGCATGGCTGTATTATAACCTCATAATACTAAATGATATACAATTTTCAGGCGAAGAATTGGGGATAAATATGTATTTCTTTCTTTCATAGCAGTATTGCAGCACGAAAAAATGCTAAGCGTGCAAACTCACCTCATTAAGCGACACAATGGTAAGCTATACATGTATATGGCATTAAATGCAAGTCAGAAGTCTTGTTTGGATCTAAGCTATACATGTATATGGCATTAAATGCAAGTCAGAAGTCTTGTTTGGATCTAAGCTTTTGAGCTGCTTCAATAGTGGGTACTTGTCGGTTAATTCACCGCCACACACATACTACACAGAAAGGCAATAACAAAACTGTTGAACTTAGTATACATGAAAGGAAGCCAATAACAACACTGTTAAAGTTAGTATACATCAAAGGAATGAAATAGTCGGATAGTTGGACAAAGGAATTGAATTATCGCACACTTGCAATGTAACTACTGCGGTGGCCAGAACTGTGCAATGTCATTCAGAATGGCAGTGAACACATCCAGTCCATTAACTTTGACTCTTCTCCTCCACATGAATTCACACATATAGGAATCAAGCATATGCCTGTGTGTGCCGTTATGCCGTTTATTCCTTTCCTTCGCTGACTTCCATGAACGTTCGATGTTTTGTGTATGTGCTCCTGTATTGGGGTCAACGAAATTGAGGGAGTGATTAACTGTATAATGAGTGAAAGTAGGATTATTGGCAATTGCATTGTACGCTCGCCATTGATCAGATATGATTTTGCTACCAGGACGAACATGCGTTGCAACGATTGGCATCAGTGTTGCTGCCGATCTGTCTGGAACACAGAACATGAAGCAATATCCTGTTTCGCGACAAATCCCACCAAAGACCCACTGCTGTGGAAAGACTCGACCCACCGCATTGTTACGACGAGTGAAGAGGCTCTCGTCTATCTCCACTATTTGGTTCGGTCCACCAATGATTACAGGGTTGTTAATGAGTGTGCTGGCGCATACTTCCCGTAGATAGTTATTCCAGTCTATAACTGTCTCGCAGCATGTACGATGCCATGCTGCTGCAAGAACTTGACGCTGCTTTCTTTGTCGTGAGCTAATGCCGAAAGTCTTAAGAAATTCATGGCGTTCATGGCGTCCGAGAAATAAACACGTGCTATAAGTTAATGGGATGTGAACGTTACATGACGTCACTGAAAACCCGTGAGTAAATATAGGGGAATATACGGGAAAGTGTGGCGGTGAATTAACCGACAAGTACCCAATAGTGTTTTTATAGACCGACATTTTCTATGCTTTGTCTTTTGTAATAATTATAGTCTTTTTACTACTTAACAGTACTTATATTTGCCACGGAGACGCCACATTTTTTTCTATGTGCCTATATGCATCGCATCATTCTTTGGTTTTAAGCAAAGGATGAAGTTTAATTCAACAGAATTAAACTTCATCCGTCCTGATTTTTTGGTTTCGCGTTGTTCTGTGTTCAACTTACTTGTAACGTCCTTCTTAAGTAACTAGAGTATTTACCCGTCATATTATGACGTCATATTATGACGGCAGTGTATATAGGCCTATGTATCGTTGGTTAAAATGCTCTGATCACCGTCGTCAAGACCGCAGTACTGACGTCACAAACGGTTTCTGCTTCACAATAGATTCCAGAGCGTTTATCGACAGCCACACGCTCTATGGATATTATATGTATAGATTTTTTCTACGTATAGCACCGATATCTTTACTCTGTTGATCTTCTTCAATATCCACGTTTCACAGAAATAACAGAGACACAGACACAAACATAAACAGATATAAGAGAAGCAATCCGCGTCGGTTCTGATCTTCGCTCTGCGGCGTCCTCGGCCGTTCTACCGTCCTAGCTCTCCGGTCCAGCCTCGGTGCACGCGAACGACTACCGTGCGAACATCGACTCTATCCGGCAATCTACAGAAGGTGCTGCACCTCCTTCCTTTCCTCATTCTTTTCCAGGCTTCCACGTTAGAAGCCTCTGCCTTTGGACGTTATTCATCGCCTCCTGCTTGAGTCACCTGCTAAATCATGTGAAGTGGACCTTTTACCAACATTTTTAATTGAGCAACTTATTGATGATTTTTACCGTTCCTGCATTGCTCTGTAACACCTCTCTAGATCTTGGCGTCATCTTGGATTCAGAACTCACTCTCTCTCCGCATATCTCTCAGCTGAGCCGCGCTTTCTACTTTTAGCTGCGACAGCTTCGATTGGTTTCCCGCTCTCTTTCCCCTAATCTGCTGCTACTCGCGCTCATGCGTTCATTACCTGTCGGCTTGATTACTGCCTCTCACTCGACTGAACTGCGTCGAACGCTTTCTGTCACCAGTGATGAGAAATTTTTGTTTTGAAATGTTTTGAAATTACCGGAGGGGAAGGGGGACTTGCCGCCTGGATTTTGCAAATATTTTACATTTGTGTATCTTTAAGGAATGGATGAGTGCCGCTTTGAAAGGTAGATTCGTTGTATATTTGGCTTGTGTAAAAAAAACTGTGTAAAATCATGCCTCTAGACTGAGCTCTTTTCTTTAAATTATAATGGGACCTAACAATACAGCAAAGAGAATAGGTATATCAACAAAGTTCTTTAAAACAACAGGTAACAGGAGGTAGGATAAGACCGTAACGCGCTATGCAAAGAAATAGTTTGTCCTAATACAAACTTCCCTCTCATTTTTCCTTTCGAGTGGTTTATTTTTCTGTGAAACGGAAGATAGTCAAAACACCCCTCTCGTGTTCCTTAACTTCTGCTGTTGGCCAGTAAAATAGCCTACTATACAGATTAAATTCAGAATCTAAAATGACGATTCTGTGGAGTCGATCGGTTATCAGCATCCGCCAATAATTTATTGTCTGCCTGGCTAACTCCTCTCCGATCGATTTGGCAGTAATTTGTAGTTATTTTTGTATTAAAGAAGCAGTCGAAGTTATCAACTCAACGAAACATTTAATTGAAAATGTCGTTCTGAAACTACATTGTGACGTCACACAATGGGCGCGATACCTTTCACTTCGTAATTACTTATTTTATTGTGGCCTCGCTAACCTCCCACAAATGAAGATCTTGAGATGAGGATTGTCACTGTACTTGTCCCGTCCACTCACAGCAACACTCGATGTTCTCCATCTCGTGCAGCATCGGATCTTGCAGCGTTGGTAGTTTAGCCAACTATTCACGGTTCGAATGTCAACAAACGTTCGATGCAACTCGCAACCGAACTTCGCAAGCAACCAACCAACTACAACGCTCAAAATCTTCCCTGCGCTTAGTGTAAGCCAGGAACGTCTCTCTTCGAAGCTATATTTCAACACAACTATGGAATCGCGGAGTTAATTGACTATTGCCCCCGTCTTATGCGAACAACTGATCGTTCTTTTCGAAAAAATTACTTCTTTTAGTCGATAAAATTTGGCGTGAACCGCTTGAATGCACTCGCAAAGACGTCCCACCATCTTTGACATACGGCACCCAACTGATTCTTTACTGCACTTAAGCACTACAGCTGCGCCTGTCTTTCGCTAGAGCAGAAGACATCTCCAAGGTCAGTTATGATTTAATCCATCCAATAATATGAGTCCGTCCAATTCAGCACGTATAGTCTGGAACATAAATATATCCCTGAACCATGGGCGTCCGCAGGAATCTTTCCAGGGGGCCACAAATTTCTAGGGGGGGCAAAATTATCTATGAGGGGGCAACTTTTTGTAGGGGCAGCAAAATGACGTTTAGTGCAATTGGAATAGCTGACTTACCTCAATAATTAAGTTTTTTAGCATTGAAAATCGTGTTGGGACTGTTGGAATAATCATAAAAATCAAAAGATTTTATTTTTGTAAAAGAAATTCAAAATCAAGGGGGCAAATCCCCCTTGTCCTCCTCCGGAAGCCCATGCCTGAACCTAACCTAATATTTGATGTTGGTTATAGATGCTGGTTAATTTATTAATTGCAGTAGGTTAAATTTACCCTACCAAAACTAGCATCTCATAACACTTAAAATAGCATCAAATCACAAATGCCTCTACATATATACATATAGGGAGTTTTCTTGTGGCCAGTGGACATCGTTGCCCAAGTCTTTCTGACATTTTCATATTTGTGTCATATTACCACAAGAAAATCATCTCTTAGGGTTCTTCTTCTGCTTCTCTCTTCCATCAGGTGTGTGCCGACGATGAGGTTTGTACAAAATGGCTCCAACTCTTTCTGTCTTTAATAGTATCCAGGGCCGTTCTCATGTCTATGTCTTGTTCTTTAAGATCTTGCATCACGTTTTCCATCCAAGTTTTCGTTTGTCTTCCTCGACTCCGTGTTCCCTTCACGTGGTAGTATAATGCTCTTGCTGGTAATCTCTTGGCGTCCATTCTTATTACATGCCCAAATCATGTGAGTCTTCTTTTTCTGATCGTGTCTACTAGTGTTTCCCTCTGTTCCAACTCCTTCCGGGTTACGAATTCTACCTCGTCTGGCCCTCCCCGATATTCATCTTAGCCATCCCATTTTCTCTGCTACAATCTTCCTTTCGTCTTCCTTCCGTAAGAAGCAACACTCAGTTGTGAGGCGCTGCTGCCGACCAACACAATGACGTACGTTTTGACGCCGCTGTTTCTCTTACGGATTATTGAGTCATTAGCAGAATTAGGTTAAGTTTTTTCGGCAGGAGCCTTTATTTCGGATTTTGTTTCTCTCAAGGCAGGAGCCTGTATTTCGGATTATGCTTCTCAAGGCAGGAGCCTGTATTTCGGATTATGTTTCTCTCATGGCAGGAGCCCGTACTTTGGATTATGTTTCTTTCAAGGCAGGAGCCCGCACTTTGGATTATGTTTCTCTCAAGGCAGGAGCCCGTACTTTGGATTATGTTTCTCTCAAGACAGGAGCCTGTATTTCGGATTTTGTTTCTCTCAAGACAGGAGCCTGTATTTCGGATTATGTTTCTCAAGGCAGGAGCCTGTATTTCGGATTATGTTTCTCTCATGGCAGGAGCCCGTACTTTGGATTATGTTTCTCTCAAGACAGGAGCCTGTATTTCGGATTTTGTTTCTCTCACGACAGGAGCCTGTATTTCGGATTTTTGTTTCTCTCAAGGCAGGAGCCTGTATTTCGGATTATGTTTCTCAAGGCAGGAGCCTGTATTTCGGATTATGTTTCTCTCATGGCAGGAGCCTGCTTTTCGGATTATGTTTCTCAAGGCAGGAGCCTGTACTTTGGATCATGTTTCTCTCAAGGCAGGAACCTATACTTCGCATTATGTTTCACTCAAGGCAGGAGCCTGTATTTCGGATTTTGTTTCTCTCATGGCAAAAGCCTGTATTTCGGATTATGTTTCTCCCAAGGCAGGAGCCTGTATTTCGGATTAATATGTTTCTCTCATGGCAGGAGCCTGCTTTTCGGAATACGTTTCTCAAGACAGGAACCTGTATTTCGGATTATGTTTCTCTCAAGGCAGGAGTCTATACTTCGAATTATGTTTCTCTCAAGGCAGGAGCCTGTACTTCGGTTTATGTTTCTCAAGGCAGGGGCCTGTATTTTGGAATATGTTTCTCAAGGCAGGGGCCTGTATTTCGGAATATGTTTCTCAAGGCAGGACCCTGTATTTCGGATTATGTTTCTCTCAAGGCAGGGGCCTGTATTTCGGAATATGTTTCTCAAGGCAGGGGCCTGTATTTCGGATCATGTTTCTCAAGGCAGGGGCCTGTATTTCGGAATATGTTTCTCTCAAGGCAGGAGTCTGTACTTCAGATTATGTTTCTCAAGTCAAAAGCCTGTATTTCGGATTATGTCTCTGAAGGCAAGAGCCTGTATTTCGGAATACGTTTCTCAAGGCAGGAACCTGTATTTCGGATTATGTTTCTCAAGACAGGAATCTGTATTTCGGATTATGTTTCTCAAGACAGGAATCTGTATTTCGGATTATGTTTCTCCCATGGCAGGAGCCTATGATTCGGATTATGTTTCTCTCTCAAGCCAGGAGCCTGTATTTCGGATTAGGTTTCTCAAGGCAAGAGCCTGTATTTCGGATTATGTTTCTCGAGGTAGGAGCCTGTATTTCAGATTATATTTCTGAGGGCAGGAGCCTGTATATCGAATTACGTTTCTCAAGGCAGGAGCCTGTACTTCGGATTATGTTTCGCTCAAGGCAGGAGCCTGTATTACGGATTATGTTTCTCTTAAGGTAGGAGCCTGTACTTTGGATTATGGTTCTCCCAAGGAAAGAGGCTGTATTTCGGATTATGTTTCTCCCAAGGCAGGAGCCTATACTTTGGAGTATGTTTCTTTCAAGACAGAAGCCTATATATCGAATTACGTTTCTCAAGGTAGGATCCTGTACTTCGGATTATGTTTCTCAAGGCAGAAGCCTGTATTTCGGATTATGTTTCTCTCAAGGCAAGAGCCTGTATTTTGGAATATGTTTCTCTCAAGGCAGGAGCCTGTATATCGAATTACGTTTCTCGAGGCAGGAGCCTGTGCTTCGGATTATGTTTCTCTCAAAGCAGGAGCCTGTACTTTGGATTATGTTTTTCTCAAGGCAGGAGCCTGTATATCGAATTACATTCCTGAAGGCAGGAGCCTGTATTTCGGAATATGTTTCTCAAGACAGGAGCCTGTATTTCGGATTATGTTTCTCAAGGCAGGAACCTGTATTTCGGATTACATTTCTCAAGACAGGAGCCAATATATCGAATTACGTTTCCCTGAATGCAGTAGCCCGTATTTCGGAATATATATCTCAAGGCAGGAGCGTGTATTTCAGATTATGTTTCTCAAGGCAAGAGCCTGTATTTCGGATTATGTTTCTCGAGGTAGGAGCCTGTATTTCAGATTATATTTCTGAGGGCAGGAGCCTGTATATCGAATTACGTTTCTCAAGGCAGGAGCCGGTACTTCGGATTATGTTTCGCTCAAGGCAGGAGCCTGTATTACGGATTATGTTTCTCTCAAGGTAGGAGCCTGTACTTTGGATTATGGTTCTCCCAAGGAAAGAGCCTGTATTTCTGATTATGTTACGCGCTTCAGAGGTTAGGTTAGAAACAATGACCATTTTTACAGTTCCTGGATCATTGGATCTTTTAATTTGTTTTGGCCTACTCTGTGAGCCTCTGTATCCGGTCACATCTTTTGAAGATCTCGTGCCAGAAACTCGCCGCGTTCGATTGTATGGACCCATCATTATGTTTGGGGCCTATTCTTTGTATTCTAGCCATAACCGCAGCATTTCCATGCAAACAGCAAGACAGACAGGCAGTTTGGGCTTCAGAAAGCCAGGCAACAGTGGCGTCAAGTATGGAGAAATAAGAATCGGCGATTATAGACGATTACATTACATTCTCTGGCTCGCGTGATGTTGCGTGCATCTTCTCGTTCAAACTCAATAACTCTGCTCCATCAGCTGCATTGGCTTCCTGTAGAATTCAGAATTAGATTTAAACTGGCCTGCTTGACATATAAGACCCTCACAATGTGCACTCCTACCTACTTTCAACCACCACTGTTCTCTCCTTACATCCCGCCACGCAGTCTGCGGTCTTCGGTTATGGGTCTTTTGGTCGAGCCTAGATGCAGCACTGCCATGGGCTCTCGTGCATTTCGTGTTGCAGCCTCAAAGGAATGAAACCGACTACCAATGTTTAACCGTTGCTCGACCTCTGCTTCTTCCTTCAAGAAACGCCTCAAAACGCAATACTTCTCACTGGCTTTCAAACCTATGGATACCTAATTGCTTTTCATCTGGCGGCTGACTAACCGCGCCTCAGATTCGCATTTCTGTGTGACTTTGCGCGCGTTAAAAATGTTCGTAATAATAATAATAATAATAATAATAATAATAATAATAATAATAATAATAATAATAATAATTATTATAATTATAATTATAATTATAATAATAATAATAACAATAACAATAACAATAATAATAACAATAATAATAATAATAATAATAATAAAAATAATAATAATAATAATAATAATAATAATAATAATAATAATATCCAAGTCCCCGAGGGATAATATGTACCTTGAGGCATAAAAAAGTAATAATTAGAATAATATAATTATCACAATCCCTTGCGAAACGTTACATCACAATGCTACCTACGTCGTTATAGTAATCACGAATTGCATCCGTGTGCTTAGGGAATGAAAAACGTGCGGTTTTTAAGTCTCTCTGCAGACTGTAGATAAACGACAACTCATTTTCCAAAACGTATTCAGCAGACCCTTAACTTTAAGAAACCATTCCTTTGGGTATTTCGGGTTTGCACAAAAGCAAACTGTAAGTATACAGAAATGATTGATATTTATGAACATTTTTCATCGATAAATTATTATTAAGCCTCTCAAACATGTGCTAGCAAAGCACAATATTGGAGCACATAGTTGCATAGTGTAAGGTTTCATAACAGCAAATAGGCAATAGAAGGCCAACGACAGAAAGGAAGAAAGGAAGAAAAACTAAGTGAACAATGAATTCGTTAAATAAAAGTTTTGAATAAGTTGATTATTATAAAACTAAGTAATCATGCTTTCTTTATGATGTTCTCAGAGTCATGATATATTCTATTAAACATTTGTATCCTATTTAAGGTTATAAAATGTTGTAAATAAAAATATCTGCATCCAAAGAGCTTCACTAGTTGACCTCTCAACAGCGTTGCATTTTAGCAAACCTTGCAGAAGTGACAATTTCATTAAATATTTGGACGATGCATTGGCTAAATTCTACAATAGTGAGTACTGATCCTCCGAGAATCAATCCCAATGCACCGCCAATGTCGCAAATCAGTGATAGGAGATCGTAGGCTGGAGTCGTTTGGATGTCTATGTAGGTCAACTGCGAGAAGTAGATATCCAGGTAGACGAGTTCCTTGCTCAGTTTCGACATCGTTAGATTCCGTCCCTTGAACTGCGACCTTTGCATCGTGTAGTTGAGAAAATGCTGCGACAGAGGACTTGTCGAGATTGAAAACGGATATGTTGGTTGTCGGCAGTGAATGGGACAATCACATCTGCGATTAGCGCCGGAAGAGGTAAACAATTTGCTGACTCTTGGCACGCAGGAATAGTATTGGTCGAGAGTGCATAATGTTCCTGGAACTAAATACACAAGATGACTTTTCATTCAGGTAGATTTCCTCAATTTACTGTAGATTATTAATGCAACTATATTACCGCAAATAAAGAATCATGACAATTTTCGACAATTTTCGACAATTTTGCTTGTAAAGGTCATTAGTTGTATTGCGAGTTGTTTTAGCCTTAACATCGTATACAGACATGTATCTGGGTTCAACGTCCAGCACTGTACTCTAATTTAATCTGCTGTCTTCCTATAGCGTCATTCAGCAAACAGATAGGCCGATCTAAAAGAACAGACAAACGTTGACCGATTGTACGATCGCCTCATGGTCGCAGTGAGAGAATACATACATACTGCCCATACATACATACATACATACATACATACATACATACATACATAGGCCTACATACATACATACATACATACATACATACATACATACATACATACATACATACATACATACATACATACATACATACATACATACATACATACATACATACATACATACGTATACATTGGGGGTCCATAGAGTAGTGGTAACATCACTGGCGTGAAGAGCAAGCGGTAGCGGTATCGCTTCCCGCAACCCTCCGAAATTTAGGTCCACTCAGCCTTTCATTCGCGAGATGGCGCGTTTGATAAAATGAGATGTAGGACGTGATGGGCGCCTTGCATGGCTGCCGTGTACAGTTAAATTCGACTCCTGTAATAACTTGTGATCATCCGTTCATACTGATTTGTAATCATACTGCATTATTGTCAGTTTGAAGATATTAAACGAATATTATTACATACATACATGCGTGCATGTATGCATGTCTTATATGCATGTCATCAAACAACATAATAACGGTTGTACGTCTGTCTGTCCCGTAACAAACACTATTGTGACGTCACTATACTGCCGCCTTGGCGACGGCTGTCTTGACGACGACGGGCATGACGACGGCGTTTAGAGCATTTTAACCAACGACGGCTATAGGGCTATAATATGACGTCATAATATAATGGGGAAGTAAGCTTAATTGTTATCACTGCAATAATTGTTTTATATACCGTGATTTTTCACGGGTTACAGCTAGTATATGCATAATGCAGGAAAAGAGTAATTAAAGAATTATTGAGATCCGCTGTAAGGGCTAAAGCAAAATGACCACAGCAAGGCACTTAATAATGTGTATGTATTATGGACATATGTCATCCATGCGTAACACATAGGCTGAAGATGCAGTGGGCTGATTTACATTGCTACTCTTAGAGGTGTTTGAACTAGATAAGACAATCCATTTTCTAGATTGGAATGAACACACCGTCAGGAAATACGAATGCACGAGCAATGTGTGAAACACTATGGGTAGGTATGCACAGCAATGGAATAATCAATTTAACTATCAAATCAAATCAAATCAAATAAGTCTTTATTGAAACCATAATTATAGATGTACAATAACAGAAATGTGCGAAAGAGATGCAAATGGAAAATGGCCTCAAAGGTAGGCCCTGAAGGGAAAAATCCCGCTGTCCATAACTAAGGCATAGATATACGAAATCTGTCTCATTAGTAACAGTTTCTAAATACCCACAAAAGAATTAACCTTGCATTGTTCTTTACAGCATAGTATACAAACACACTGGCATGCATGCAGATAAATAAATATACTATAACTAGAGTAATGGCCCGTCATATATGACGGAAAGAAGGGAGATATGGAGGCAGTAAGGATGGAGGCAGTGACCAACTCCTCCCTCTCACTCCTTCCCTCCTCCCTCTGTCACTGCTTCCATCCCACTGTCAGGCACGGTTTCCCGCCGGTCGTTCGTACCTGCGCTATACTGTTGGCCGATATAAGACGGGGGGAAGATAGACAGGTAGACGGACGGACGGACGGACGGACGGACGGATTGATCCAGACGGCGGCCACATAAGTCAGAGCGTTCATCGAATGGCAGATGCATGGATATACAGAACTGGCCTATTATTATATAGCAGTAATGGGCACTTTTAAAGTTTTTTTTATTACTTGTGTTGAATAGGCTATCAGTAATTAATAAATTCTCATGCTACTTAGTGAATATCAGTGCACCGTAACATATCTTTAGAAAAGTAGTTTGAAAAGTAGTTAACTACTAATCTGGTAGTTAGCAAAACTAGTTATAAGTGCTTGTCATCGCAAGTAGTTAAACAGTAGTTACAACTACTAGGTAAGTAGTTGGTGCCCATCACTGTTCTATAGGATATAAACTAATAGATTACTTATAGATATTTATACCGTCCGCCTGAAACGTTCGGCATCCACACATGGACACAAACAAATTCCCCAGACATAGTCCCATGCATCTCATGAACGTGTAGTTTTCGGCCTGACGACAATCACCATATGGCGAAGGCAACATAGATAGCTACAAACAAAGAAACGACAGAAATTATACCAGCTAGGGTGACGGGACTCGTCAAGTACTAATTTGGTAATAAGTAAAGCATTAGAAAGCATTCCTTAAGCAAAATTAAGCAGCTTGAGAATGAGCAAAGATATGAAACATGTGCATATTTATCGAGTCTGCTAAATAAAAATGACCTGTCATATCAATAACAAAATGTGTGTGCGTGTTATAGGCGTATGACGCTTCACTTACGTTTCTAAGTGAAAATGAAACGGATGTTGAAATGCCAGTTCCGACTCTGAATCCTATATCCGACACACTAGGCCGGTCGAGTGGGTCGTGCAAAACAACCTATAGAAGACAATAATATGAAAAACTATGCTTTGAAAGAGTGTCAGAAATTGTATTTAGAAATATATAGCGCCGCATAAAAGCTAATCTGAGTGCAGTTAAAGCTAGCCAGACCAATGTAAATGTCAGTAAGAACTTACTCGACGTTCATCGAAAATAGAAATGCTCAGATAAGTAGAACAGTCGCCTGTGGTGAACTGTCACACATCCTGCGAACCCAATCAACAGATTCCTAGGTACTTGTTTTTTAATTCACCGTAAAGACGGTCGGCGTAATTGCAGTAACGGGGTCGATTGGTATCGGGCAAAATATAAATTAAACTAGAAGCGGGATCAACAATGAAAATATAACTAAAACTAGAAGCGGGATCAACGATTAAAATATAACTAAAACTAAGAGCGGGATCAGCGATTAAAATATAACTAAAACTAGGAGCGGATCAGCGATTAAAATATAACTAAAACTGGAAGCTGGATGAACGATTAAAATATAACTAAAACTAGGAGCTAGGAGTGGGATCAACGATTAAAATATAAGTAAAACTATGCCTGCCCCGTCTATGTAAGTTCTTTGCGGTGAATTAAAAAACAAGTACCGATTCCTATCCACAGTTGTTGCTCTCGATTTTTCTAAAGCCTTTGATTCTGTTCGACATGTCACACTAGCTCAGAAACTGTCTCGACTTAACCTTCCTGATAATATCTATAACTGGATAATTGATTTCCTTGATCAAAGATTTCATATAACTAGATTTGCTGGTAAATTATCTTTACTGAGGATAATAAATGCTAGTATTGTTCAAGGATCAGGATTTGGACCAATTGCTTTCATAGTTAACGCCTCTGATCTCCACCTAATTTATTCACAGAACTTGATGAGTAAATATGCTGATGATACATACCTCATTATTGGTGCCTCAATGAGGCATACTTTACTTCAAGAACTAGGTTCTGTTGCTTTGTGGTGAAATCTAGTGATATGAGATCTTTGATCAAGGAAATCAATTATCCAGTTATAGATAGCTGAAATTTTATGCTATACATAAATTTTCCACCTCACCTGACTCATGTCACCGCACTACCTTGTTAAACACAGATGTACCAATTTCTTATATAACGCTTAAATTTCAACAACTAGAATGCTCAGATTTTGTTCATCAATTCGTTAGAGGGCGTCAGATGTTAATTATTAAATTTCTAATTTTAACTAGTCTACCCCCAGAATAGCTGGCAATCATTATTTACGTGTTAATGACGTAACTGTTTATTTTAAGCTGCGTTATCGTTGATTAAAAATGGTATTTTCGATCCTTTTTACGTTTGGACATCTGTGTTTAACAAGGTAGTGCGGTGACATGAGTCAGGTGAGGTGGAAAATTTATGTATAGCATAAAATTTAAGCTATTTTGCCATCTACCTACCAAATATTATTGAAATTGGTGGAAATTTGACGAAGTTCTGACAGAAACAATTTTGCACAGTTTATTCTGAGACACGGTGTGGATGTATACATATATACATACATGCATACATACATGTATGTATATATACATACATGCATGCATACATGTTTGTATGTATACATACATACACGCATACATTCATACATGCATGCATGCATGGATGTATGTATGCATATATGTATGTGTGCATGTTAGTATGCATGTATGTACGTGTGTATGCATGTATGTATGTTGTAGGTATGTATATTCCGGCTGATCCCCGGAATAGCGGACCCCCGGAATAGTGGACCGGAACCGTAGGCCTAACATCTATGAGGTCAAATGACAAATGTTCAAAATCGAAGGTCATCTGATGATCCTTCGAAGGAAGAAAGTTGCACAATATGAGCAGCCAATTAAGCTGGAAACAGTTTTTATTCTTAATGCTAACAACAAGTTAGATGTTTAGCAGGTGGAACCGTGGCGGAGAAGCGGAAGAAGGCGATTTCGATGTATATTAGAAGTATATTTAAGCGACATATAGCAAGAGCTATGCAACCATACGCAAATTACTTTTGCAAACATCACTCATTTGCGCAAGGCATTTTACCCATGAATGTCTGTTCTGAGCCTAAAATCGGAGGCTTTAGCCTCTGAACCAAAGCTGACGCTCTACTCTCGAGCTATATTACAGCATAACAATGATGTGTCGCTGTCCTTCATCGCATTAGACAGAAACAATGAAATGCCTACCCTGTATCCAACACCTGGAGATGCAATAATGTAGGAATCAGACTGATTGACCCACAGCACCAACCGAAGTCCATAATTGGCTCCAGGATGAGTCGTTACGTAATTCGTTGCAACTTAAATTCACCAGAAAATTTATTAAGCTTTGCGAATATCTTAGATATTAAAAAACATTTAAGATCTTTAACAACCACGGGACAACTACGGAATGTCTATACAGAGCGTGAAACACTTTGCAGATTATTAACAAGTTTTATCGGCAACGTAATCTAAACCGCGCAGTTGTCATTCGCATTTGTCATTGAGGCCTAACATCAAAAATAGTTAACGATAGAAATTCAAATTTTAATGATCTTAGTCATTTGTCCAGCAGCTAGGTTCAAAAATAAGCCTTAACGAAAATCACTGCCTTTGACAAAATAATAGATTTTACCTAAAGCGCCTCCGAGTTTTTTAGCTTAATGAAGCGCTACACAGCTGATATGTGACCATGATTAAAACTGTCAGATGACAAGAAACATTTATGGAACACTAAACATCATCATAACATTAAATCGACAGCATTAGACAATGATTTTTTGATGCCTCGGTCAGAGGTTGTTGGACAAATGCGAATATATATATATATATATATATATATATATATATATATATATATATATATATATATATATATATATATATATATATATATATAAGGGTGACACTGAACAATAGGGCCTACACAAAACCCCGAGAGGAGAATTTATTAGTTAGGCCTACGTTTGACGGCGTCACATATTAGTCAAATATTTCGCTACTTTCTTATCAGCTCTAAAGTTTACCTACGAAGACACGGATTTTACTTAATTCGGATAAATTATAAATTTGCTAGCTTACCGAAAACTGTCTCATGCTTACCTGGGTTGAATGATAAACAAAATCCTGCGTCAAATATTTTCGTTTTAATGGCATCACTTGTAGATTTTCGAACGAACACTGAAAATTTAATAATGTTCTCTATTTGAAATGAATTTCAATTACTAGCAGGTCTGGTCTATAGAGAAAAACAATCTGGTTTCTATTTTTTTGCTCCTGAATTTTTTCCAGGCTAAATTGGTATGTGTAGGCCTACATCGAACTTAAGCTTATTCCTTTCATCTGCGTTCAATTTAGCGTGTATAGAGTCTCAATTGATATGTCAAAAGTGATGGAAAATGAAGTGATGTAACGTGAATCGTAATCTCGAAATTTTAAAAGCTCTACCTAAAAGCTGAGTGCGCTGCATCCGGCTTATTCAAGAGCACTGCATTGTGTCACAGAGGTCCAAGTCCGTTTGTCAGCAGACTAATGAGAGAAAGAAGGAAGAGGAAGGGGCTGCTAAGGCGAATTCCGTTTAAGACGAAAAGGACTGAAAAGTGGATAACAGGATGAAACGTGATACAATGCGACGTAGTACTAAGTAAGATCTTCGACATTAGGACGATCTTAAACATTACGACAGTTTCCAGTTTCTCTCAGTTTGTTCTTGTTTAACTGGCAATATTATATATCTTCGTGTTCGCTGCAGAAAGACAATCAAAAGACACGAATTATCTTATTAAACAGATTCTCCTCTGTTATTATGAGTCCGACATTGCTCGATTGTGGTTTTTTATTTACTGCTTACTTTCACGGATACTCGGATACCAAAGTCTGCCGCTTTCGTGATTGAGAGCAGTGTGCACAAGCAACTTGCTTATGGTCGTATTAGATGTAATCAAATCATGTCGAACTAATACTTTCCTGTTGCTTAGTGTGTGGGAAAACACAGCGGTCTTTGTCGTACAATGTTAAATGACCCCCTATGCTAGTATGCATTCGTCTGGGTTATACGATGTATGCAATAATTCGTCATTTCACCTCTCCTAATAACGTAAAGTGAAATAATACGATTCGGTGCTAAGAGGTTTGAGTTAGTAATGTATTCTATGGTCTTACCTCGAGTATCATATCCTTCGTTTTGGCCAATACAAAACTGTAAAAGAACTCCCAGTCGAAATTTAACAGTGAGAGGTTGAACGGTTTGACGCTGCTGTCACCGAATTGTAAATCCGAAAACGGCGGGTAACGGATTGAGGCGAGCTTTTGTATTTCTCGACCTGAAATTTGTAACCGAACTTCAAACTCATTAGGAACTCTAAAAGCAGACGTCCAAAGTTAAAATCTCAGCTCATTACGGAGAATCTGTATCATCGTCATCATGACCATGATCATCATCATCATCATGATCATCATCATCATCATCATTATGCTATTATGATTATTATTTTTTTGCCCCGAGGTATACAGGGACTTCAACATTATTTACAGTACATAATTATTATTACTGTTATTATTATTATTACTTTTGTTTTTATACTAAGATTATTACTATTACAAGAAGAGGAGGAAGAAGTGGAAGAAGTACAAAGAGAAGGACAAAGAGGACGAGATGGAAAAAATAGAAAGATGAATAAGAAGAATGCGAACGAGAAGAATGCAAAGTAAAGGGAGAAGAAGAATAACCATTAGAATGCGAATAAAGCGCATTATTCAATGTAAGTGCAGAATTTGCTCAGTAAGTCTGTCTTGGCCTTCATGGCTCTATGGCAATGGATGGGCTTTCCGATATACGGCCAAGAATGAGATCTAAAGATCGCATACGCGTCTGCAGCCGGGTAATCTTCGTCTCGTCTATAGACGCAACTTCGTCCAGAGGCTTTGAACATGATGCCATCTGTCAACCAACTATGGACGGAATTCCGTGGGTTGACCTCGAGTTTAGAAAGGTACTATATAGGCTTAGCGCCTATATACCTTTCTGAACTGATGAGCAAACCAATTTCTTCACGCTTCTCTCGCCCCCTTCGTTCTGCCGACCGATTGGACTTGTTTGTACCTCGGTCGCGAACCTCATTAACTCAGCATCGGGCTTTTGCCTTCACTGTGGAATTAACTCCCTTCTGTGATCCGGAACAGGATCCTCGGACGTTCTCACCAGCTTCACTTAACTACTTAAAAACCTTTCTTTTTGGTTCAGCCTATCAGGTTGAGAGCGCTTCTGAATAGCTCTGCTGCGAGGAGCGCTTTACAAATGTTTGCATTACATTACATTACACATTTGATAGTGGGCGAGCCATTTGGCGGTGACTCTTCTGGTTTTCTGTGCATTATTTTGCTTATGGACAAATATCAATTTTTAATTACATTAATATCATATCGAATAGCCGAGATCAGCGCCTTCGTGATAACTAAAAGACGCTATAACAAGTATTCACTTACATACACACATACAATGTGAAAAGCCTAAGCAGAACAGAAGAATAAGACAAACTAGAAGTAGTAGTTCATTCATTCATTCATTCATTCATTCGAGGATTATATAGTTGTAGTCGAACTATCGCTACTACTACAACTATTAGTACAACTATTTCTTCCACTATTACTACTTCTACTATACAACTACTACTACTGTTACTAGTTGTGGTAGTAGTAGTAGTAGTAGTAGTAGTAGTAGTAGTAGTAGTAGTAGTAGTAGTAGTAGTAGTAGTAGTAGTAGTAGTAGTAGTAGTTGTAGTAGTAGTAGTAGTACAAGTAATGGTGGTAATGTAGTAGTTGTAACGGTAGCATTAAGCACTCGCAAACATAATCATCAGTAATGAAAAAGCTTGACATCTTTTACCGAAACTAAATGAGAATTGATTTAGTTACCAAGAGAATTGACAGCCCTTTTGCTGGCGATAACTTCGGAACAGATGGATACCGTAGGAAAGCGGAGGATCGGTTGTAAGCCACTCGATAGTTGACAATGGTTGGATATGTCCGATAATAAGATATGCGATCGTAAATCTGGAAAGTCATAAAACCTACTCCGAACAGGAGAAGCATTACGGATAATGGAACAAATTTTGTGGTTTGATGGTTTAACCAAGTAAGACAAACCCACAATGGATACTTCTTGTGCAAAGATTTCCATCCGATGTCTCATGGCCATTCTCAGGATCTTGAGGAAACTCAATCTTTCCTTATCCGTGATGGTTATATTCATCTCCTCTTTTATCTCATCCATGTCGCCACCGGGATTTTCCTGATCCTGATCGCTCTGACATCCGTCAGCGACCGACTCGGTCTCGCACATTCTTGTGCTTTCTCTTGACTTTATCTGACTTTTATGCGCTACTGACCGTTCCTGATTTTCTTTTCCTTTTTCAACATCTCTGCCGATCTGAGTTGACGACGTTTCGCCTTCCTGCATGTACTCGAGAGTGAATGGATGATGGCTCATCTTTAGCTGTTTCTACAGATTCAACAGAAGGTTTGCTTTCACCAATGTGTTAAAGTCTAATTGTAAGAAAGTGCGTTGTGCAGACAAACCAAGGGTTGCGTCATCAAGCGAAAACATTGACTTAATTTATGGGTTTCTACTGCGTTTCAAGTCCGTGGTACGGCAGACTCCAACGGTCAATTGCGGTATGTAGCTTTGTGAATGGAATGACTGATTGGAGTGAGTTTGAATTAAGATAAATAATGCTACCTTAAAATTCATTTTAAAATAAACTTTGACCGATTTTCAGTTTTCAAAAGTAGCCTACTTACTACGCGCTCAGTCAGTAAATCTGATTCCGAGGCCACATCTGAAGTTTAAAAGTCATATTCAAAACATAATCGATAGGCCTATCCATATCTATGCCTAATAGTAGTTGAATAGAGGAACACATCAACGCCGAAGAAATGAAATTGTCATCATCAATCTTTTTTACAAAAGAATGCATCGAGAATCACAAATACGCTCATTTGTTGATTTTCTAAGCAGATATTATCAATGATTTAACTGCAGATGACCAACTGAAACGTTAGCTATTAGTACAAACGCGAACGACCGTGTATTACTAAAAACATCTTGGGGCAATTTTACATCCAGTTGAGCCATTCTGTCATTCGGTTCCATCGCGAAGGTTTTGTGTTGTCATTTAAGAAAAGCGTCGGTGAAAATGATCTATACCACGCGCTATATAATATGATTTTTAAATTGTCACATGATACCTAACGAGTACAGTCATGTTTGACATGGCCAGAAGCCCTCAAGTGTTTTGGTGCGTTGTAATGTTAGTTACGCTCTGGTAATAAAAAGCATGACCACTACTCCTAATGAAAAGATTTATATGGTTTATTGCCTCTGATTATTGTTTCAAGTCGCTTTATTAACGTTACTAAGATACCTGCGAAACAGCGTTTGTTGTGTTATCGACACAAAGTGCTCGGCAGAGATGAGCCGTGCTCACTGTTTAGGCCTACATCTAGGCTTACGCGGATACCAAATTCCGCTACTTGGTGACTGAGATAATTGCTCAGAGTCCTTGCATTCGTAAACTTCAATCGGACCAATGGCATCATGATTGTATGGCATATGAAACATCAACCAGTTCTTGTCTCAGAATATTAAATACCCACACGTCAGGTAGTATTGTCCATTTCACCGGGTACAGAATGGAAATGGTCTGTGCCAACTTTTAGATCCGAACACATACAAATCTAGTCTCATGGTTTTAGAAAAACTCATTTCTATTTACACGTCTCGTTTACATTTTCCTGAACGCCAAGGCCAACAGATTCGCCAACTGAATCGGTCTATATTTCATCAAAAGCCAATGGTCTTCGACTGTGTCAGTGAAAGCCCTGCTTCATTTCCGGAGTCCTAAAGAAGGCAAAATCTTGGCCATATGTGATGTAAAGGTTAGCAGGTATTACTTTATAAATGAGAACAAGCTGCTCTAGGCTACTGGTACGGAATATTAGCCATCAACTACCGATTAATTTTTATCATTTTCTCAGTATGTGCACTACATAATGAGTTTACATACTTGTGGGCGTGGTGGCTCAGTGGTAAGTTCGGCGCCTTGTGACCGGAGGGTTGCAGGTTCGAATCCCACTCTAGCCGCTGCGTACGGACCTTGAGCAAGTCCTTCACTCGCAATTGCTCGTGGCGCTTCGGCGTGAAAATTCCGGCACAGTATCAAATGCTGTAGTCGGGAGCGCCTCTGAGTAGTAGTTGACTTCGAGAGGCGCTATAGAAATATCCGGAATAAATAAAAAATAAAAAGTATAGTTTTGTTTCTGAATACTTTTATTTTTAGAAAATAGGCGCTATAATAAGATAGACATTCCAAATTTTTTACAGGAATTCATGCAGTCAGTATTGTGGCAAACCCCCTTTCAACTTCTGAGGCTACCAGGATACCAGACCAAATGGCGGAAAGGGAAGCTGCTACAATTCTTCAACAGTAAACGTAGGGCACGTGGCTCCGGCCTACGGGGTATGACAGAGGTCTTGTTTCACAAATAAACCAGTGGAGAAAGAAAACTATTTCCGAAGAATTCATTAAACGTAATGTTCGAAAATCAGAAAACTCACTCAATTTACAATCGGCGCTAGCCTGCAACGTCTTTAACTACTGTTAAAAACGACGAATTAATTGCCTTACCGAGAAACAGGCTGGTCAACTGCTGCAGTAATACTTATCTCAAAGTTGAATCAGTCGCACAGTATAACGAACCCCGTTATTATGCTGAATGGAACTCGAACTCTAATAAATTTCTAGCCTGGTTATATAGGGAGCATCCCCAAGGACACAAAGGGCTCGCCAAAAATAGCAAAACAGAACGTCCTTTGGGACACAAAGGCTCACCGCTCGGGCCAAGACAGGGACATAAAGGGTGTCCCATGGGTTACAAAGGGCTCACCGCTCAGGCTAAGACAGTCGATCGCCTGTCAATCAACAGACGGCAAGACAGGGACATAAAGAACGTCCCCTGGAACACAAAGGGCAGCCGTATAATAGGCTAAGACAGTCGATCACCTGTCAATCAACAGACGTCAAATAAAGACAGGGACATAAAAAAGTCCCCTGGGACACAAAGGGCAGCCGTGTAGGCTAAGACAGTCGATCGCCTGTCAATCAACAGACGGCCAAACCGGGACATAAAGAACGTCCCCTGGGACACCAACGGAAGCCGTATATGCTAAAAAAAGACAGTAGATCGCCTGTCAATCAACATTCGGCGAAACAGGGACATAAAGAACGTCCCTGGGACATAAAGGGCAGCTGTATAACAGTGTATATACTAAAAAAAGACAGTAGATCGCCTGTCAATCAACATTCGGCAAAACAGTGACATAAAGAACGTCCCTGGGACACAAAGGGCAGCCGTATATATACTAAAAAAAGACAGTAGATCGCCTGTCAATCAACATTCGTCAAAACAGGGACATAAAGAACGTCCCTGGGACACAAAGGGCAGCTGTATATACTAAAAGAAAGACAGTAGATCGCCTGTGAATCAACATTCGGCAAAACAGGGACATAAAGAACGTCCCTGGGACACAAAGGGCAGCTGTATATACTAAAAGAAAGACAGTAGATCGCCTGTCAATCAACAGACGGCAAAACAGGGACACAAAGAAGGAGAGTCACAAAGGAACCCGCCGCTCAGGCTAAAACTGGAACATAAAGTATGTCCTCTGGAACACAAAGAGCTGCCGCTTGTCAACAAACACGCGGAGATATGGGACATAAGGAAACTGCTGACCAAGCGGGAGCGCAGGGGAAGGGGTATATACAGCGTAGAACTGTTATGCGCAGATCCTCTGTTCTTGCTCATCATCACAATGATGCCCTTAAGACCCTTCGTAGTCATGGTATTCCAAAACAAACTCTTTTTAATGTTACTAGTGCAACCACAATGGCTCGGCTCATGTTTGCCTCTCCTGCATGGAGAGGATTCTTAAGTAAAGACGAACTTGATCGTATTTAGATTCATTCGTCGAGCAATACGGGAAAGATTTCTTCCTTTGATCACTTTGCCAACCTAGCAGACGATCAGCTCTTCAATTCAATTGTACTTGACCTAAACATGTTCTCCGACTTTTTTGTCCCCTTCGTCCAGATACTGGCCATAATCTTCGTCTCCGTCCACACTCCTTTGTCCTACCTGATAACGACAACAAAAACTTCTTACATAGGCTTATGTTTAAGGATTTCAAATTTTCAACTAACATATTACTTACACCTCCTCTCCCCTCATCAGTTAATACTCATTTCTTGATTGCTGTTAATCCATTTTTACTGTTATTAGCTCCAATTTTTCCTTAACTCATTTCATTGAGAACTATTATTGCAATTATTTTAAATTAACATTTTAATCCTCTTTTGTTTTACTTATTGTACATTTCATCCTATCTATACCTATAATATCCATAGAGCGTGTGTCTGTCGGAGGACGCTCTGGAATCTATTGTGAAACAGAAACCGTTTGTGACGTCAGTACTGCCGTCTTGACGACGGCGATCAGAGCATTTTAACCAAAGACATAAACATATAGACCTATATACACTGCCGTCATAATATGACGGGCAAATTCTCTAGTTGTTAATAGTTGCGTTCTGACAACTATCTATTTGAATAAACGAATATATACAGGCTTAACAGCTTTGACGATCGCCATGGTAACCCATTATTCCCATTACGTCAGACAGCTCAGCATTGCAAATTTCGAGTCGGCAAATTTCTTCTCACCATCTAATAATGAAATATTTTAGCTATTCAAAACAAACCTCTACTACATGTTCGCCTGCAATCCTCGATTCGGATAACTCACTTTATCTACAAAGGCTTCTTTATAATAATATTATTGTTTCTTCAACGTCGTCGTTAATAGGCGGATTTAGGCCTTACGACATTTACGACATTGTTATCGAACGTATGTTATTAGCAGAGACCTTTTTTTTATAGATATGTGATACCAAAGTTATAGTAGTAGAAAATTAATAGGGTCTTATAACGCTATAAATGCAATTATGCGACCTACCTGTTGATCGATTGTAGGACATTATTCCCTGCAAATAAGTCCCGGACATTATCCACCCGGACATTATCCTTCCGGAAAGAATCCTCCCGGACAGAATCCCCGGGGTAGGACACAATCCCCCAGGCTAGGATAAAACCACTTATATTTCGACACACACACATATATATATATATATATATATATATATATATATATATAATGACGCGTGGTGACGGCGAAAAGGACTAAGCATTGCTAATCACCTCAACCTCAGCCGGAATATACATGTATTTTCAATTTGTTTAATAAGAAGAATAGTGCCTGATTTTGTTATTTTTAAATTTGTTCATTAGACAATAGCTACTGTCATGCAGTTTATTTTCTCTGTGTTTCAAGCCGTCCTTAATAATAGGTTGCCTATAGGTCGCCTAAGTACGGCTGTGCTCTAGGTTTCTTACAGTATTTTTTAAAATGCAGAATAGTAGTCCGTTTTACACAAATATTTGTGTAAAATAGACCATTTTTTAAATTCTTACAAACTGGCAAAGCAACCAAGACATATTTCACCATAGCACAATAATTCTTAAACGAAATCTATATTATTGGAGGGGAAGGAGAAATCAGCGTGGCTTCATACCCACACTAGGTTTCTGGAGCCTGGCTTCATACCCACACTATGTTCTGGGAGAGTTGCCTCATACCCACCCTGTGTCCTGGGAGATTGGCTTCATACCCACCCTATGATTCTAAGGGGTGGCCTCGTCACCACCTATTTCTAACTACTGCTGTGCTCTAGGTTTCTTACAGTTAAAAAAAATGCAGAATAGTAGTCCGATTTACACAACTATTTTGTGTAAAATAGATCATATTTTTTATTTCTTACAAATTGCCAAAGCAACCAAGACATATTTCACCATAGCACAATAATTCTTGAACGAAATCTATATTATCGGAAAATAAAATGTTTTTACTTAGGCCTAAAACGTCGGAGAAAAACGTATTTTCTCTAAAGGGGTCCATATTCGAAGCCATTCCCCTACTCATCGACTCTAAGTTGCTTTGCAGAGGTTGTGGTGAAAACGTTTTACATAACATTTGTTAATAAACGAAATACCAAAACTAGGTCTACATCTCATTACCTTCAGTCGATTGATGACAGTGACGCGTAAGAGCAGACTCAAGTCTTCTGACGATTAAATCGAACTTTACATATGATGAACTCTAAGATGGTCTTTAGCTCCGCTCGCCTCCAAGACACTGGAAGAAGATTTTCGCTGCCAGGTCCTTGTGTAGACTGCACAGGCGAACAACGACAGTCTTCTCTTCCAGTGCGGCCTATATTGTGTAGCAAAGAATGAAACAAATGAGCTTTATTGCTTGGATACGCTATCGATTACCAGTCTTGTTGTCCTCGAGACCAAGGTCTTGGTTTCGAGTGCACTCGAGTTCATTTTTGAAAGTCTTGGTCTTGGTCTTGGTCTCGAGACCAAAAGTCTTGGTCTTGGTCTTGAGGTTCAAGGTCTTGGTCTTGGTCTTGGTCTTGAGGCTCAAAGTCTTGGTCTTGGTTTTGCAAGACCAAGACCAAGACTTTTGACAATATGAACAGTCATTTAGCAAAACGCAAGATTTAAAAAATTTATCCAATAATTACTACGGTAATACAATTGCTTTAATATTTACACGGTGTGAGTGAGGCTTACTGTTGTTTTGGACATTTATTTTAACTTCCGGTTATTTACCATGGAATGATTTCAAAACAGACTCACAATTTGTACATTTACATCCGGTAGGCCTACTTGAAAACCTGCTCTGTGTGCCAGTGAATTCAGCACTGTAGAACGTATTTTTCACATGGCAGAATTTTTATGAGACCCCACAGGTCACGTCTTGATGGTCTTGGTCAGAAAATTCTGAGCGAATTGTTTTTTTTTATAAAATGCAACAGGCATTTGGAATAACATTTCGCATGAAGGACTTTTGTAAATACGAATTCGAAATTCTCTGCAGTCTGCATTTAGAGTTGTTTTGTTTGAATAACATAAAATGTTTTAATTAAAATAGCGAGTAGTCCGACTTGACAATTTTCTTAGTAAGGAAGAGAAGTCTGAATATGGTTGTGATTTTGGGAGTATTTTTCTCGGTTTTGGTCTTGAGTTTCAAAGTCTTGGTCTTGGTCTTGGTCTTGAGGTTCAAGGTCTTGGTCTTGGTCTTGGTCTTGAGGTTCAAGGTCTTGGTCTTGGTCTTGAGGTTCAAAGTCTTGGTCTTGGTCTTGGTCTTGAGGTTCAAGGTCTTGGTCTTGGTCTTGAGGTTTAAGGTCTTGACAACAAGACTGTCGATTACGCTCACCACCAAGACACTGGAAGAAGATTTTCGCTGTCAGGTCTTTGACTGGGCAGGCGAACAACGACAGTCTTTTCTTCCATTGCGACCTATATTAAAATATGCGTAGCAAAGAATAACACAAATGAAGTTTATTGCTTGGATACGTTATCGATTACATTTCCACTCTCCAGCGACTTGCTCTCTTCGAAAGGACAGGCCCACCGACAGAAATTGCGAGCCCCTAAGCAGAGTAATCTCTAAACTATCTTTAGGCTTTATGAGAAAAAAATGAAATAATAAAAGTGTGTGTACGACAGTACGATATTATATTTACATATACAACTTTGATGTTATTCAGATGTCATTTTTAAAACTAAATCATAAACTTTGTAATTCTGATTATAAAAATGTTCATAAGTTGATCCCGGGCCCGCTCTGGGCCCCTAAAAATCGCCGGGCCCCTTGACATTTTCCCCTATCCCCTACCGGCGGGCCTTAATACATGTTGTTATTTTTATATTCTGGAAATTAATCGGATAATTTTTATCTAGCAGAATGTTATTTTTTTAAATTATTTCAATATTTATGTATTACGCACTATGCGCTAATATCCAGCAGCGGATGGCTAAAAACAACCATCTGCTCAATCCTTTCAAGTTCTTCTCTTAGGCACAAGTCATCGAACTCCGCATATATTGATTTGCTCAGAGCGATTCATTTTAATGTTGACTGTTCTAGATATATGGAGATAATTCAGCGACTGGATGAGCATTAATTAAATCCCAATGGGAAAGCCCGTATATACAATAGCGGCCCACTCTCTCTCTCTTTAACCGTCCTCGATACGAGGGTTGGTCGCATTGTAGACGATTCTTCTCCATCCTTTCCTGTCCTCGGCTACTCGCAGCAACCTCTCTGTTGATAATCCGAACCATTCGCCAATGTTGTCCATCCACCTCTTCCTTGGTCTTCCTCTTGTTCTTGTTCCCGGTACCGTTCCTTGAATAATTTCTTTCTCTAGGCAATCTCCCTGTTTCCTCATTATGTGCCCAAAGTATGATATCTTTCTTCTTTTGATTGATTCCAATAGGTTGCTTTCCACCCCGCCGTCTCCAGTACCCATTCATATGTTTTCTTCTCTGTCCATGATATTCCAAGGATTTTTCGTATGCATTTCATTTCAAATGCCTTTATTCTATCCTCCTCCCTCTTTTTGATTGTCCAACTCTCACAGCCATACATCATCACTGGCCATATAAGTGTCCTCATTAACTTTAACTTTGTGGGAATTTTTGCGGCCCACTGGTCGGTGCGTATATGCATACATATACACATACACATACATGCAATCGTACATTCATGCATGCATGCATGCATACAAAGATAGATAGATAGATAGATAGATAGATAGATAGATAGAGAGATAGATAGATAGATAGATAGATAGATAGATAGATAGATAGATAGATAGATAGATAGATAGATAGATAGATAGATAGATAGATGGATGGATGGATAGATGGATAGATGGATAGATGGATAGATAGATAGATAGATAGATAGATAGATAGATAGATAGATAGATAGATAGATAGATAGATAGATAGATAGATAGATAGATAGATAGATAGATAGACGATAGATAGCTAGCTAGATAGACAGATAGGTACATACATACATGCATACATACATACATACATACATATATACATAAATACATACAAATGCATACATATATACATACATACATACCGGTACACATAAAATTATACATATGCATAGGGCCGATATACATATACACATACATACATATGCAAATATATATATATATACACATTCATACATACCGGCACATATACATATGCATAGAGCATACATACATACATGCATAATTGCATATATATAAATACATAGGGGCCTACATACATACATACACACATATATACATACATACATACATAAATACATACATACATACATACATACATACATACATACATACATACATACATACATACATACATACATACATACATACATACATACATACATACATACATGCATACATTAATATGGCTACTTTTGTTGCAAGTTTTATTACTCGTCGCCATTATATGGCACAGTTTATAAACGTTGCCGCAATGAAGGAGAGCGACCGATCAACTTATAGACAATGGATCTGTTTTTTGTCTTACTCTAGGCCTATTATCCTTAATTAGACGACACAATGAAGACCTATAATTCAGCTGAAGCGGCGTGGAAAAATAATTTCTTAAATTCTAAGCGAAATGGACAACTGTGCGCTTATCGTCTGGTATCGTACTTGGAGATTTGTATAGCGCCGCTCACAGCAGAGGCCACTCAGTTTATACTCGGCTCAGGAAATGGTGTACGCAGCAGATGTTTGAGGATGCAAGGAGTGTGTTTCTGAAAACGCAAAAACGAGCATGAACGACATTCCGCTAGTGATTTTTCATGTACGTCTAGCAGGAGAAAGCAGACAGGAAGGAAGGACAAGAGCAGTTCCTTAAGCTAAGGCAGCCATAGGAAAGAAGCCACATCTATGTTAGCGATTAAAGACTCTTCCTATAGCCTCGGCCTATGATGGCTGGTGGCCAGTCTCGCCTTTATCCTCTGATCTTTCCAGCGACCGGATAAGTCAGTTTACTCGATGTAGATAAGTTGGCGAGGGTAAAGAGAGGAGAAACTCTAATAAATTTCTGCCCTGATAGTATGCGAGCCCGCGACAGTCCTGTTGGTTGATAGCACGCTAACTACTAGAGTACTATCCTATCGATTTCTAAGTGCCTCGTTCATTATATGCTGAAGTTAAAAGCTTGTATACATTTGGAGCGAAAAAGATCACTCATCCGATCACGTTTCAAGTCAAAAAAAGAATCTACAAAAAGTAATAATTATTTTTTATAACGCATTGTATACGAAACCTTTTAACAGCGTATGGTAGCCTACATGAAAATACAGAGTGTGCATCCGAGCGGAACGAATTGATGCTGTATTTGATATGAACGCGACTCTATTTCAAATCAATTAATTGACCAGTTTCTTAGTGTTGTAAAGAGCCGCCTTTCACAAGGCCGGGCCGAGCCAGTGCTCGAAATGGAAAATTTACGAAACGGAACGCTATAGTCAAAGATATGGGAGCATTCACATTTCAGAGGACAATAAAAACGTTAATTTCATAGTATTTTCCACTGGACGAAAGGGAACGATAATACGGATGCATTTGACGAACCGGAACGGCGTTCCGGTGCGTTCCGGTACATTTCGAGCACTGGGCCGAGCCAATTAGGCACCCGAACAAGAATCAATTTGTTAAAAATGAATAGGTCGTGGTATACGGGGTGGGCCAAAAAAAGTAACCCCCTACAGGTTTTTGCTAATATTTCGGCCAATGCACAAAGTATTAATCGATAGTCGATCATTAGCAAAAATGCATTCAGTTGACGTGATGCTCCAGAAGCCGGAAGACAGGCCACGCAGGATAATCCAGTCCAAGTTACGCCGACCTAAACTATATCAGAAAACGCGCAGACTTGAAGATGAAATCAGCGAATGTCAGGGTCTCTAGCCAGCACCCGAAAAAACCTGGAACCAAAGACTTAGGCCTAATGATAGACAAATTGAAAGCATGATGGTGTTTGCCAAAAAGGATTTGTGTCTGTGTAATAAAACAACGCAGCCTTGTTATCTATACATATAGTTTCCTTATATGCAAATTTGTCCGTCTATTGTGAAACCGTTTGTGACGTCACTATACTGCCGTCTTGAAGACGGTCGTCTTGACGACGGCGAGCAGAGCATTTTAGCCAACGATACATATAGGCCTATAATGACACACTGTCGTCACGTCATAATTTATGACGGGCTAATACACTAGTGCGAAAATAAGCATTAAAATATTTTGTGACGTCACAATACTCCGTTCGCCATTGAGTGATTTGCTGCTCCTAGTTCGTAGGAAAGAACGAAGTATAACGGTAGAAATTAAACTCTCCTCGTATTTTCATTTTCAGCGGAAATGATAGGCAGATTTTCCTTCTTTTCAACATTGAATAAGAAATGTTAAGTTCTTTAATATTCCATACAATTTGGCATATTGAATATTATCAAGAGCTCCAAATATAACCATATCCATAACCATTTTTATTCGTCCAAAGTCAGTGATGGGCAATAGTTAACTAAAAAGTTGCTAACTTTTAGTTTAACTAAATTTTTTTAGTTAAGGATAAAGTTTAACTAAAAATAAATAGTTTAGTTAAAACAATAGTTTAACTAAAAAAATTTAGTTGTAGTTGCTAACTAAAAAGTTTAACTAAAAAAAATCAGCAATATGCAACAATTTTTCCACAATGAACATTGAACACTGTCAACAAAAAAACATTTTAACACTGCATGGTTTTAGCATTAACAGCCTGTGTTTTCAAATTCATACACTACTTACAGTATGCCTGTAAATGTATGCCAGAACAGTACACATTGCATAGTTTAAAGGTGAAATTGTCATTGACGCTCTGCATTATTAGAGTTCACTTAACCTCTGTTATTGTGAAAATGGTTGTCGTAAAAAGTTGGAAAAAAGTTGGAAAAAGTTTAACTACTTTCTTTTAGTTTAGTTAACTAATTTCCAAAATCAGTTGCCAACTTTAGTTAAACTACTTTTTTTAGTTGGATAATAGTTTTAGTTTAACTAAAAACAAATAGTTTAGTGCCCATCACTGTCAAAGTACATAACATAAGCATAATAAAACCGTTACACGGAAGAAGGTAATAAGACAATGATGGTAAGTTTGAAGAGAGCAGAGAGGGAGAGAAGAAGAGAGTAGAGGGGAGAGAAGAATGATTGAAACAAATGAGTGATTGGAGTTTTCGATAGCTACAGAGGTGCTTAGTAGGCCATCGAAAGGGTTTTGACATAAGTTGGTATAATAGACCATCGAAAGGGCATTCACAAATGTCACAGATAAGTATTATGGTAGTAGTAACGGTAGTCAAAATGCCACGCTGAGGGCTTTTACGCATGTTGGAGAAAAGTATGTCAATTTAAATTCAAATTCAAATTTTATTGAATCGAATACATGACCAGTATTTTGGTGTAGGCCTACATTCAGTAACATAACTCAATTTGAGACAAATCTAGGTGCAAACACACAATTTACTATAATTCTAAATGACAGCAATATATTTGATAAGATCCCTCATAGATCTAATGCAATAAAACTATTCACGAGGAGAAGAAGCTGATTCAGCTTACGTAGTCATCCTAGTTACCGAGATTTCAATCAACAGATTGTAACGTACTTGCTATTTAAATAATCAACACCAGTTCCAATAAAGTGAAAAAAACGACAGAAGAAAACTTATTCCGTGGATAATTATACTGGTCAATCAAAAAACAACTTAGGCCTATAAACACACTTGTAGGCCAATAGCGATCGTAATGCTCTTGTGTTAGAATCAATGGAATTCCATAGTTTAGGGCTTTTAACTCTAATTTAGTAACTGCGTACATTAGTTCTGCGAAGCTCAGTTCTATAATTCTGCTTAAATCCAGTATTACGATCATGCCGCGTTCACAGTGGAGTAAGAGTTGAATAATGCAGGATGAGTACCTGAGTGGTGCCGATACATTAAATGTGCCAGTTAGAGTATACATGTGGATATCACAAATTGTTAAGATTCCAGGGATTTAAAAAGAGTCGAACTTAACGTGAGATAGTGGACACCACAAATGATTCGTATGGCACTCTTTTGTAGTAAGAATATGGTTTGAGCGTATTCTGATAACCGCCTGCCCAGACTATAGTAGGCCTACAGTATTTCAGATAAGGTAATATGAGAGGTAATATACAGCAATCTAAGTGAATGGATTGGTAAGGACCACTTGAGCCAATGAATAGGCCTAATTCCTAACGATTTTGAGACTTAATTCGTCACAATGCATGCTCAACGTGCGCCTTCCATGAAAGATTCTCGTCAATAAAATCCATAGAAATTTGACATAGTTGAATATTTTCAATACTTATTATGTGAGTAATAGATTTGGATCGATATTTCTTACGACTTTTAAATAGGACATAATTGGATTGTTTAATTTGGAACAGCGTATTCGCATGAAACCACTGAGACAGTTTAGATAACTCAAATGCATACGATGAAAGAGGTCCGGACAATTTTTCCCAGAGATTAAACCTGAAGTATCATCCGCAAATAGCCTGAAGTATTATCCACAAATGGACGAGCAGTTCGTTATATCACTGATATAGATTTAAAAAAAATGATGGGTCCAAATTAGATAGAAAAGACCCCATTGTAAGAGACCTATTGAAATATAACTATAAGTGAAATAAACCAGTCCAAAGCTATAGGGGTCATCCATAAAAAACGTCCACAATGAGGGTGGAGGGAGGGGTCATCGAAATGCGGACAAATGCGGACAAGGGGGAGGGAGGGTTATGACCAGTGCGGACGTCCGCATCTAAACTTTTAAATTTGATAGTTTTTTAAACACCACATTGTTTCAACCTTCCCCGAAAGACGAAGAGGTCAGTGAAGTGATTGCCTGAAGCAACTTGCATAGTATAACCTTTACTGAGACTTTAAGGAGGCTTTTATTGCGATATGAAACCCGAACTGTCACTTAAACGTGCCACAGGTTCTGCGGAATAATTGTAAAAATAACGATGATGACATTAAAAATTGGCTTAGACATGCGGATGTCGCAAAAGGGGAGGGAGGGAGGGTAAGGTCAAATGCGGACGAATGCGGACAAGGGGGTGGGAGGGGTCCAAAGTAGGTCTGATTTTGCGGACGTCCTTTATGGACGACCCCATACCACTGGTACCACAATGGTAGTTTTGCTAATAATATTTTATTTAAAATCATCCAAAGCCTCAGTGATTTAATCAATAAATTCAATAATAGCTAATAGGGTAAGGTCAAATGCGGACGAATGCGGACAAGGGGGTGGGAGGGGTCCAAAGTAGGTCTGATTTTGCGGACGTCCTTTATGGACGACCCCATACCACTGGTACCACAATGGTAGTTTTGCTAATAATATTTTATTTAAAATCATCCAAAGCCTCAGTGATTTAATCAATAAATTCAATAATAGCTAAATTGGTGGAGTGGTTGTCCCTAGAACCGAATTGTCTATCATATAATATTTTATCAATCATTTAATCGATGAATAAACGGTATTATAAACCCCAACAGCAAAGTAATATGGAAACCATATGGGCTTCATATGTACATAAATACCAAAGGTTATTACAGTACGATCAGGATATTGTGTATGGCGAAAACTAAGCTTATATGGGTGGGAAAATGTAAAGAACAGATACATCCTTAGCATAAACGTTGGTGTAAATTAAATTTAAATGACTGAAGGTCAGAGTCAGGACGGCAGCCGGTCAGTAACCGAGGCGTGAAAACAATATTTTTGTTTAAGTATGAAGTGTGTGAAAGTGGAATAAATTAAATGGAATAAGTTCGACATAAAGTTCCTTTCCTGCGTTCTTTTCTTCAAGTCCCACACCTGATACAATTTATTTATCTGGGTGCCATAATACTGTATGTGTAAATACTCACATAATTATTTGCTATAGGGGCCTAAATGACAAGATTTGGCGCAATAAAAACTTGATGTTTGCTTTACGCCTTATTTTGACATCTCCTGCAGAAATTAAACTCTACTTGTTTACGTAATGGTTACAATAACTATGTAGGGTTGCCAACTATTGATTATGAAATTTCTGGACAAGGCGCGAGACCCTTTGATATCCAACCACCCCACGATTTGCGGCGATTAGACTCTGGCAAAATACAAGAGGATAAAGAACAATCAAAAGAATATTATTTAATCCACCTACTATAACAGGGTTCAAAACGTTCTCATGTGAAGTATAATCCGACCTCATTTCTTTTAAAGCTATAGGCCTACTTCTGTTCACTTTGGCTTGTTTTGAGCAAACATTTCTGTCTCCTAGCGTAATGTTAGAAATCACCACAAGATTGATCGAAATTGACTTTCACACACAGTTCAGCTTTCACCAGTTCAGGCCTCATCCTGTTGCGTTCATCGGTCCACAGATTTTTCATCAATGAGAAAATACGTTCAACTTGGGCATTACTGATTGGAATTGCTAAGACGTATCCAACAAGTTTTTTAAAATTTGGAGCATCACAGTTTTAAAAAAATTCTATCCAACGTTCATCGATTTTTGTCTTTGTCTTCAGTTTTGGAAAAACTTGTCTTAAGATGCAATACTCCTTGTATAAGTCATCTCCCAAAACTGTAATTCCACATGTGCGAATTAGTTCTAACAAACTTTCGAACGAAAATACTTCATCAAGACTAAGTATTTTAATTTTTTGTAGAAAATTATTTTCAAAATTGAACCACTGATTCAAGTAGGCTAATGCTCGTGTGTAAACATTGAGTGCATCTTTCGAAATTGTTGTTGACCGAAAACCCAAAAAATTGATCACTTATTCTGGTTGTGAGCTCATATCTAACTCCATCAATAATGGAGTTAGATATGAGCTCCAGTTTTCCGATTGCTGTCGTGAAAATCTTCATAAAGTTGAGCACGAAATGCGTATAGCACTATGGCAGAGACAGTACACCGTCGTCAAAAAAACCATCTGCTTGATCTGTTACAAATTTCCAAACGAGTTTGTTTGTCTCTTCTTCTCCATCGGCTATGAAATAAGTTTTAACTGCTTTCCAACATTGGACTAGTCTAGCGATAACTGATTCAAGTGATGACAATCGTATTGGTACGTGACGTAACAAAACACTGAACTCCTCGCCAACAAATTCAAAGCATTTTTTCACTCCTTCTAAGCGTTTGGCTGAAGGCGAAAATTCGCTGTAAACTTTAATTACAAGTGACTCCACGTCATACGGTAATTGCTTACATGCATGTTTAGCAGCATTGGGCAATACATGGCAGTTGCAATTGGCTTTCATGAGGTGAGGCTGCATTGCTTTTAATCCAACGAACACCGACTGATGTTTTCCGTAATTTTTTACGGATGCATTATCTGCACCGTAACTGACCAGATTTTTTGTTTCAAGCCCGTTCTCGTAAAGAACTTGCAACAGTTTTCTTGATATACCATCTGATGTTTCGTCAAAATGCAGGGGCGGATCCAGAAGGTCTATTATCAGGGGGGCCAACATTTTTTTAGTCATCTCCCAAAAAAGTTGACCTTTTTTTTAGTCATTAACCTTTTTAATGTCTTCAGTCTACATCTACGGGACCCGTGTTGTGTGTACATTTTACTCATCCACGACTACGGGGGGGGGGGAGCACGCCTGTGTAAACATCATAAAACGCCCATAAAACACATGTAAAAAATAAATAAAAATTTCAAATGGGGGGCCATGGCCGGATTGCCCCCCCCCGTGGATCCGCCCCTGAAAATGTACCCAGTTTCAGTTCGTACGAAGAAAAAACGAACTGAAACGAGGTACACTTTTAAGTTACCTTTATTAGAAGCGTCAGTGGAAATAGAGTATGGTTTGTTGCCTTCTTTCAATTCCTTCAAAACCAATTCAATAGAATGCGGTCCTAAGACATTTTCCACCAGTGCTTCTGCCTTTGTGCGTCCACATGCAATCTTTTTACTTATTTTGGAATCTGAAAATATTCTGCATGCTAATTTTGTACCACAGTCTTGAGATAAACAACTATGCTGATGTTGTACCACATGATAAGTTAGTGCTAACTCAGATCCTTTTCAGCAGAATGTGAGTTTTAAAAAAACTTGTTCAATGTTTCAGACATTTTTTACTCTGACTGTTTCCTAACAAGCATATTTCCTAACCGCGGTTATTAACTTAAATCAGATTACCACTATATTTACAGAATTCGGTTGAGTAATAATTCTTTTCCGCCTCAATCCTGATCGTTTTAAACTTGTTTCGGTGTGTGGTTAATCTATTTTTATTGGCTGGATTTGGATTTTTTAAAGATATTTTAAGTAGAATGAAGATTTCTTCTTGCAAGCCTTAAGTAGGCCTTGAGTCATCCAGGGGTGGTTATAGTGCGAATGTCGTTTTTTCATTAGGGTTAGTGGGAATGCCGTATTATAAATATCTGTATATTTCTCAATAAATGAGTCATAATGCTCTATCCCCCTCTCCATTAGTACATGCGTCTAAAACGGGAGACCAGTCGATTTCTTTATATATTGTGACGTCATAATATATTATAATGGCCGCGACGTCATACAATTTGCATTTCTTATTTTAGTCTTTCCTATGTAGCTTCAACGTTGCGTTGTGTTATGAGATGGAGAACAACTGGCAAGGCGTTTATACATCAGCTCAAGGATCTTACATCTCAATGCGTTTTCGCAATGGCAACTCATGATACTCTGCAGCGTTTCAAACCGACTGAAGTTGATTAATCCCGAGAAAGCCTGCTTGGATAACATTCCTCAAGTCGACCCTAGTGCACATGAATGCACGCATTAGAGCTGAAGCTGCTTTGGCAGACTGCGAGTGGCGTGTGGCACAGACAATAAAAGAATGTTCGACATAATATTGTCTTCACCAGATCTGAGAAAGTTAATTCCTGTTCCAGCGTCATGCCGGACCGAAGTAGAGAAAGACGCATATCAAAAGCGAAAATGTAAGTTGTGCAAGTTGATTTTTTTGGAGCTGTCGCCGGTTATCAAGTCATATCGTAAGTCTTTAATACTGATAGCATGTCAAAAGAGAATCATATGAACTTGTTGACAAGGCAAGAGTGTCTCTAATACCTGTGGAAAGTTTGCATTTGTCGCGATGTATACCGCGAGAGGCGCTTTATAAATGCCCATATACAATACAATACAATACAATATGCAGTGACAAATGGTGTACTCAAAGGAAGGAACCGTTCCGCTAATATGGCCCCCTAGTTACAATAAATCATTACAACCATGCAGTGGAACGTTCGTTAAGTGGCGTGTCCATTGTTATTTATAGCATCAACAAGACAAAACCCACCCCATCAACCCCAATTGTCCAGCATTGTGTGCCTAAACAGTGAGTATAAGCACACCGCTTCAGACAAGCCCTAACATTTTTAAGATCAATTCAATTCAAGATAGAATTTGTATCTATGAGCAATTATAAACACAGTCCACAAACCAAGTTGAAAACCTCTAACTTCAAAAGTTCAATTGCATAAAGCACACACAACACACACACACACACACACACACACACACACACACACACACACACACACACACACACACACACACACACACACACACACACACACACACACACACACACACACACACACACACACACACACACACACACACACACACACACACACACACACATACACACACACACACACACACACACACACACTCCTTCTATCATCCCGCCCCCAACATCAACAACAATTAGCTATGGCTATTGGTCCTACAAAAGTTGTGCATTCCATAATAAGACAGCAAGTAACCATAACCTAACATTTTAACTAGAAATAGTTTACAATCAAACAAAACAGTACAAAACCGACTTACACGCATGCATTCATACATACATGAATAGTCGAACACATACATTCACGCATCAGTTTAAAAATTTGATATAGGCCTTAAATACGAAGTGTAAAAACATTTATCATTAGACTTACAGCTATTTCTTGTTTCATCACCGCGCCGTCGTTATCAGCATCATCGTCGGTGGCGGCGCAATCTCAGTGCAAGTGCAAATGTGTAACGTAAGCTGTTGTCAATCAATTTTTGACAATTACTCGCAATTGTGTACGGTGGTCTTTTGAGCCATTAATGGATGAATGGATGAAGAGTTTAACGACATTTTATGGCAACAAAGACTGTTGATGTCGAAAGAATTATTTCGAACAGTTCTCACCGTTCGTGCGCTAATGTTATTAATGTCATCAGATTTATGCCGAGGGGTGTAATTTCTCATGGCACTGATGTTTTTCAACCTGGTTTATTCATGGTCTCTTCAGAGCCTCTGCTTTTCATTTCCTCATTATGGTTCCGATTTGTATTTCGTTCTTCGCCAAAAAGCATGCCTACTGCAGTTCTGTTTTCATGTTTTAGTATGTTAGGTTTCACTTTATTTGTGAACTCTGCTTAACGTGCGAAGTTGCGTGTATAATAGCGTCAAAATTCTAAATCGTTTCATACGTGTAAATAAATACAAGTCTGTATTGTGATAATTTTATGTCGCATTTGAGAAATGTTCAACAACAAATGTAATTTCTACGCTTTATACAGTCGACCACGACATTCTATAAGTCCTTCAATAAGAAAATGGAGGCTGTGTCCATTGCCGACGCTGTGGACTCAACCTACTCAACCACATCTCACCGTCTATCTTCTTTCTCGTCTTTTTCCGTTGGTGATATTTGGGGCTCATCCAGTACATCCAAACAAGCAATCAACAACCGAGCCGCTACCTGCATAATAATAATAATAATAATAATAATCTTCGTTTAATATCTTCAAACTGACAATAACGCAGTATGATTACAAATCAGTATGAACGGATGATCACAAGTTATTACAGGAGTCGAATTTAACTGTACACTGCAGCCATGCAAGGCGCCCATCACGTCCTACATCTCATTTTAACAACGCGCCATCTCGCGAATGAAAGACTGAGTGGACCTTAATTTGGGAGGGTTGCGGGAAGCGATCCCGCTGCCGCTTGCGCTTCACGCCAGTGATGTTACCACTGCTCTATGGACCCCCCCCCATGGCTACCGAAGCAAAACTCTCATCTAGGCGTTCGTCTTGAGCCGACTATGCGGTGCTTCCACGGGTCCGGATCGACCGGCTTGAGCGTGTTCATCGGGCGACTTCACGTCTCGTCGGTGGTTTCGTCAGGACCGACAGTGTCTCGCACTACATGTGGGAGGACCTGCACTGGCTTTCTTTCCACAGGGCATCTATTTTCGGATCTCTTCCCTGGTCTGGAGGTGCCTCTGTGGTGGGGGGGGGGGGGTACTGCGGGGTCTGCCCGCAGGGACAGCGACCGTCATATGCCATACGGTCGCCGTCCTCTTTGTTATACTGCTCGCGGCGATCTGACCGTCTCTTTTGCCCGAACAGCCGTAATGCAACAGCGCGTTTTTTCAGTTGTTGGTCCTGTAAAGTGGAACGGGCTACCTCTGGAGGTGCGCTGACTCCCTCGGGTTCTTCCCTCGCCGTTCTAACGGCTCCTTTCAGACTGTTTTTCCCTTGGCCTTGGTCGGAAGCGCTTCTGAGTACATACCTTGAAGAGGCGCTATGTAAATTCTGTTTCGTTGTTTGATTGATTGATTTCTTAATGGAGGATTGCCCCATTTATCACTGAACTGGTAAGCCGAAACTAGTAGAGTCGCAGCGACCTCCAAAACTGCAACCATTACTCCGCTGCCAAAGAAACCTGGCAGATGTAAAATTTTATCGGCCAGTCTCGAAACTGTTATTTCCAAAATACTGGAAAGGGGTTTACCTAAACATCAGCAAATTGTTTCCAGGCAGACAGTTGGCCTACCGTGCTTTCCATGCACTCTACTGAGACGATTTTCTGTGTATGTTTCTTTCAGCGATTGAATCTGGAAACTTCTTTTCTTTTTCTTCTGGATCTGTCTGCTGCATTTGACACAATCGACCACGATATTCTGCTTCAGCAACTGCATATATATCTGTTGGCATGTCATCCACTGCGCTAGAGTGGACGTTGTCCTACCTCACTGGCAGACAGCAATTTCTCCGCCAAAGTAGTCTCCTCGTCCTCGGTGACTATCCTTACTTGTCGGGAACCCCAAGGCTCAGTCCTGGGACCCATTCTTTCCTCCATTATACTTCCGACATCTTAACCATATAGCCAAACATGGTCGCTTGGCCATCTCTACGCGGATCACTCACAGATCTATTATGGCTTTTGATTTCACCCACGTCCAGCCAGCATCTGCGCTCCGTCTCAATGACTTGTACCTCAGTAAAACAGGAGAACACACACGAACATAAGGAATCTACTGACCGCCGCCAAACACGGCGCGATATGTTGCATTTGTGAATCTCTAACAGTCTAACTGGATGAAATGTGATCGATTTCATTGAAGTCAGAATTAATCCAATGCTACATCGCAGCTCCTTTGTCGCTGATAGGGATGCTGTCAATCCAAAGAACGGGGTCCTCGATCTTTGGCTTTTCCGTGACAAAGACCGATCAGTGGCGTCACACATCACAGGACTTGTGAGGACCAGCTTAGTGCTGTTGACAGTGCAAAGCATACTAAAAGTATCTTGCTACTCACGATGCCTTATATATTGTTGTAATTACAACACAATTACTTTCTTTCGTGCAATATCTTAGCTCAGGAGACGATAAACTTGGAAATTTATCAGTCTCCGAACCAGTTATACGGAGTAGTCTTCAAAGTGACCACAATGAAAGATGACAACTTGACAAGTTTTAGCTCTGCAGTCGTATTGTATTGTATTGTATTGTATTGTATTGTATCTAAACATTTATAAAGCGCCTCTCACAGTATTCGCTAATCAGAGGCGCTCCCAGTGCGAAAGACCCAGTGAATAGAAAGAGGTTTTAAGACAGCGGAACGAGGCACTTGGGCCACCTGCTAATAAAGAGGCACGTGTCAATGGAGGAAGTTGATTCCATAGAGCAGGACCAATGCAAGAAAAGGCTCGAGTTTTGGCCATAGAGGTCCTGGCTCGTGGTACAAGAAGATCATGTCGATTAAGCGATCGCAATGGACGGAGGGAAGTAGCTGAAATTGGCAGACGAACAATGTCACAGAGGTACTTGGGTGCTAAGCCTGTACAGGACCGAAGGACTAAAGTGAGAACCTTCAGCTGAATCCGAGCAGTAAGGGGAAGCCAATGAAGATGATCGAACATGAAAGAGGAAATATGAGACCAGCGAGGAAGTCGGGCTATTAATCTGGCTGCAGCATTTAAAACAGTCGTAATAATAATCTTCGGTTAATGTCTTCAAACTGACAACAACGCAGTATGATTACAAATCAGTATGAACGGATGATCACAAGTTTTTACAGGAGTCGAATTTAACTGTACACGGCAGCCATGCAAGGCGCCCATCACGTCCTACATCTCATTTAAACAACGCGCCATCTCGCGAATGAAAGGCTGAGTGGACCTAAATTTGGGAGGGTAGCGGGAAGCGATCCCGCTACCTCTTGCTCTTCACGCCAGTGATGTTACCACTACTCTACGGACCGCCCCCCGTTATCGTAAAATCCAGAGATTTAAAAGAGACCCGAGTCAGAAGTGAACAGTGTCATCCAGGATTACTTCCGGTGGACATAGCAGGTAGGAGATTGTATATTACTTTACGTAATCACGAGGAAGGACCCCTTTATATTACATTACACAATCACGAGGCAGGAGCCTGTACATCGTCTCAGGTTATCAAGAGGCAGGAGCTGTATATTGCTTTTACGTTATCACGAGGCAGGAGCCTGTACGTTGTTTTACGTCATTACGAGGCAGGAGCTTGGATATTTCCTGTACTTTATCAAGAGGCAGGAGCCCTTTTATTGTCTTACGTTATCATGAGGCAGGAGCCTATATATTTTTCTAGGTAATAAAGAGGCAGGAGTCTTTATATTCCTTTTACGATATCACGAGACAGGAGCCTGTACATTGTCTTACGTTATTACGAGGCAGAAGCCCGTTTATTGTATTACGTCATTACGAGGCAGGAGTCCGTTTATTGTCTACGTTATCACGAGGCAGGAGCCCGTTTATTGTCTTACGTTATCACAAGGCAGGAGCCCGTTTATTGCTTTTACGTTATCACGAGGTAGGAGCCCGTTTATTGTCTTACGTTATCACGAGGCAGGAGCCCGTTTATTGTCTTACGTTATCACGAGGCAGGAGCCCGTTTATTGTTTTACGTTATCACGAGGCAGGAGCCCCTTTATTGTCTTGCGTTATCACGAGGCTGGAGCCTGTGTATTGATTTTACGTTATCACGAGGCAGGAGCCCGTTTATTGTATTACGTTATCACGAGGCAGGAGCTCGTATATTGCTTTTGCGTTATTACGAGGCAGGAGCCCGTTAATTGTCTTACTTTATCACGAGGCAGAAGCCAGTTTATTGTCTTACGTTATCACGAGGCTGGAGCCCGTTTATTGTCTTACGTTATCACGAGGCAGGAGCCCGTTTATTGGCTTACGTTATCACGAGGCAGGAGCCCGTTTATTGTCTCACGTTATCACGAGGCAGGAGCCCTGTCAACCCAATCCTTCCGTTGACAATCCTTCTGATTAAATCCTTGTTCTCTGTCTACTTAACGCCTATTTAAAGTTCACCTTTTGAACACTAATTCTACGTATAAGTATAACCTGAATTAATCAGCAACACAGTTTAATATCTTTTCAGTTTAATAAGAAACAAACAGACAGAACTCAATTCGATTACAACTCAACTAGTCAGCCACACTACTACAGCGAACACACTCGAATTCAAACTTCTTCTCTAGTCAGCATAATTCTTCGCGCCTTCCCTGTCTTCTGCGCCTCTAGAAATCTAATTATAGACATAGCGCGGCCGCCTGCTGATATCAGCCGGTCACGCGCTTCACTAAGTACAACTGAACGTGATACATCTATCATATATACATATACACGTGAAACTAAAGTAAGCGCACTATATATATACGCTAATATCTCGCACTGCAAGACTGTACACAAAACACAGTTCACATTACCTCCTTCCTTTTTCTGGAATTGAGCAAATTAAATTTCAAAATTTGCGAAATTACCAAAATACATGAAACATACATATATATCTAACTAATTAATGAACAGTCTTACGATTACTTATAACCTTGACAAACAATCAGCAATAATATTCAATCTGCCCTTCTTGTACTTCACCTCAACATCAAAAGTTTGTAAGGCTAACGCCCAACGCACAAGTTTAGCAGACTTAGACATTGACTCAGTCAAATATGTAAGAGGATTGTGATCAGTAAAAATGAAAATTTTTGATCCAATTATAATTTCTTTTAACTTGTTTAGAGCCCAAACAATAGCATAGGCTTCCTTTTCCACAGTAGCCCATCTCTTCTGGGTATCAGTTAACTTCTGACTGATAAATGACACAGGGCGTTCTATTCCCTTGTCGTCCATCTGTGTTAAAACAGCACCGACTGCAAAGTCACTACTATCGCAGTACAAATTGAATGGTTTTCCCACTTCAAAAACATATAACACTACTTTGGATCGCACAGCCTCTTTAAGTAAATCAAATGCTTGCTGATGTTCAACAGTCCAATCAATCTTATCAGAAACACGTTTACTAGTTAAATCAGATAAAGGTCTCGCAATCTGTGCAAAGTCCTTAATAAACTGTCTGTAATAATTAAAAAATCCAAGCAGTTGCTTAACTTGCTTCTTAGTTTCTGGGATCTTCAAATTAGTCAAACTTTCAATTCTGTCTGGATTCATCTTTATCTTACCAGACCCAACTACATGACCGATAAACCTTACCTCACTCTTACCAAATATGCATTTTTTCAAATTCAAAGTAACGTTATGCAATCTCATTTGCATCAAAAATGCATCTAGATGCTGCAAGTGAACTTTCCAACTGTCAGAATGCACAGCAATGTCATCAACATACGGTTCTGCAAAGTTACTTATAGGCTGTAAAACTAAATTTATCGCCTTAACAAAAGTTCGGCCTGAATTTATCATTCCAAAAGGAACACGAGTAAATTCATACAGTCCATTATGTGTTACAAAAGCTGTCTTCCATTGATCAGATTGTTTTACAGGACAAGTCCAATAAGCACTTCGACAGTCCAAGATGGAAATCACATTAGACTTTCCAACTTTGTTCAAAACGTCTCTGACAATCGGCATCGGATATTTACAATCCACTGTGAATGAGTTAATGTATCTGTAGTCACAGGCAAGTCTTAAAGATCCGTCTTTCTTTTTAACAATAACCAAAGGGCTTGCCATTCTGCTCGATGATGGTTTGATAATGTTTGTTTTTAACATTTCTTTGATCTGACGTTCCACTTCTGATCGATAAATCAAAGGAATTCGGTATGCTGCAAATTCCTTTGTGCCTTGCTCTCTTGTTATACTGATTTGGGTATTGTAACTGCTTTTCTTGAGAGTAAGATTCTGCAAACAATAATGCTTTCTCCGTAGTTTCTTTGAGTTCTTTCAAATGCTTTTCGTGAAAAGGAATTTTCTTGTGCCATTTCCTCGGGTTGTCTATTAGGTCCATTGTCATTCTCCTGAAGGCGACCTCTTCTCTTGAGACTGGTGTGATGGGCACTCTATCCATCACCAAACTCCTTGCCTTTAATTGACACTTCTCACAAGACTTACAAAATTTCACAATGTCTCTTCTCATCTTTGGCCATACAAAAGACAACTTTATTCGTTCTCTTGTTTTCTCTTCTCCTAGATGTCCTCCAAATACCGATTCATGCGCCAATTCCATCACTTTAATTCGTCTCTCTTTTGGTAACACTAGTTGATATATCGTCTGGTCTAATATCTGATATTTCTTATGCAATAAACCGTTGATCACACAGAATTCAGATTCTTTCTCTTGTGCTAACTTCCACCACGGCTTCAACGATTCATCCTTTCTCTGTTGCTCTTCGAACTTCTTCGAATCGGCAATCTGCACCTTTTGTTCTTCGTCCATTTCTTCATCTCTATACAAGTCTCCTATTCCCACATCACATTCATTGTCTTCTTCCGTTTCATTTAATGTGCCATTCTCGCATGCAGCCATCTCTTGCTCGTTTATCTCTGATGTTACACCATCTCGCGATAAGCTTCGTTGCTCATTACTTTCGTTTTCCTCATCACTTGAACTTTCAGTTTCACTCTTCTCATCAACATCTACCATTTCCTGTTTCCGACTCTGCGCTCTCGTCATTACATTTGCTCGTACACTCACATCTCCTTGTATCGTTTTAACTTTCATCTGTGGTACGGCTTTTAATTCGGCAATTATCTCTGGATGCAACAAGAATCTTTCTGTACTGCCCATCTTTGCAATACTAGCACACATCAAGGTGACATAAGGTGTAAGTGAACACTGGATTTTACGCGGAAATCCCTCTTCTTTCACGTCACTATCACACAGTCTAACATCGACTTTCACTAACTTCGCAGGAATGGCATCTCCTGCCACACATTGCAAATTCACTTTTCCAATTTGTTCCACCTTCATGCCTTCCAGTAATTCTTCACTAATCACCGGAATCTCTGCTCCCGAGTCGCTCAGTGCTTTGACTTTCACTGGCTCTTTACCGTCTACTGCACGAATTTCAACCTCGACATATTGCAAGAACGATTTCTTCAATATTCGACTGTCATCTTTTCCTATGACTTCTCTCTGAATTTCAGCATCCAATAGAATTTCTTTTTGAATACCACATTTCATTACTGACTTTACTTCAGTCTCTTGGTTTTCTTGACCCGCGGTTTGATTATCTGTATCACTAACCACTTGAATCAAATTCACCCTTGTGTGTTCTTGATTTCTGCTAGAACTAGCTGCTGCCACTGGAACTGGACAAAATTTAACCAAATGTTTGTCTGAACCACAGTTGTGACAACGCTTCACCACCATACCTCGTTGTTCATTGCCTTCATATCTCTTATACTGCGTAAACGATGTGTTGCCTTCCCTCTTGGCAAACGGCGCTGACGATTTGTTAAATCCCTGACGACCAAACGTCACGTCTCTGGTCTCATTGGGTACAGGGACACTAGCCTTGACTTCTTTACCTTTGAACTGATTCCCTGTTCCTGGATTACTTTTCCACTTTCCACTCTGGCTTTGGTTTACGGAACGTTGAGAAGGATAACTGTTTATATTTGGAAATGCAAACCCAATTCGATTGTTTACATGAATGTCTGCTAGGTCTGCCACTGCACTAGCTTGGAGACAGTCAGTTCCTTCCTTCGACAATACAAACTGTAGTGGACCTGGCGGTAAACATTCTTTCAGCTTATCCGCTACCAGCAAATCAAAGAGCGTATCATACTCTTTGTTCACGTTTCGACTTCTCACGTAATAGTTTAGCAAGTTCTTCAGTCTTGCTGTAAACATCGTATAAGTCTCTTCTGTTGTCTTCCTAGCATCCACAAATCTGGCTCTGTATTCTCTCGAAGTCAATTTAAATTCTTTTAATAAGTGCTGCTTGACTCTATCATAATTGTCTAGATCATCGTATGACAATCTATTCAGAACAGTTCGAGCTTTCGGCGTCATCAATGGTAGTAATAATTTCACCCAAAACGGCTTTTCCACAGCAAAACTACGAAACGCGTTCTCGACTGTTTCAAAATATAATGGCACCTCCATCATATCAGTTGGCATTTGAGGCAATACATGCTTCATTGCATCACCTATTTTCTTAATTTTTGACACCAAAGTTTCACTTTCTTGCTGCTTCCTTCTTTCTGCTTCCCGTTCTTCTCTCATTTGCGTTTCTTTCAATGTCAATTTTGATTTCTCCAGTTTCAGACGTTCTTGTCTTTCTGCCTCTGCCTTTTCCAAACTTTCTTTCTGAAATTTGAGTTCTTCTTGTCTGATCTGTTCGGCGCGTTCTAACTCTAACGTGCGCGCTTTTTCTTTTTCTTCTTCACGCATTCTCTTTGCTTCAATCTGTTGCTGACGAACCTCTTCATCACTTTTTCTAGCTCTTTCAAATTCAATCATCTGCTCCAGTCTTCTTCTTTCAGCATCTTCCCTATCTCTTTTCAACTGTTCTAACTGAATCTCAAACTGATTCTTTTGCAATTCAAGTTCTGCCTTACGCACTTGTTCTGCTTTATCTTCTCTCTCTCTTTGCAGACGCAATTCCTCTTGCCTTGCAAGTTCCGCTTTCTCTTCTTTCTCTCGCTGCAAGCGCAATTCTTTCTCTTCTTTCTCTCTCTGCAAACGTTCTGCTTTCTCTTCTTTCTCTCTCTGCAGACGTTCTGCTTTCTCTTCTTTCTCTCTCTGCAAGCGCAATTCGTCTTGTCTTACACGTTCTGCTTCTTGTCTCAGCTCTTTCTCTTCCTGTCTTCGTTTCTCCTCTCTTTCTTTCTCTTCTTGTCTTCGTCTCTCCTCTTTTTCTTTCTCTTCTTGTCTCCGTTTCTCCTCCCTATCTTCTTTCATCATCATCCACTGCATCAACATCTCCATAGACATAGGCGCAGGAGGTTTTTCAATAGCCTTTTCGACGGCACCGCCAACGGCACCTTCTTCTTCGACTTCTTCTTTCACCCACACTTCAGCGAGTTCCTGTATCATGTCACCACGTGACATACCTTCTAATTGTTCTTCTTTAAAACCGGCTTTCAACAAACGCTGTTTTAGCCTTTCCGTAGACATCTTCTTAATATCTGCTTGTCTTTCAGCACTTAGTTTCTCCATCTTACTTGTTTACTTTGGTGATTTCTCTTTTCAAAGAAGTCACGGTTTTTCTTGGTGTGTGAATCGATAAACAAACGGGATTTCTTTTATATTTGTTCGTGGAAAACAACGAAATTTTTATACCGTTTTCTCGTGTTCCACCGTCGTTGATATCGTAGACACGTCACACAGCAACAACGCGTAAATTCTTTTATCACCGTCGTAGATTCTTCTAACACCGTTGTAAATTCTTCAATCACCTTCGTAGATTCTTTTATCCGCCGAAGGAGGTGATAACGTGAATTTTAATCCACCGTGAGTTTATATCCACCGTGAGTATTTATTCCACCGTGAGTAATTATTCCACCGTGAGTATTTATCCACCGTGAGTATTTATCCACCGTGAGTTCTTTATCCACCGTGAGTTCTTTTCCACCGTGAGTTCTTTATCCACACCGTCACTGCCACCAATAATGTCAACCCAATCCTTCCGTTGACAATCCTTCTGATTAAATCCTTGTTCTCTGTCTACTTAACGCCTATTTAAAGTTCACCTTTTGAACACTAATTCTACGTATAAGTATAACCTGAATTAATCAGCAACACAGTTTAATATCTTTTCAGTTTAATAAGAAACAAACAGACAGAACTCAATTCGATTACAACTCAACTAGTCAGCCACACTACTACAGCGAACACACTCGAATTCAAACTTCTTCTCTAGTCAGCATAATTCTTCGCGCCTTCCCTGTCTTCTGCGCCTCTAGAAATCTAATTATAGACATAGCGCGGCCGCCTGCTGATATCAGCCGGTCACGCGCTTCACTAAGTACAACTGAACGTGATACATCTATCATATATACATATACACGTGAAACTAAAGTAAGCGCACTATATATATACGCTAATATCTCGCACTGCAAGACTGTACACAAAACACAGTTAATTGTCTTACGTTATCACGAGGCAGGAGCCCGTTTATTGTCTTACGTTATCACGAGGCTGGAGCCCGTTTATTGTCTTACGTTATCACGAGGCAGGAGCCCGTTTATTGTATTACGTTATCACGAAGCTGGAGACCGTTTATTGTCTTACGTTATAACGAGGCTGGAGCCAGTTTATTATCTTACGTTGTCACGAGGCAGGAGCCCATTTACTGTCTTACGTTATCAAGAAGCTGGAGACCGTTTATTGTCTTACGTTATCATGAGGTAGGAGCCCGTTTATTGGCTTACGTTATCACGAGGCTGGAGCCCGTTAATTGTCTTACGTAATCGCGAGGCAGGAGCTCGTTTATTGTCTTGTGTTATCACGAGGCAGGAGCCCCTTTATTGTCTTACGTTATCACGAGGCAGGAGCCCGTTTATTGTCTTACGTTATCACGAGACTGGAGCCCGTGTATTGTATTACGTTATCACGAGGCAGGAGCTCGTATATTGCTTTTGCGTTATCACGAGGCAGGAGCCCATTTATTGTCTTGCGCTATCACGAGGCAGGAGCCCGTTTATTGTCTTACGTTATCAGGAGGCAGGAGCCACTTTATTGTCTTGCGTTATCACGAGGCTGGAGCCTGTGTATTGCTTTTACGTTTTCACGAGGCAGGAGCCCGTTTATTGTATTACGTTATCACGAGGCAGGAGCCCGTTTATTGTCTTACGTTGTCACGAAGCTGGATCCCGTTTATTGTCTCACGTTATCACGAGGCAGGAGCCCGTTTATTGGCTTACGTTATCACGAGGCTGGAGCCCGTTTATTGTCTTACGTTATCACGAGGCAGGAGCCCGTTTATTGTCTTGCGTTATCACGAGGTAGGAGCCTGTATGTTGCTTTTACGTTATCACGAGGCAGGAGCCCGTTTATTGTCATTCGTTGTCACCAGGCAGGAGCCCGTTTATTGTCTTACGTTATCACGAGGCAGGAGCCTATATATTACTTTTAAGTTACCATCAAGCAGGAGCCTGTATATTATTTTTGCGTTATAACGAGGCAGGAGCCTGTATATTTCCTTTACGTTATCACGAGGCAGGAGCCTCTATATTACTTTTACTTTATCACGAGGCAGGAGCCTCTATTTAACTTTTTCGTCATCACGGGTCAGGAACCTGTATATTGTCTTACGTCATTACAAGGCAGGATGCTGTATATTACTTTTACGTTACCACGAGGCAGGAGCCTGTATATGACTTTTGCGTTATTACAGAAAGGAGCCTATACATTGTCTTAGTTTGTCAAGGGCAGGAGCCTGTATATTACTTTCACGTTATCACGAGTAAGGAGCCTGTACGTTATCTTGCGTCATTACGAGGCAGGAGCCTGTATATTAGTTTTACGTTACCAAGAGGCAGGAGCCTGTATATTACTTTTACTCTACCACGAGGCAGGAGCCTGTATGTTACTTCTATGTTATCACGAGGCAGGAGCCTGTTTATTGTCTTAGGTCATCACGTGGCGGGAGCCTGTACAGTTTCTCAGGTTATCACGAGGTAGGAGCTTGTGTATTTCCTTTGCGTTGTCACGAGGCAGGAGCCTGCATATTGCTTCTACGTTAATATGCAGAAGCCTGTACATTGTCTTAGGTTATCAAGAGGCAGGAGCCTGTATATTACTTTTACGCTATCACGGGACAGGAGCCTGTACATTGCCTTAGGTTTTCACACAGCAACAGATTGTATATCACATTTGCGTTATCACGAGACAGGAGCCTGTATATTGTCTTGCGTTATCACGAGGCAGGAGCCTTATATTCCTTTTACGTTATCACCAGGTAAGAGCCTGCATAATCTCTTAGGATATCATGAGGAAGGAGCCTGCGCATTACTTTTACGTTATCACGAGGTCGGAGCCTGTACATTGTCTTAGTTTATCAAGAGGCAGGAGGCTGTATATTACTCTTACGTTATCACGAGGTAGGAGCCTGTATATTACATTTACGTTACCACGAGGCAGGAGAGTATATTACTTTTACGTTATCACGAAGCAGGAGCCTGTATATGACTTTTACATAATCACGATGCAGAAGCCTGTATATTTTCTTAGGTCATCAAGAGGCAGGAGTCTGTATATCACTTTTACATTATCACGAGGCAGAACTTGTATGTTGTCTTAGGTTATCAAGAGGCAGGAGCCTGTATGTTACTTTTCCGTAATCACAAGGTATGAGATTGTACATTTTCCTGCGATATCACATGGCGGGAACCTTCTTCTGTTTATACATTTTTATCAATAGGCAGGTGCCGCATACCGGTTGGGTATTCTACGTGACTGGAATACCGGTAGCGCTTTAGTTGTGGAGTTGTGTGAATAAAGGTAATTAACCTTGATTTCCTTTGCGCCTCTGTCTGCTGTTTAGTTAGAGTATTAATTTCTGGATTTTGCTCACTCGGGAAAAGTTGTCTCAAGAGTGAATTCATTAGCAAAGATGAATGGCCACGAAACTCGACAGACTTTAGCCCTCTTGATTACCGCGTCTGGAGTGCAATGCTTGAGCGCTACAAGACATTTCATCCCAAGCCCAAGAACATTGATGGACTGAAGAAAGTCATGCAGTTAATATGGGACCACCTGTCGCAGGACTCAGTCAACAAGGCCATGCTGAGCTTCAAAAAAGACTTTGCGCTTGTGTGAAAGCTGGGGTTGAACATTGCGAACACGCTTTGAGATAAACCATAGGCGTAATTTGTGGGGGGTACGAGGGGTACCCGTACCCCCCACTTTTTGGACTGGGGGTACTGTACCCCCCACTTTTTAAGCAATGTCAATCAATATTTTATTATTGTGCCTTCTCAGAGAACGCAGTCACCACCAAAAGTACGAAAATACTTAGATACACAGGTAAACCGAGAGCCAAAATTAATGAGAATACTGACAGGGAATATGTTCAAAATGGGCACCATGCGAAAAGCTAAAGTGGAGAAGAAATTGGTACCCCCACTTTTTAGACCAAAGCATTGGTACCCCCCACTTTTTAGACTAAAGTTACGACCCTGAGATAAACTGCTTATTAGAGTTTTGAATTCACAATGAAAGGTGATTTAACTTGACATGCGGCGATGAGCGACTCGATCAGCTCGCGCTTGGTGGTCGGATGTTTCGTGGATATCTTCATGGCTACTTTATGCCAAAGATTCTCAATTAAGTGTGATAACCGTGCACTTAAGCATACACGCATACATACTTACAAAGATACGTAGATATAGACTTACTTACATACATGCCTACATACATACATACATGTACACACATACATACATTTGGCATACGTACATACATAAATATGTAGGGGTAGGTTTATTAGCTGAATTCCTGTCACGCCCACGCATAGCACAGATCTCTGCCTCTGCTCATTCCTCTAGGTCTGTCTGTCTTTCTATCTCTCTGTCTGTCTGTTTGACTGTTTGTCTGACTATCTGTTTGACTGCCTATCTGACTGTCCGTCTCTCTGACTGCCTGTTTATCTGCTCTATCTCCGTTTCTCTCTCAAGTGCCTGTGTGTGCCCTATAGCCTACAACATTACGCATATACACCTACTCGTACATATGCATTTGTAATATATAATAATAATAAGCTTTTTCTTTATTAATCAAACCGACAAACGCAGTAAGATTATATTGAGCCATGACAGTATGTAATGCTATATAAATATAACCTATTTTGCTTCGTCTCGCTTAGCTGAAGAGAGTACTTTCAGATTGAATTGAGCAATACACTGCAAGTACACATCAGGCATGTCTGTAGATTTCTGTTAATTATATTTAAGAAAAATAAGACAATTCACATTCAAAACAATATTACCAGTTTAAATAAAAGCGTCGTAATTACTATAGGTTTATTATTATGGCTTATCTGGCTTTTGAAGTGCAGCATTCTGATGAATGTTTCCCGTGATGATCAAGTTCTTTGAAAAGTTCTGTAGTCACTTCGTAATTCTTTCCTGAGTTTCTGGTACTTGAGAAGATTGTTCGTCGATCTTTCCTTCCGTCGATACAACTTTCCCGAAGATGAAAATATTCGTTTAAATCCTTATGGTTCGAGACTAGGTAAACTCGTTTCAACCATTATACCGTATCCATCGTTCGAATAAGTTCACTATTTGACTATTGAACTAAATGCAACGACTCCACAACTCAGTGATTGAGTTATACAACATCTGGCGCGCGAGTCGAAGGACTATATACAACACAATTCACAATTTCTACGACCGAAATTCAAATTAGCGACACAGTCATTGTCGTCATTTCAACCTTGTTACCATTACTCTATGCCCCTCCCCATATGTACATACATAAAATCATACATACATTCAAACATACATACACACATACACATACCAACATAATATTATACATATGCATCTGGCTACTTGGTTAAATGTTAAAAATATCGGTAGGTAAATGAATTGACTGTTCTGGCTCTTTACTAGAAAACAATGCATCCACTACTCTGGTCTCTCTGGCAACCGAACTCTGACCCCACATCACTTTGTCCAAAACCCTTCTGATACGACGCAGCGCTCGTGAATAAGCTTGTGCCAAGCGCTTAGTTTATAGTGGCGCTTTAGAAAGCTGGCGTTTACGATTACAATTACAACACATCACTGGTACCTTCCTTTAAAACAGTTATTAAATATAAAATTCGCGTTAGATAGTACTCTACAATTGAAATCGTCCTTTAAAGCAGTTTTTTTAAATAAATTAGGCGGTAGATATTAATCTACAATTTAAACCGTGTTATCTAATTCATACAGTAGCAAATGTTCATCACAAATAAAATCGGAAAAAGCCAAATAAATTTCTCACATTTGAATATCATCATCTTTCCCATTCGTAAAGTCTTTCGATTCAAAAGATCAAACAACTTAAAAAAATAATCCGAAAAACGGAATTTATTATCATGCTTAAAATATCAATTTTTTTGAATTAATTGATTAAGCCTCTTATTAAATCAGTACAAAAAGGTCACAGAGATGACAGACAATTAACAGTTGTATACTATTCTTGCGGTTTCAAAAGGACAAACCGGAAGGGGATTAATTCAAGGTTGTCCCTTTCTCGCTGATTATATTATAGGTGGTGTCCTTGATTTGCCAGGTTATAATTACTAATTTATATTTTAATTAAACAGCTTAAAAAATTAGAAGGAAGCGGTTCAAATACTCGAGAAGTATGAACTCAGTCTTCAAAGCCAGGGATCATGCAAATAAGACAAGAAACATTTAGCTAAGTTACATTTTAAATTGACTTAAAGTCAAACTTTAAAATGCTACAAGCGGTTAGAGAATAATTAGTTAACAACTTAGTTCAAATTAGCGTCTTAAGACTGAAATCAAAGGAAAGTAATTACAAATATCATATTGTCATTTCTAAAAAAGCATTGTAGAAACTGATTGTCTTCTGATAACCTCCCTCCTCTTGCTCGCTATGCTCATCAGAATGAACGAGGTGTTTCCTTTAACTCGTCGAATCATTTGGATTTTCATTGATAGCGATTTTTCTGGAAAACAGAAAAATAAAAAGAACATATATTTAAAATATAGGCCTACATAAGAATTGGATTTCTATAATTCCACTTATTATTATTATTATTATTATTATTATTATTATTATTATTATTATTATTATTATTATTATTATTATTATTATTATTATTATTATTATTATTATTATTATTATTATTATTATTATTATTATTATTTCCACCAAGAAACCTTCTTCCTGTTCCAAAAATCTGTTTAACGATCCAGAGGTTCAACGCTATCGCGTGCCTTGACACGATGGGGAACTAATTATTTTTAATATTTTTATTATTATTTTATTGTCATTACTGAAAATTATTATGACTAATCCTTTCTTCTTTACGAATATTTACATATTACATTAAAAAGATTCAATAGTTACTTTAGGTCTGTCCAGTGTTCCACCTGCGCTTGTGTGGAAAATTTCATTTGGATTCATGTATGGATTCTGCTTACAGTCTTCTTCGGCTGATTGCTCGGTATGTCCTGCTGCAGAGAATCGCTGTCAAAAGAGATAAAATTTCGTCACTACTGCAACCAACAATTTGGCAATTTCTTCGTTTCTTTTTTCGTACGACGAAGGTAGAAGCAACGAAAGTAAAGACTAGTTGAGTTGGATACTCGATGCGGGATACCAGGCTACATGGCAGCCACTGCCTTCTGTTTATTTACCAGTAGGCCTAAATGGTTTATAGTGGAGGTTCTTTTGTTAAAAGTGTCACGCTGTTGGTCTGCTCTGATTAATTATATTTCACAAAGCATGTAGTGTGCATCTGGCCAGGCCGCGCAATATCTGAATGCTCCGCTTTTATATTACAAAGGCCTGGCTTATATTTATATTATATAAGTCCCCTAGCCAAACTCAGCTATAATGAGTACACTGGCCGTACACTTTCTGTGAATATGAACGGCGAGGGAGAGGACTGGCCAAGCGCCCTCATATGCCTAGGCTAAGGAAATGAAGTCGCTTACACTTCATACCCATGGCTGCTTCTCGGGTCAGCTCAAGGGACTGCTTTTCTTCTTCCTCCTAATTCTCTTTCTCTTATCTTCTGCCTGTTCCTGTTCCTCTTTCATTTCCTGTTCCTCTTCTTCTATATCAGTCTAACGTTTGCCGACTTGGGTGCCACAGCATACAAAGGCAGACAACGGATTCTTCGCAAGCATTGTCAATAGCATATATTATATAGGCCTACGCTGAGTGTCATTTTTAATGTAAAAACTACAGGCCTACACCCTTTTACCCTTACAAAAACGATAACTACGAGAAGATGGCAATGTGCAGAATGCAATCACGTGAAATGACTTTCATACGCTGATAAAACAAAAGCTCGAGAATACACACACTCCACTTAAGCAATTCCTTATTGAGACTTGAGGCTTACACTTAAATCATCAGTCGATGCATGCATAAAAACACTAGCGACTTCTTCTAAAGTTTTTACCGATGCAAAAAATTTTAATTGCTTGGTTGATAGGGACTAATCTCCGCTTTTTCAGGTAGTTTGGCATCATATCAAATTCTGACTAACATATCAATGAGAAACTGGAATAAGTGTTAATGGGAAAACGATACATTTCCATAAGCTATCCAGACAGGCTGCCATGGGAATGAAGTGTTAGTTAGTTTGAAAAGGAAGGTGTGGTGCTTAGGCGTGAAACACCGAGTTTGCCTCTGAGTAGAGCCCTGAAGAGGCGCTATATAAATTCCATGATTGAATTCCATGATTGGTTTCTTAGCCAGTCCTATCCCTCGCCGTATGATCTTCCCACCAACAGTGTGCAGTCAGTGTACTCGTCATAGCTGAGTTGGTTAGGTGGTGCGGTGGAGCAGAAACAAATTTCTGCCCTGGCAGGATTTGAACCCCTACCTCTCAGTTGACAGTCCAGCACACCTGTCACTAGACTATCGCGTACATGCGCTGCTGGGAAGACAAAGCATTATATCACCGTCATCTTGCTCACCGTTACCATCTCCCTCGCTGTAGGAGCCTAAGTAGGTAGAGCTTTTATGCAAAGTGTCAGTGTCTAACCTTAGCGTTGCCAGGAATTCCACCGAGGGCTTTATAATAAGCATTATTATTTGACCGATCCACGTCTATCACTGGTTCGTAGTTATCGTCTGCGTAGTTATCGTAGGAAGAATCCGATGGCTGTCTTATGTCTGGATTAGTTCTTGTAGGTGGGGAGGTCCGAGCTGTTGTTGGTAGCTACCAGAACATGAAACAACCTACATCCTACAAAACTATCCTAATTGTTGTCATGATTTCGTACATATGATAACGCAGCTTTTGTATAGTAAAACGCTGCACAATTATTCAACTCTGACTTACTATGGTTGAAAGCGACAACGTTTGTACACTGTCTCCAGATCTTCTACTTATCACCAAATAAACACAAGTACATTGAATAATGTGTAATGTAACTATACTTAAAACAACTTACCTAAGCGCCTATTATGGAACAGAAATAATTTGAAGTCTGTATTATTCAACAGTGATTTCACTGGTTCGAGTTTTTTTCTTGAAGTGGCGCTCCATAAATTCCAGATCGCAATTACAATGATAGGAATGAAATTTTATTTTAAACTGTGATTTTGCTTATTACCATTAGATACTTTACTTCAATCGTGAATTAGTACAGCACACATTCGTTTGAATTGTTCTTACAATATCAGTGGTGGCGTCACGATTTGAAAAGTAGTAAGGCAAATTAGAGACTCTATAGGGGACGGAAGCTTTTAACAGACAAAAAGTGGTACGGCAAAGGTATGTTATTGCCGTACCACCGTAAAAAGTGGTACGACAAAAGTCGTAACACAACATAGGCTGTACAATATCACCTTTCCCACTTTTATTTGTTATATGATAATGTGTAAAAATGCGCCTGTACTCGATCTTTATAATCTGTATAGTCCATGCTCAGTTGTGGGATAGCTAGTGTCGTGATTGGTGAAATAAAAAATAACAAGACATAAAGATCTGTACTCTGTAGCCTATTATTCAACAGATAATATGAGTAGGCCTACCACCTCAAAGTTTGGAGGTTTAACAATGTGTTCTGCCTAACCTGTGTGAAAAAAATATATTTTAAGTGTTGATAATATGAGTAGGCTGCCGCTACTATTAAGACTGCCTTCGAGGTTGATGGTAAGAGCTGTCTGTGTTTCAACCACGACTTTAATTGTGTGAGTATTGATTCAAATGACAACTAGAAAGGTACAGTTATAGTGTTGGCCTATCAAAGAGTACCTTGTGTGATTTGTTCTGACGACATTTGCAGACAAGAAGCCCGATGCAACAACCGAGCAGCAACAAACAACTGACACCCAAAAGAATGGAGAGGACAACGACTGGGACAAACAGTGGATTCCCGTTGTCGAATGTCATAGTATCGTTGAAGGCACACGGAGGAGTTGTCATGTCACATGGAATGCATGTTGTCGGATCTACACACATAAAAGTCAATATTTAACAAAAATAGAAAATGTCGTTAGAAAAAAAAATTTCCTAGTGTGAAACTGTGACTAAGCAACATTTCCAACTAGGTCTACATACTTAATTTACAATGTAAACAGGGCCGCATTAAAGCTGTTGAGGGCCCGGGTGCTGTGATTACCTATATAGCCATCAGCGCGTGACCAAATTACAAGTACAATAACAGTTTTTAATGTACTTCCGAAAATGCGGGCCCCTCAAAACTGCGGACCCGGGTGCTGCCGCACCCTTAGCACCCCCTTAATGCGGGCCTGAATGTAAAAGCGCTGTAAATATATGTTGCTCCACTTGACCCATGTCGTCTGAACATGCTTATCATTAGGAAAAATGCGTTGGAATTATTTATATGCAAACCTTTTAATGTGGAAATTCATATTGAAATCATGGACCTAGCCTAATGAACCTGCATGGTTATTCACTGTTATAAGCCCGTTCGAACTGTTGATACGACCTTGGCAGTTGCTGTGAAATTGAGGAAATTCGAGCTTGGCTAGTTCTTGAATGGTTAACGTCCGCGCGTGGCATTTGCCATCATGCCCACATGGGTCTCTTTAGGACCAATATTCCCACATAAGGCTCTTACACAGTCCACAAGGGTCCCATCAAATGTTCAAGAGCATGTTCGCAAGAGGAATATCCAGAGGCGCGTTTACAGAAAACGGGGCCCTAGGCGCAAACATTTTTGGCCTTTCTGAACTTCTAGACTGAGAGTCTGAGACTCTGCTGGTGCTTAGCCTATCATGCATATGTGCTGCTGTGCAAAACCCGCGAAGTTGAACTTCAAGCCGTTTTGTGAGTGTTATTGACACTATCACTGTAATTTTGATTAGTTATAGAAGCTTTTTTAAGGAACGTGATGTTATTTCATTTAATGATTTTAGTAATTACAATAATATAGGCCTACTTTAATGTGAATGCTAAACTGTAAAAAAATAGGTTATATTTAAAATAATTCAAAATTCACAAATCTTCGTTTGGGGCCCTCTGAGATTTGGCTGCCAGAACGGGCCTAGTGCGCCTATACGTGAACGCGCCTCTGGGAATACCGGTACCACGCAACTTCGCGTCAACTCAACCTTCCATTCTTCACTGGTTGGTAAATGACTTCCACCGTAAAGTCTGCAAGTTTAACAGGACTGTTGAAGGGATGTTTGCGCCTTCGCTATAATACAGCGCCACTGTGGAGTTTCTAGCAGCGGGTAAACAACTAAACATCTTATCGATGCGCTGTTAGAGTTTATCAATTTCTAAAGATTTGCTTTTCAATTATAAGCTTTCAATGATTAACGTAATTTTATTTTAAAATATTTATGGTTGACTTACATTAATGACTAATGTGCGTTTTGCCAACGATAAAACTGTAGTTATCTTTAATTGCAATAGACTCACTTTCTGTTGTTGACAGAGTTGACACTCGTACGCCCTTCACAAATGCCAGAATATACTCGTAAGTATAGGTATCAGTAATAAACAGGCTGAAGTCGAATACATATTCAGCTGCAGTTGGCAATATGTCAAAAACAACTTGGGTATCTGTGTTAGTTATGATGTACGATTTATTGTTGCATTCAGTTGTTGCCTCAACGCAACAATTCACATTCAGCCGGATGAGAGTTGTAGTTGAATACGATATGCGGAAATTGATTGTAGCCTCAGTTTCCACAATCGAAATGTTAGAGGGAGAAACACTAAATATAAGTCGCTTTGGAGTTCTTAGAGGCAACTTGACGACATTACTGGAACCATATGAGTTGGTTGACCAGATGCTGGCCTCGTAGTCAGTCTCTGATTGAATATTGCTTTGAAACAGTGTGTTATACCGATAGTTATAACACGAAGTATACACATAAATATTCTGAGTTTCCACTTCTACGTTGGTTGCGACATTTGTTAGTCGTACGAAGACTGTTTGTTGAGCTCCGTTTTCCCACATGCATCGCCACTGAAGGGAGATGATTCTGGGTGTAACACACAGTACACTGAAATTCGACGGAGTGTCGGGAGGCCCTTGAAATATTTAAAAAGGCCACATCATACATTCAATGCAGCATTAAAGATATAAGGCAATAACCAGTGGCGGATCCAAGATTACTTGCGCGGGGAGGGGTGGGGGAAAGGTTGTTTTCTGAGGACCGTCATGTTCTAGGGTAAAAATGGTAATTAACTTTAAATGACAGTTTATTTGAAATAATGCCATATGTGTTAGGAGACCACTGGTATATACAATCCTATAATTATAAAATTGTTTCAAAGTGACAAAATTTTCCGGGACAAAATGTTGCGGATTCGTCAAGCATTTACAGGAATAGTTTTCTACAAGACTTCATCAGTGCAATGCGTTTTAAGTTGCTTAAAAGACTATATTTTCAGCCAGTTCTCTTTCGGGCGTTCATTTGTCATTGTGGATCGCAAGCAATTTTAATTATTTTCAATCCGCTAAATGTTCTTTCTGCAGCAGCCGACGAAACAGAGAGTTATATATATATATATATATATATATATATATATATATATATATATATATATATATATATATATATATATATATATATATATATATATATATATATATATATATATATATATATATAAACCATATATGTAAACCATATATATATATATAAAGCACGCCTACTTATAGATTAGGAAGTCCTAGTGCCATCTGTTTTTATGAGAAACAGCAGCACCTCTCTGATTTGTAGGTCACTGGGAAGAAATGGGTGTATTGTTGCCTATAGGCATCTCTTAAATGTATCTAATTCAACAATTTCCTCAATTTTATGCGGTTTTTGTAAATTTCGCAGAGATTTCGAAATGAGTTTTTATTCTTTTCGAATATTTGTGATGGTTCAAGACAATAAAGTAAGTAACTGCAGGTCTACTGCAAAAATCAGTAAACCGTTCATTCAGCAGCGCCAGAATTGTATCCAAAATTGTAATATATACTTCGCTTTTAAATCGTGATGCATGTAGGTTATCGTTTACGCGTTTATCGCTGCTAGCTGCTGGACTCGCCAGCTATAATTATGTTTCCTCCTGGAAAGGAAACTCGCCTTTAAAACTTTCATCCCAAGTCATCCGCATACGAGCATGGTCCGTATAAGTCTTGTGCTTAAAATTGTATTAAAGTGGAGTCCCGGATTATAATGGAACTCCAACTCTGCAAGCAGAGGTTCGTGGACACTCCGTTTCTGTTACTCATCCTCGAATTCCGAAACTTCCTTGGAAGTTTAAGGTTTTGAAGGCAAGTGAAAATTACTTTATCCTGCTTAGGCTATAAATTAAAACAGTTTCCGCTGTTTCATTTGCAAGGCTAACAAATGTAGACTGAAGCAAATCGCCTGAAAGCTGGCATTTTCACTTGCTGTAGGGTTTTTGGTGATGGGTGCTGTTAGTTCCAGGCTTTATTTAGCATTTGCTTCAAGACTAGTTCGCTTTATAATTTAAAACCTAGCCGTTCCATTCAAGCTTTTTTTAGCAGGTTTACGTTTAGTAGTTTCAGCCATCAGGATGCAATTTATAATTATATTCAATTTATCACAATCGTTTATTTTAAAGCTAGCTTTATTTCAAGAACGTGAATTGATTCTATAAATGCTTCATATTGATACCAAAATAGATGCAGAAGCGACTATTTGATGGAGCATAGCCCCTAAAACAGATAATCATGTAGGGCTTAACCATAATAGTTGTAGAAACAGTCGTCCTAAAACTTTTACCGTCTGCTGATGTTAATTAGAAACATATTTCAGATGCACTTCTAGAAGAATCAACGGACAGCTTAGGCCAAATTACGTAATAGTAAATATTTAATATTTATACAATATTGCCATCTAGCGAGTAACTGAAAAGAAGAGAAAAATGCACAATGCATAAGTTAATGCATCATACAATTTCGCTACTACGGATATAGTTTAAAAAATCCTCTGTCATGCCAGGCCCGTTTTGGCAGCCAACCATGACGGGTCTGGTCTTAAGAGGCGCCGCCACACAACCAAAAGGAGCGAGGTGTGAACCCCGCACCTCTTACCAAATCCGCCACTGCCAATAACGCTGATATCATAGGCCTAGGTGCAGTCATGCTATTTAAAGGCTACGGCAAAGACGTTCGATGCATTTGGTGATCCTCCCACCTGGGAGAATTTACATGGAGTATCAATTTGATAAATAAATTTATTTCGATGTTAACTAGCTGTGCGATGTTAGTACAATGTATATTACGGTATCCGGACATTCCCCCCGGACATTTCCCCCCGGCATTACCCCCCTACCTACCTACCTACCTACCTACCTACCTACCTACCTACCTACCTACCTACCTACCTACCTACCTACCTACCTACCTACCTACCTACCTACCTACCTACCTACTATACCCCGTGATCGATCGAGTCGAGCTGCTACGATCGATGATCGACTCGATCGACTTTGCCGACTAGTCGACCTCTCGTCGACTTGATCGACTTGGCAAATAGACGATCGACTTGGTCGACTTTGTCGACTTTGACTGTATCTCTTGGCCAGAGGTCCGGAAGCCATGGCGCCAAAGTGCCGATGCTCACACAAGTTTTTTGTTCTGTGACGCCGAGGCAGGAGGATGCTCACACAACTTTTGGCTGACGCTTAGTACTTGATGTTTGCTAAAGTAGTTCTTGACTTATTGTGCTATAGACGCTTTCATTTTATAAATATGTAGTATAATAAACTTTTCCACTGATTGTAAAAAATTAAGGAATATTCATATTGGATATATCGGATGTAATGTATAATTCTACCCATCTTAGGTCTGTACACAGTGTACAGTACTTGGCTGAAGTTAGCTCACGCAACTTTTAAAACACTTCCCATTCCACTGCTCTTGGCCGAGATTGCTGACGACTGTTGCATTCTTATATTCCAGTAGGCCCTACCTAAATTAGTCATAAATTTCAATCGCACGCTCTTCCTCGAACTGTAAAACTGTAATTGAACTGGTAAGTAGCCTACAATTTAAGGTATTATAATGATGTCGTGTGTGGGTGACTTGAGCTGCTCTGTAAAAAATTCATACTGCACACTGCACACTCCAGGCAGGTCAACTGCACACTGGACAATGTCAGTTGCACTGTGTGTCAGAAGACACGCGATTTTAAGCCCTGTTATATTCATGTGACTATTAAGCCACGCTGTCGCCGTTGACTCGATTAGCTAGGCTACAAGGGAATCTCCTACAGTACGCAGGGCCGGCGCCAGAGTATTTGGCGCCCTAGGCGAACCTGTCGCACTCTGCCCCGGTCAATGTGAAAACTAATTAATATTAAATTAACTAAGTTAATATAACCTTCATAAAGGAATGCAGCCGAATGCTGCATCTTTAACTTACATGTAGTAGGCCTATCGTCGTTCATTATAATCATCTATGAATCATTAGGCCTACTTCTAAATAAATATGGCACTTATAATAATAATTTCTATATTTTAAAGTAAGCCATAATTAAATTAATAGTCTGGAAACTGTATTAGCTATGCAGCCTATGGTGTAATGGGAATTTAAAATTTAAATATTAAATAATGATTCACTCCTACGTACGAAGTCTATAAAAATATAATGTAATTTCAAAATTTTATTTTTCACTCTCTTTAGCAAAGGTAGAAACGAGTTCCATCAGCTCAATGTCTCCAGCAGTATCATGTTCAATTGATAAGGTAGCTAGTCCAAGAAGTCTTTCTTGCAGCATGAAGTTCGCAAATTGTTTTTATCAACTTGAACTTCGGCAAGCTTCTCTCACCACTAGCCACAGAAACTGGAAGTGTTAAGAAGATTCGCGGCGGCAATGTTTCACAAATTTCTTTATGTAGCTTTTCTGCCGCCCCCAAGAAATGTGCCGCCCTAGGCGGCCGCCTAGTTCGCCTAGTGGTTAAACCGGCCCTGACAGTACGAAACATAAATTAGTACCAGTTCCACACATAAGATGGCAGTAGAGGATTGCAGTGTCTAGTTAATAGTTATTGTAAGAAACTTTATCTGCTTACTAGTGTATTTTCCCATCATAATTATGATGGCATTATATAGTGTTAGAGTATTTGCCCGTCATATTATGACGTCATATCATAGGCCTATATGTAT
>OY744617.1:15043204-15158204 GCA_963556255.1 Allolobophora icterica
ATCGAATCAAAAGCTTTAGAAAAATCCATTGAGATCATGATAACATATTTATTATTTTTGAGAAGGTCTGTTGCATGATGTATGATAGAGGTTATTGCTGCAGTGGTGGAACCAGTAGGTTTAAATGCAAATTGATCATGAAGGGAAATATGTTTTGGCAAGCTTTGAAAACTAGGATAGATAAAGGACTGGACTACTATACGTTCAACAAGTCTAGATAAAACAGAAAGAACGGAAATAGGTCGGAAATCAGAAGGTTTTGTTGGATGAGAGATCTTGGCCTTGGGACGTATGATGGCAGTTTTCCATTGGCTAGGAACAAAAGATTGAATTAATGATTGGTTGATTAGTTGGGAAAGGACATAGGAATAACCAGGTGCAGTTATTCTAAGAAACCAAGCAGGAAGGCCATCATGGCCATCTGCAGTATGTTTAAGATGATCTAGTAAATTGAATATTCTAGTTTCTGTTACAAGAGTCTGCTGAGAGGTGGTAGTAGCTTTAAAGAGGGGAGCTATATAATTAGGATCAGTGGAGGCGTCAGCAAAAAATTTATTTAGATCGTCTGCACTTATTGATGAGGATGTTGAGGGATGGTTTGGTTTCTTAGTGAGTAGATTTACTTTCTTCCAAAGGGATTGAGGACTTTCTCGAGGGTTGGAATATTTAAGGAATGATGCATTCTTTTTTGAGATGGCTTTAGCAATCCTAAGAGTTAAAGCTTCGGCTTTCTCATTTTTTCCTTTCCGCATGAGTCGGTTTTTAAGTCGAAGCAATCGCTTTATTTCTGGAGTAATGTGTGGAGGATCTTTAGATGTAATTGTGATGGTTCGAATTGGGTAGTTGAGATTTAATCGATCAGTTGCATCTAGGTAGAAATTGTTCCATACTTCTTGTAGATCTGATGAAGAGAGAAGTAGACTTGAATCAAAGTCATCAAAACCTTGTAATGTCAAAGAATGCTGTGAAGGAGATCTTTTCCTGAAAGTTATAGTTGTATGTTCCTTTCCTCTGTCTGTGATTGAGTTTCCGGTCGTGGCAATGATTGCTTTGTGATCACTACGAATGGTTGAGGAGATGACTTTTATTTTGAATAGATCAGGTGTGGAAACCATGAGCTGATCTAGAACGTTACTTCCCCGAGTAGGAATAAAAACAGTTGGAAGTAATCCAGTTAGTTCCATAATTTTATCAATGTTTAGTCGATTGAAATCACCACCTAAGATAATGAGAGCATTATTATCAGATCGAGAAATGTCTTCTACTGATTTTTCAATCCAAAGAAGAATTGAATTGAGTTGGTATATTGGTTTGGGTGGGTGGTAAAGTGCTCCGATGAAAATTTTTTTATCTTCAACAACAGATTTAACCCAGAGAAGTTCAATTTCGGTAGGGAGATCTTTGATATGGTGTTGTGTAGCAGATATTGAATCTCGAATATATATTGCAACTCCGCCTTTTGTTCTTCTTTTTCGGTCCCTTCGAAAAGTTTGGTAGCCTTGGATTTTACAAATGTCTTCAAGGTGATGAGTTTTAAGATGAGTTTCAGAGATTATCGCAAAGTCGAGATTGTATCCAAAAAGTTCAGCGCTTAAATGGTCAAGCGCATCTTTTTTGGCAATAGAACTGGCGTTGATTACCATTCCGCTGAATGGTGATGGAAAATCGGTTTTAGGTAAAGACTTAGGAGATGAAACAAACTGATTATGTAGTGGAATTGAAGTGAGGTAGCGGATCTTACATGCAGAGACAGAGGGAGTAGATCTGGGTGAGCGTCGAGATTTGATGGTGTAAATTTTTCTCACTTTACGACAGCCTCCTCTGGTTCCTCGAAAATGTAGAATTCCATTTCGTTTTAAAATTCCTAGGAGATTGTAGAGGTTGCAATAAACTCTTAAAAAGTTATTACTGGGTTTAAGGGTAATCAGTGCTTTTGGGCTGTATTCAAATGGCACAAGTGAAATTGGTGCACTTTTCCTATCGGAGAAGGACATTTCAAAGTTTAATGTTACCGTTTTGGTGGAAGTAATCCATAACGTGGAACAAACGAGAAAAATCCAGAGTCCAGAGACAAATTGAAAAGTCATATCAGTTATTTGAGTAATGATAAGCTATTATTATTCTCATAAATTTACGTTTAAGTTCAAAATTTGTGAATTTGTTTTTGGCCGCCATTCGGCGCTCATGACGTCATCAGCAAATAGATAGATAGATAGATAGATAGATAGATAGATAGATAGATAGATAGATAGATTGATAGATAGATAGATAGATAGATAGATAGATAGATACTGTCTAAGACCAACTACACTGTCTCAACGGGGGGAAAAGTCCGGGGGGAAATTATCCTATGGGGGAATTGTCCGGGGGAAATGACGTGGGGGAATTGTCCGGGGGAATGTCCCGGGGGAATGTCCTAAACCCGTATATTACAGCTGAATCTGCCCGATATTAAAAAATCTCGCAAAAATCTGAGATTTAATTTGAGATCATAGTTGATATACATTGGTGATAATGATCAACAGCATCAACAACAGTAGGGTAATCTTGCAGTAACCTGCGGCTGAATTCCTGGTTTACCTATCTAGTCCTGCAGAATACTTTTCTTGAGATTCAATAACATAATTAATTAGGTAGATAGATCTTAATCTTTATTTTATATAAGAATTTCGTAAGCACCTCTAGCTCAGTCACAGGCGCTTAGTCAAACATCAGAATCAATGAGATATTATTTTATGGTCAGATTCAGTTCCAAATCGAGATCCTTTGTGCCTCCTTTATATTGACTTTCAATGCAAAGAATCCATGTAATGATAACTTCTATGGCGCCGGTGTCTAATGCATCAACGGACGGCACATCAAAATCAAGTTGTAATGAGGTCAATAACCAGAAGACTCAGTTATGATTTATATGAATGCAGTTTGCTCTAGAACTTACCATTGACTCATTCACTGGGCTTTAAGAAAACGATGTAGGAATTTACACATTAGATTCGATTAGATTTACCTGGAGGAAGAACTTGGAATGTCTCTGTTCTTGATCCATTGCTGTTGGTTAAGGTGACAGAATAATTTCCGTATAAGTTTGTTGAGTTAAGGTAAAATGAAAGATTAAACTGACTGTAGGTCAAAGGATAGGATCCAATGGGATATGTCTTTGTACTTCCTGAAGCATTTACGAAATTCCAATTGGTATATGATGTTAGCGGAGGATTTGCTTGGTAAAAGAAGTATAGATTTACGTAGTAGTAAAGCCGTGAATTGAATTTTCGGCTTGCTGGAGAAAAGGAATATGTGTAGGGTTTACCTAAGACAAAAACAAATGTATTTCTAAGCGAAGAAACAAGAAATTTGAAAGACTGCACCATGAAACACAATAGTATGACTAGAATTGGCGATGACAATATAAGTACCGACCACTTACAGCTGTGAAGTTCCATATTGCCATTCGAATAAATAGGCAAAGAAAAACTGAAAGTTGAAAAAAATGAAGACAAATACTGTTTAATACAATTCTATAGAAATCAAGAAACTTGTCTATACTCTTTGTTGTTTATCAAATTATTACTAGTTTTTAGACTGAAATATCGGAACAGGAGGATACAACTATTGACTAAGAAATAATAATATTTTTCTTGCTTTTACATGAAAATTTGAACAAAGAAATTAATAGATCAATGAAGCATACCGAAGTTAAGACCAAAAGATGTTCTAAGAGGTTTCCATATTGTAGCCTAGACAGGAATCTTTAAGAACCGAAAAGAATGGAAGGAGTAAGTTTCCAGTTTATAGCTAAATACAGTCTCGGTATACGGAGTTGCGAACATGATGAGGCAGAGAGCTCCAGATGGAAGGACAGACAGCTGTTACTCAGCGCCGAACCAAGATATGACGTGTATTTGGGTTCCAGAAACAGCATACTTTCAAGCAGATCAGAGGATCGGCTTTCTACAGAGCCATATATAATGTAACTCTAACCATGGAATATAAGTGAAATGGCTGATGACTTGCACGTGCTTTGTACACGAAGAGCATCAGCTTGAAACGAGTATGCTTAGATGCAGGAAGGTAGTGTAAATAACAAAATAACAGGTGTGAAATTGTCGCGATAAGGGAATCCAAGAAGCAATCTTGCAGCCTGACTTGCATTATTCCCCGCCAAGACGCAGTTTATATGGCTTGGCACTCCCCAGCAGCTCTCTAAAATAGATCTGTCTTCTCTTGCCTTGCAATTCCCACACCTTTCTTTCTCGACCTGGGTCCGGGACTTGGGAGTCATCCTGGATCAGGAACTTACATTCACGCGGCACATAAATCTTCTTTCCCGCAGTTGCTATTACCAGCTCCGGCAACTCAAGGTGATCTCCCGTTCTTTGTCTACCGTTGCAGCTTCCACGCTTGTCCATGCATTTGTCGTTTCTCGACTGGACTACTGCAGTGCCATATATGACGGACTCCCGGCCTGCCGGATTGAGTCCCTGAATAGAATCCTGCGTACTGCTGCCCGCCTTGTAGGCCGCATCCCCAAGTTTGGCAGAGTGTCTGCATATATGAGGGATGTCCTCCACTAGCTCCCCTACCCACAGCGCATCACTTATCGAATCTCTGCCTTGGTCCGGCGGTGCTTTGAAGGCCTGGCCCCTCCATACCTACGGGAGCTCTGCTGTCCCACCTCATGCTTACAGCGCCGTTGCTCTCTCCGCTCAGCTACGCAAGGTGACCTTATTGTTCCCCGCGCACGGACAGCCATACGGCAGCGCCGTGCCTTCTCTGTGGCTGCCCCCATGGTCTGGAATGGGCTCCCTACCAAGCTCCGTCAAATACCGATTGGTCATTTCACCCTGTTTCTTACTGTCCTCAAAACTGCGTTATTTGACCGTGGTTGGGCTGGGCTTGAAGGGGCGCTATATAAAGCTACTGTAATAATAATAATAATAATAATAATAATAATAATAATAATAATAATAATAATAATAATATTCTGCTTAGAGGAAGAGACGTGCAGTCAGGAAGGCGATAAAGCATAAAGTTGCAGTGGTAGTCTCGTCAGCATAGGCGCCGACTTTTGCTTTTGTCTCTGGGTGCCTGAGTCCTCCTTCCCTTGATGCTACCAATTCCCCTCCCTTCCCCCTTCCCCTCCCCTTAAGTAGGTGAGTTTTAGCAGATTTTCGTAGAAAGAAAACTGTATACATATAATAAGTAAGTAAGTATATTCTTTATTATGCCAGTTGCAAAACCGCACTCTGGTGTACATACATCGTAAAACAAACAAAACGTAGAGCATGAAAACATAAAAACGTAAAATAAAATTTAAATAAATAAGAATAAAAATAAAAAAAAATAAAACTGGCAATCAAGACAATTCTAGTTCACTGCTGTTTGTGAAGAAGACACTAGTGGATTGTATTTTTACATGTAAAATGTACTGCCCCTGACACTGCAGCGTTCGATAAAAATCGTTAGCAATTGTATCTAAGTTGAGTTCTGCACACAGGCTTTTGTGAACATGTAGGGTTGCAATGTGGTTAAGTCGTTCCTGCGTCATGGTAGACCTCAGTGGCGGCGATCTTGTTTGACAGGTGGGAGGGGACACTTTTGAACTGATCTGGTCAAAAAAAGAGTTTTGAACTGATCTGGTCAAAAAAGAGGTAAAACTCACGCGCCAAAAAATTTGATGACTTGAGTGCGAAAAATTTATGATTTTTTGGTGTTTCTTCGAAATGTGGGGGGTCCGATGTATGGTGTGTCTCCCCACTCTTAAAGGTGGCGGTCTTGTCCCCCTCGGCCCCCGGGATCGCCGCCCATGGTAGACCTGATATATGTTTTCAGACTACGAAGGGCTGTGACTGTGAGAATATGCAATATTGGGTATTTGTATCGTAGTTGTACTTCTCAAGTTGCGAGATTACTGCTTAGGTGATAAAAATTTGAATTTAAGGTCCGAACTTTTCTGGGTGCCAGGCACCCACTGAACTTTCTCTATGGGTGCATTGGCACCCAAGACTCCCAAGAAGTCCGCGCCTTTGCTCGTCAGAATAAAGCTGCGCATCATTGCTTTAAAAAATACTGAATCTGGAGTCGCGCGAAGCTTTCGGGTCCATTTGAGGTGGAAAACCACGTTCTAGAAGTTGCATCTATTTTGTGTTAAACAGAGATTAAGTCCACGTCTTCTCGTATATTTAGGCTTCTCTTGCGTCCGACCATTGTCGACACTTTAATGTATTCCTGGTTCTTGTTAAGTGTTGCCGTTTTCTCCGTTCAAACTTCTCCAAAACTTCGCAACTCAACAGTTCGAATTTCCTACAAGTTCCTTGCGCAGTGGACTATGGCGTTGCACTTACAATACTTGAATACGGTCTGACGAACGATACTATTTCAACTCACGACGATTGACGACTGATATAGCGATGGTAACGCCACTTCGACAGTCTTAACTCGGTAAGGTTTCGAATATTCAACCGTCTCTTTTCGAATTTCACGATTTTATCGCTGAAATTTATGTTCGCTAAATGACCGTACTTCGCAATCAAGTGACTTTAATGCAATCAAATTGATTGATTGATCTATAGCCCAGAGAGAAGCTGACTTTACAACTGTTCACGGTTCACCTTGAGTCGATCCTACGCCTCTGACAGTTAGGGCCTAATGTACAAGTGAATGAAACCTTTGTCGCATTTCAAGTTTATCGTCTCCTTCTTTACAATGCTGCGGAGGACAGTGGTGTGGAGAAGCTGTGTCGCCCGATGCGCTGTCAGCGCGTGGAAGGACTAAGGTCTAAGGTAAGGTCTTTACAGTACCGTTGGATTCAACTAATAGGCCTACACTCTGATTCCCAGTTCTCCATTGACTATTCAGCCTGAAGTTCCCATTGTCCCATCTGGTCATTATTATCACTTTATGACGCTGGTATTTTCCTAAAATACTGGTAATTAACTAAATACTTATCGAACCGTACATAGTAGGTATGGTATATGGGAATTTATAAAGCGCCTCTCACAGTGCGAACTATCAGAGGCGCTCTCAGCGTGTGAGTCTCGGGGAAACAGAAAAGACTTTAAACTATGTAATGTAACGACTTTTGGAGAGAGGTTGGCTTGTCGTCTAAACTCTAAGGGGTATTTATCAATATTGTAAAATTCCTGGTATTACAACCTAACACGTCTAAAATAAGAACATTGATACTCACCGTAGATTGTCAGGTAAAGCCAGTTGTCGTTAGTAGATTTATAAGGCGACCCTTCTTCTTGGACTGAACATGAGAACCAGTTATCATCTCTATTCTGAACTGAAGCAATAACGAGAGTTTTTCCGTCATTCTTGATACTGTATCCAGGAAGAGTGTCGCCATTTTGAAACACTGCAGGTCCACTGGAAATGTTCCGGAGATAGCCGCTAACGTACCAAAAATAGTATATATTTGTTCGATACTCCACCGGTAACGAATTTGAATTTACTGAACAATTTAATTCGATTTTATCACCTTCGAAACTTGGGTTCCGTCCGACAGCCAGAATTAGTTTAGCAGAAGGAAAGGCTGAAAATAATATGACATCGCAATTATATTTCTTAAAATGAACATATTAAAACAATAGGCTTTCATATATAAACTTAGATCATATGAGATTCGATTACATGCAGCAAGGCTAGATTAGGGTGGATCAAACCAGATAGTGAGATTAGATCAGGAACATCGGGCTAGGATCAGAATACGTCTGATATTAAATTGAAAAGCTAGCCTATCGCGTATCCCTCTATTGTACTAAATATAGCTTAAAACTTGGCCAACGCATCATTACGTAAAAGTGACTACGTGTGGGTGACAATACTACAGCAAAGGCTTTGAGAATCAGGTTGAATAATTTGACATTTTATCAATGAATACAGACTGACCGTATACAAAAAGGACCGCAGACGAGTTAACTTCATTTGAGGATTCGGTGCTGATTGACAAAGAGTAATTTCCGGCATTAGACGTCTGTATGTTCCATATGGAAAGTGCGATCACGCCATTACTGCTATCGAAAGTGTGATTGGTGTTTGAACTCAAGGCCTTAGTACTTCCGTTTGAAAGAAACCTGATAGTGTAAATTGTAAAATTTCCTGTGACCTTCCAACGAAATTTGCAGTTTTCTCCTGTGGTCTTTCTCTGCATAGCGTGTGCCGATATTGTTACTACCATTTAGAAAACACACAAACTCACACATGTGTAATACTATATGAATTATAATTTACAAACACAATTCAAAATGCTACACCCATGTTTCATTATTGTTCTCCAATCTGTAACATTCAAAGAAGGTTTAGCCATTTTAATGTGTCTTTATTTCCCTTACCCGCTGTAGTGCAACTTAAACAAGCTATATATACCCTGAACCTCTTTGACATCACAGATAATGCCACAACACTAAAACAATCGTTGAGAAAGAGTGATTCCTATTTGAAATTGAGTGAAGTTTAAAATCATGCAATTTTAGGCTTACGTCGCATAAATATTATTGCGTTATGTTGCAATTAGTAATTCTCGATGTCTATTAAAAATTTTAAGCTTAAAGCTTACACAAACTTAAAACTTTAAATATAAGCTATACTATAATATATAGGGCCTACTTAGGAAACCAATATTCAACTTTATGAACTTACCTGAATAAATACGGGTCACACATAGGACCCACAAAGAACAAAACATCACAGCGTGCATTCTGAGTGTTTAGAATGTCACCTGATAATAAACATACAAGTGTATGTTAATAATTGATGAGATGACTCAGGATGAGAAGGCATACATTTAATTTTATAATGGCACTGTCAGTAAAACCATTATTTTCTTCGCCAGTGAGAAAAATGCAAAATATAATAAACTTGTAGATAAAAATCAGAGGCTGAAATTTTCCCGCTATGAACTTGCCTTTTGCTATTTCTTCGTTTATATTATCGAATTACTCCGCAGAGTAGAATTCTTAATTGATCCATTGACATAATTGGTGACCAGTTTAATAAAAACTTATTATTTTCGACCGTCATAAAAAGTAACTACTTAATTAAACCTTATGGTAATTATTGTATCAATAAAACTCTAGCTATTATTTTAGATAAATGTATAATAACAATTTAGAGTAGGCCTATTTATATAAGCAAGAGAAATACAATTGTGAGCAACATGATGTAATTAATGTAATGTGATACACGCACGCAGAATCGCGTGGGTTTCGATGAATCTGTATATGTTGTCTAACATCGCACAACATATAATTTTCTGCTTTTCTTTAATCGTGCGCATTAAAAATACCCTGTTTTATAATAATAATAATAATAATAATAATAATAATAATAATAATAATAATAATAATAATAATAATAATAATAATAATAATAATAATTATAATAATAATAATAATAATAATAATAATAATAATAATAATAATAATAATAATAATAATAATAATAATAATAATAATAATTATAATAATAATAATAATAATAATAATAATAATAATAATAATAATAATAATAATAATAATAATAATAATAATAATAATAATAATAATTATAATAATAATAATCTGCCTACAACCTCCACTCGGGCGGGAGGTGCAGCGGAACTGGCTGAGTCCAGGAAAAACGCTAAGTACACCAATTTGATGCATTTCTATCATTTTGTTCCATTGGCTTTTGAAACCTTGGGACCAACTAACGCCGTGGGACAGGCGTTCCTCTCCGACCTTGGACGTCTTCTGAGCCTTCCACAGCACTTTTGTTCTCTCGATTCTTGACCATGACGGCCACTCCAGAGTCAACATCACTAATTAGTATCTTGCACCTGAGGGATCATATATACCTCGGGTAAAAATAATGATAATAATAATAACAACAACAACAACGACAACAACAACAACAACAATAATAATAATAATAATAATAATAATAATAATAATAATAATAATAATAATAATAATAATAATAATAACAATAATAATAACAACAACAACAACAGCAATAATAATAATAATAATAATAATAATAATAATAATAATAATAATAATAATAATAATAATAATAATAATAATAATAATAAAGACAGTATTGTAATTTAACGTAACGTAATATGATATATAGCTAGACACTTGGCAACTGCATATGAATTTTCGAAACCGCATCTCGCTAGCTTAAAATAATAATGTAGGCCTAAGAGTTGGTTAAGAAATTACCACTATATTAAAGCTTGACTACTTACTTCAGTTGAAAAGCCGTTAGACTACACTCGGCGGCTAACTAACTAAGACTACAGTGCTGTGTATTTTGTGTATTTTGTTGTTACGAAGCCAGTAGTCGTTACCCACAGGTCAATGCCTTAACGTGTCTGGGCACTGAAGCATAACTGATAGGCTAATATAATAGCCCGATGTGAAACGTTTCTTCCTAGTTGCTTCTAGCTAAGACTCTGTGTTGTAAACGTTTGGGGAACTTTTATTAATATATATAAATTTCTGTTAACTCGTCTATATGTATAAATTTATAATATGGTGCAAAGGCACGTATTTAGTGAATTGTTCGTCGTACATAAGTCTACTAAGAATCATCATCGAAGGATGAATGGACGACAATAAACTAAGAGAAAGATCTACCTAGATGTTATTGGTATGGAAAATAAGGGATCGATGCAATAAGCTGAAGGCATAAAACCGTAAGCCACTGGACAAAACTCTGCAAGAGGGCAGAGAACTTGTTGAAGAAGAAGGACAAGAGTAAGCTTACCGGTGTAAACATGTTGCTAACGCTAGAACAACAAATAATGTCTCAGTGTCAATCTCACTGCGATATCCAAACATATACTTAATACATTAGTGCAGCCAGGAAAGCAAAATAATGTAGTTATGGGCCTATTATGCCCTACTGTTTAGTCTACCCTGTCGGCAGAACTCAGTTTTGCTTAACTTTGCTTTTATCTTGGTGTAGAAATATTATTGCCATTCTGTAATCTGATCGCGGTGACGCGTTTCAACAACAGTCAACAGTTACCGTTGACCTTGTTTGACACTTAACACTGAAACCAATCCAGCAATCCCGAGGTTATTTGATAAGTCGTGTGAATAAGCTGGTTACCCTTGCTAAGAGATATCGTGGCTTACGTTGCCTGCATACAAAACAGCTAACATTGGTGACCATTGTGCTAAAAATTAAAAAGTATTTCTTTTACCTTTGTGTCGAGAGATTTGTGGATCTCTCTCTCTCTCTCTCTCTCTCTCTCTCTCTCTCTCTCTCTCTCTCTCTCTCTCTCTCTCTCTCTCTCTCTCTCTCTCTCCCTCTCTCTCTCTCTCCCTCCCTCTCTCTCTCTCTCTCTCTCTCTCTCTCTCTCTCTCTCTCTCTCTCTCTCTCTCTCTCTCTCTCTCTCTCTCTCTCTCTGTGTGTGTGTGTGTGTGTCTCTGTGTGTCTCTGTGTGTCTCTGTGTGTCTCTGTGTGTCTCTCTGTGTGTCTCTGTGTCTCTGTGTCTGGTTCTGTCTCTTTCTCTTTATCTGTCTCTCACTCTTTCTTTCTCCATCTCTCTCTGTGTCTCTGTGTATCTCTGTGTGTCTTTGTGTGTCTCTGTGTGTCTCTATCTCTGTCTCTATATCTGTCTCTGTCACTCGCTCTGTCTCTCCGTCTCTCTCTCTCTCTGTTTCTGTCTCTCTGTCTCTGTCTCTGTCTGTCTCTGTGTGTCTCTGTCTCTGTCTGTCTCTGCCTCTGTCTGTCTCTCTGTGTTTATCTGTATATGTCTGTCTATGTCTGTCTGTCTGTCTGTCTGTCTGTCTGTCTGTCTGTCTGTCTGTCTGTCTGTCTCTCTCTCTCTCTCTCTCTCTCTATATATATATATATATATATATATATATATATATATATATATAGCGTGTTAGACGTAACAATTTTACTGACGGCTTTTTCACCTTGGTCGTAGCAAGCAGACTCATATCGCACCTAAACCGAAGCATGAATTCTTTGAGAATTTATGCGACATTTACTGCACACGTTTCGTCGTCTATAAATGTTCTACTGCATTCTGTTGTTGGTCCTTCGGTCTGGAACGGGCTCCCGCTGGCTTTGCGCCTGCTGCCTAGAGCTGTTTCTGATAGCCTACGTTTTATCGCAATCTTAGGACTGTACTTTTCAGCCGTAACTGGGTCGGGAGCACACCTGAGTAAATACCTTGAAGGGACACTATATAAATTCTTGTCACGAATGAATGTTTCTCTTCTTACATTGTTTACCACATGATCGTTAAGAATCTCACCGCTCGTTTTTTAAAATTTTATTCATAGTTGGCCGTGATTCGTCGTTTTTACTTACTTGTTTCAGGTGGCCCTGGCTAGCGGGACCCTCGGCCCCTTCTGGGTCTCCTGTGTGATCCGACAACACTTGAACAATTCGATGTAATTTCGACCTGTTTAAGTTGGTTACTGAATAAAATATGTTATGTTATGTAATGAGCGAATACTGGCCTTGACCTGTTTCTGCGAATTTTTTGGGCCAATGTTATTTCTTACACACCGTCGAGATCGACATTAAGTTGCTGTTCAAGGGAAGATTTGTTGTGTTAGTGTTATAACCATGCCGAACGTAGATTGTATGTTATATTTTGAAAGTGCTCCTATGAAAGACAGATTCCAAGTTTGTGCCGAAACAAACCAGTCTTTCCTCCTCTTATTCTGATGCAGGACGTTGTTGAGTTTAATTTTTAAAAATACAAAGAAAGAAATAATTTATAAATGCGAGATAAATAGGAATGTACTAATATGCAAAGAAAACAGTGGCTTGATTTGCATTTGAATAGCTTTGTGTTTAACTGATGAAAAAGTCTGGTTTACCATTTCCATACACATTTCTAACAAGCTAGTGCTAAAGTAAACGAAAAAAAACTTTTACTGTTGTTGGAGGCATCCGGAATGCACTTGTTTGACCAATCATGTGTACGTATATATGTAGGCCCTATGCACGTATGTATGCATGTTTAATTAAGAAACGATGACATAAGACAATCATTAGGTATCCAAACACCTCTGCTAAAGAAAGTCGTTCAACGAAAACTCCGATGGTTTGGACATGCAGAGACAATGCCAGTTGACCGAATCCCACACAGTGTACTACATGCAAGATTCGAAGGAAAAAGACGCAAAGGCAGACCAATACTACGCTGGATAGATAATATAAATGAGGACATAACATCACTTGGACTAACACAGAGATAACAGACATAACAAATGACCGAGGACAGTGGAGATCGTTTATTCGTACCCATCGCCGCCAAATGGCTGGCGTCAGGAACTGATGATGATGATGATGTATGTACGTATGTACAGTTTTTATGTATGTATGCACATATGTATGTATGTAAGCATGTACGTATCCATGCATATATGTATGTGTGTATGTATATATATGTATGCATGTATGTATGTATGCATGTATGTATGTATGCAAGTGTGTATGTATATGTATGCAAAGGGAGGGACCAACGCAGGACAATGCGCGGTGTTCTCATGCTGATGCATGGATTTGAGGATCTTTTAGATCTCCAGGGCAGCCTAACGAAGCGAATGACGACCCGATCTTGAAGCAACTGACGCAAACAACTCTCACAACAACAACTCTGTCGTTGACTATTTATAAAAGGCCAGGCTAGACACATTATGCACGCATCGTTAAACTTCTACAAAGGACAGAGTATAACATAGGCCTGCGTCAGTGGGAATGCATATACGAATCGAGGTTAGTTTAAGTGTGAACGTTAATGTAAGTGCAAGTAAGTACAAAGGGAATTAAAATCCTGCAAGCGGCGGTTTATTAACTTGAGAAGTATTTGGACTGTTCAACGGTTTATAGTGCAGGCCTATACTTAGAATAAGCTAACTTGTCTGAGAGATTAGATTGAATAATGATTAGTAGCTTTTGAGCCTGTAGTAAAACGACTTTTGATTTGCGAATAGGATAGCTGCTATACTTCCCGAATCGAATGAACCCAGTTCTAGGTCGTCATTATTTGGACCTGCATGCAGCTTGATTAGTTTCTGCGAACACATCGGGATATACCAGATACATCAACAACCCTCAGGGATATGTTTAGTCCAGAGACCCCAGATGTGGTATATTTTCTCCTAGCGCGTTGCACATACTTCTGTTAGCATCAAGACACTTAACATAGCGCCTCACCAAAAGGCTGCATGAATGACTATGTAACTGGTAGTACCTCTGATCTAAACAAGCGAGCTTTAAAAGGCAGTTTGAAAATATTTGCTGAGAGGATTCAAGTGCAACCGTACGTGTGTTCAGGGAAGGACTATTCCAAGAGGAAGGTCCTTTACTAAGAGGAGAAGGCCCAATAAGCTCAGTTGATGTAGTAAGGATGTGCGACACCTGCATATCTCTACGAGCAACAGAATCCGACTATCGCCAACATTTACATGTAGCAGGAAGACTCGTCCACAGGGCGAAATATTCTAGTAGTTGCTCGATAAGCTGCCGGTGATAAAGACGATGGCGTTATGCGATTGAGTTTTTTATTCAAGTATTTTTTATTCCAGATATTTTCTATAGCGCCTCTCGAAGTCAACTACTACTCAGAGGCGCTCCCGACTACAGCATTTGATACTGTGCCGGAATTTTCACGCCGAAGCGCCACGAGCAATTGCGAGTGAAGGACTTGCCCAAGGTCCGTACGCAGCGGCTAGAGTGGGATTCGAACCTGCAACCCTCCGGTCACAAGGCGCCGAACTTACCACTGAGCCACTACGCCCCACAGCTTCACCCTCTGTTGTCGTGTTTGATCCACCAGAATGAGTTACCAAACTTATAGGCGGACCAAGTCATCGAAAAAGATGTAATACTTAGGGGCCTATCAGTTACGGACCGGATTTCTACAAAAGATTACGATTTTGACAACGATTTAACTTGAAGCGACCACGGATTGATACTTTCTTCGTTCATTATTACAATGGCTCTTTCGACGTTATTAGATAAGGTTCGATTAGATCAGATTAGATTCGGCTATTATATTAGCTAATAAGCTGGTAGAAGAATGCAATTGTAAGACAGACGAAAGAAAAAAGGTTGTGTGAGGACATGTGGAACAGTGGAAAGTTTGTGCTAGCTATTGTTACAGGCCAACAATTTTTAAAAGTGTGCATATTACTTACTTACTTACTTACTTAGTAGTTTTATGTACAATGCATATAAAGACATAGCAACTTTTGTTAACTTTCTTCTTAGTTACATGTAATAGACTTGTGTATCGATATATTTATATAGCGCCTTCAGCATCTCAAGTGTCGGTTTATTGCATAGCACATTATCATATTATAAATAACAATATCCCTCTTGCATACGTGTTTAACACACTTGTTTTTTAAATAGGCGCTACATGAATAGCCAGAAAAATGTAGATAAATAATCATGTGAAATGACTGCCCTATTTCATCATTGACAAAAATTGCATCACTTTAACCGTATTTCAGAACACTTCGATATCTCAAATTAGGTGGAAGATTTAAATTTAAACTGTGTAATGCTTGTTTATAGAGGAAAGACCGAATTCCAGATAATTAAAATATTCACATCGGCAAATGAATCTGGTATATTTGAACATTCTTAGATGATTATGGCGGACTTTTATATTGGCTGGTTTTGGCTTCAGTGAATTTAGAAACCTAACTAAGTAACATAACATAACATAGCATAACATAACCCAATTCTTCATTGCATCTTATCACGAGTCAAACAAAACAGAGAATAGCAAATGAACACACATATGGCAACACACTAATTTAAAGTATCTAAACTTAAAAGACCACACCAACAAATAAAAATATTTCTGAAGATGCAGAATTTCTTTTCATGATTTACAAACAATATTTAATTAACACTACAAAACTACAGCTAAGTTAATTAGCGTCTTAAAACTGAAATCTTACAAAAGTAATAATCATTTCAAAAGAAGCATGGTAAAATCTGGTTGTCCTATGCAGACTTCCTCTCGCTTGCTATGCTCATCAGAATGAGTTTCCTTTTACTCATCAAATCAGCTGGATTTTCATTGGTAGCGATTTTTCTTGAAAAATAAAAATAAAACATAATTTGAATATACATGAGAAATGGCCTTCTATAATACTTCTCTTTCTATCCATCTTCCCCGTTGTCTTCATCTCTCTGTCTTCTGTGGCCCCTTCTTAATTCGTGTCGTCTCAGCCAACCTTCTTCGTGCTCATCTTTCTCTTTCACCTCGACTTCCTTTTCTTATTTATTTATCTTCATTACTATCCTGTTCAACATTGTTACATTTTCTTCTTCACTTTGACTTTCCACCAAAATCAACAACAACGCCAACACAAACGCTACATTTTCCTCTTCTATTTCTCGTTCACGTTCTAATCATCATTGTAATCATTATTATCATCATTACCATAAGCGTCGTCGTCGTCGTCATCTTCATCATCGTTACCATCATCATTATCACTACCATTAAAAAAAATGATTATTTTTATTATTATTATTATTATTAATATATTTTTTTACCTGTGGTACATGTAATTCCTCAGGGTTTAAAAAAATTAGAGATAGCAATATTCCGGGATTGCTAGTCTTCGTTGAGGTTGTTGGGGTTGAAATGGGGTTGGTATGCGTCTCTAAAAGCCTCTACCACCCAAATGCCCACCACGTCACCTTCACGTTGTAACCCTGTTGATAACATGGTGCGTGGTGGACGCCCTCGCCCTCGCTGGGTATGCGAGCCCCGAGACAAGGAATCGGAAGAACTGACGATGAAAGCCATCGACGCTTGGAGATATGGTGTCTCCGTACAAACACCGAGAGGAAGGCAACGGGAAACCATCTCTCTAAACTTCCCAAGACACACTGAAAATTACGAAAATAGAAGGAGAGGACGACCGCGACAGATGATGCTAAGATGAATGATGACCGAAGGATACAGCGGATTGAAGAGAAGAGCACAGAGGAGAGAGGAATGGCGTCATCGGAAGTTGAAACCTGCCGAAGGGCAGAGAACTTAAAGAAGAAAGAAGTTGAGATTGTACTGAATCACAAAAGTGCTGTGAAAAGCGATTGCGTAGATTGGATGGCACCAGATAAGCGCTGGTAGAGAATGTAGTTTATTATTATTTATATTATTATTATCATTATTATTATTATTACTACTAGCCTACTAGGCCTACTACTATTATTTATATTATTATTATTATTATTATTATTATTATTATTATTATTATTATTATTATTATTATTATTATTATTATTATTATTATTATTATTATTATTATTATTATTATTATTATTATCATCATCATCATCATCATTATTATTATTATTACTACTACTAGGCCTTCTATTATTATTTTTTTTATTATTATTGTTATAGTTATTATTATCATTATTATTATCATTATCACTACTACTATTATTTTCTAATCATTGTTATTGTTATAATTATTATGATTGATCCTTTCTTCACGAATGTTTACATACTACATAAGAATGGTTTAATAGTTACTTTAGGTCTGTCCAGCGTTCCACCCGCGCTTGTGTGGAAAATTTCATTTGGATTCATGTACGGATTCTGGCTATTATGGTCGTCTTCGGGCGATTGTTCTGTATGTCCTGCTGCAGAGAATCGCTGTCAAAACAGATAAAATTTTCTCACAACCGCAAATAATTGAAGTTGTAGTAAATCTAGCACGAAAAATTTGCGTACCACATATAACAGCAAGTGTATTTAATTGCTTTGCCGTAGTGATAGATCAGACGAAGAGCAGTCCCTTAAGCTAGCCGGATAGGCAGCCACAGGTATGAAGAGTTAGCGACTTCATTTTTCTTAGCATCGGCTTATGAGAGCGCATAGCCAGTCCTATCCCTCGCCGTATGATCTTCCCACCGAAGGTGTACAGTCACTGTACTCGTTAAAGCTGAGTTGGTTAGGGGGCGCGGTGGATTTGAACCCCTACCTCTCAGTTGACACTCCAGCACGCTAACCACTAGAGTATCGCGCACGCGCGTTAGCGGAAAACGAAGCATTATATCACCGTCATCATGCTCACCGTCATGATGATCCCCCTCGTCGTAAGTACGTAGAGCTTTTATGCAACGATTCAGTGTCTAACCTTAGCGTTACCAGGAATTCCACCGAGTGCTTTATAGTAAGCATTATTATTCGACCGATCAACGTCTATCACTGGTTCGTAGTTATCGTCAGCATCGTTATCGTAGGAAAATTCCGATGGCTGTCTTCTGTCTGGATTATTTCTTGTAGGTGGAGAGGTCCGAGCTGTTGTTGTTTGCTACCAGAACATGCAACGACATGCATCCTAAACAATTATTCTAACGGTAGACATGAATTCGTACAAATGATAACACAGCGGGAAAACACTGTAATATAGTAAAACACTGCACAATTACTTGAGTATAAGACTTACTATAGTAGACAGCGACGATATTTGTACATTGTTTCCAGATTTTCTACTTATCGCCGAATTAACACAATTACTTTGAAGATTATGTTATGTAACTATGCTTAAAACAACTTACCGCAGAACCCATTATGAAACGGAAATATTTTGCTTAGGATTCATGACAGCCATGTGTGTATATTAACGCCAGTGGCGCCGTTCCTGTTGTAATAGCTTAAGAATGACATTTTATTTTAAACTGTGACTTACTATTAGATACTTTGTTTCAACCGCAAATTAGTGCAGTATACATAGCCTTCGTTTGAATTGTTCCTAAAATATTACCTCTCTTACTTTTATAATGTGATGATGTGTACAAATACGGTGTTACTCTATCTTTATAACCTGCATAGTCAGTTGTGGGATAAGTGGTATCGTGACTGGTGAATTAAAAATAAATAGGCCTACAGATCTATATTATATTCTGCCTAATCAGCATGACATACATCATTTTAAGTAAGCCTCTTGATAATGATAATATGAGTAATATTATTATGTAACAAGGTTGCTTCAAGGTTGATGGTATAAGAGCTATGTTTCAACTACGACTTTAGGCCTACTTGTGTGAGTAGTGAATCAGATGACGGTTAGAGTTCTGGCCTATCAAAGAACTATTTACCTGGTGTGAGTTGTTCTGACGACATTTGCAGACAAGAAGCCCGATGCCACAACCGAGCAGCACCAAGCATGCCACACCCAAAAGGATAGAGAGCGCAATTAGTGGGACAAAAAATGGATCCTCTTTGTCGAGTGATGCACTAGTACCGTTGCAGGCACACGAAAGGGTCGTTACGTCAAATGGAATGCATGTGGTCGGATCTACACCTACACATATAAAAGGCAATATTTACAATTATTGAGGCTCTGTAATCGCTTGAAAACCGGTCTCTTTGCAGTCTGACGTGTTCAACTCCAGGTCGACTCTTAGGAGTTTTCTTTATACGTATGCTTCTCACAAACAGCAACGTCATGTGTAAGACATATAAAGCCCAAATTAATGTATCTCCATATGGGCTTCATATGTTCTGCCATGTGGTTCAATATGTAGAACGTGTGAAACTCATACGGAAACACACCTTGCAGGCTTCATACGTCGAGCATATGAATTGCTGTTGAGGTCGTTAAAAGTGTCGGTTGCTTAAATCAAGAGAACGGTTTTCAAGCGCTTACGGAAAATGGGCAGAGAAAGACTATGAAGCTTGTGTCGTACGTCAATATGTAGCGTACAGCTCTGCTACCTACAAGCCACAAATGTTCGTTCTGATTGCCTATGAAACCCTTGGCCCTGTAAGTAAATACTGAAAGTACAGAATTTTCTCCGAGTTATGTCGTCGGATTTCAGCTGTCTCCAGAAATAGAAGCAAGACTCCCTTCTTTGACAAAGTGTTTCCATCTGTGCAAAGCGCTAATATGCCACTGCATTCAGTGGCACTTTTTGTATGGTTGTGATTTTCAGATATCAATCATTTTCAACATCTGACTCAATTTTTAGTTCTTGATGGATACTTTCTACCATGGGTACAAAAAGAAAAAAAGAAAAAATCAATATTGTTAATAGTACAATATGAGTGACGCAGATTCAACAGTTCCAACTATGTCTGTCTACTCGATTTACAATGTAAAACAGTTGGATATTGCATCATATTTTTGAATATTGCAATACTGTTTTTCCACTTGACTCATGTCATCTGAACACGTTTGTCATAAGCAAAAGGGGTGTAAATATCGGTATGCAAACCTTTGAAGTTGGAAATTCCTACTGAAGCATTATAAGCCTACTGAGTCCTACAGGAACCAGCATCGCTTGATCCAGTTTTAGAAATGTCATTCCTATCTGAGTTATTCAATTTCTAAAGATTCGCTTTTTAATTTTAAGCTATAAACGTTTAATGTAGGCTAATTTTATTTACAATATTTGTGAAAGTTATACGCCTATATTTTCCCATAGCCTAACAGGAGACTCACCTTCTGTTTTTGACACTCTTGACACTCGCACGCCCTTCACGAACGCCAGCATACACTCGTAGGTATAGCCATCCGTATCAAACACGTAGAAGTCGAATACATACTCAGAACCAGTTGGCAAAATGTCATACAGAATTTGGTTGTCTGTGTTAGTTAAGATGTACGATTTGTTGTTGCATTCAGTTGTTACCTCAACACAACAAGTCACATTCAACCGGATCAGAGTTGTAGTTGAATTCAAAATGAGGAAATTGATTGTAGCCTCCGTCTCCACAATCGATATATTTGCGGCAGAAACAGTAAATACGAGTCGCCTTGGAGTTCTTAGAACCAACTTGACAATATTACTGGAACCAAGCGAGTTGGTTGACCTGATGCTGGCCTCATAGTTTGATTCTGGTTGAATATTGCGTTGAAACAGTGTGCTGTATGGGAAATTATAGTAGTACGTATCCAAAGGAATATTTTTAGTTTCTACTTCTGTGTTGGTTCCAACATCTATAAGTCGTACGATGACTGTTTGTTGAGCTCCGTTAAACCACATGAAGCGCCATTGAAGAGAGATGCGGCTGTGTGTCAGATATTGTACACTGAAATTCGACGGAGCATCAGGAGGACCTTGAAACATTTTAAAAGGAGTCATCAGACATTTCGTGCAGCATTAAAAATACAAGTCAATAACTCTGCGAGCATTTAAATTCATTCTTGTTTAAAGTGCACTGCGAAAACCTCGAACTTGGACGGATTTATCTGGAGTAAGAAATTTTTAACAACTGTAAATTGAGCGATAGTAAAAGAAAGCCATTCATATGAAAACAAAGAAAAAGAAAAGGCTAAACAATTATTTATGTCAGTAACATACAAGAAATGCAAAAATGCTGGACACTGAGCTGAGAGTCGTTTTTTTATTATCAGTTTTCGGACAGCTATTTACCTTAGTGGCTAAGAATAATGTAGGGATGCACAAGAAATTAGTGTGAAAACTAAATCTATTTCGAGGTTAATCAGCTGTGCGGTGTTGGCGTATTGCATAATTATTATAACTTAGGCCTAATTGGATTGAGGTTAGTCCTCAAAACCCGATATTTAATTTGAAATTAGAGTTGATTTAAGTTGGTGCTAAATGTGCAGTAGTAGCACAAACTAGCACCGATTGTAATCAACCAGCAATGTTTTAATGAAATACTATATATAGATCAGCATAGGCGTAGACTCTGGGGGGAGCCGGGGCACGTGCCCCCAATAATTGAGATGGACTGTACACTCAATGCAACAAGTGTACGATAAATAACGAAATCCCCCCCCCCAATATTTTGGACAAGTTTGCACTTGTCTCTAGATTCAATTACCTTTTCTTATTAGCTAGATCGTAATCATTATTGTAATCTCCGAACTTCGTCTTCGTCTTCTTCTTCTTCTTCTTCTTCTTCTTCTTCTTCTTCTTCTTTTTCTTCTTTTTCTTCTTCTTCTTCTTCTTCTTCTTCTTCTTCTTCTTCTTCTTCTTCTTTATGTTCTCTGCTCACCGGCAGGTTCGTAAGCTCCCAAAAATTAAGTTGTGGGAACTAGCTCATTCACAGGCGCTCAGTCGAAAACAAAATCAGTGAGGCATGTATAGGCATAGTTTGGTTCCAAAATCAAATCTCTTGTGCGTCCTGGATCGAGCTCGATTTAATAGAATAAATCTATATCTGCGAGTTTGCCTGGAAGTGACTACTGGTTGATACCTTGTTGGATAAGATACCGGCGTTAAAGGAATTCACAGGTTAGATTCGATTATATTTACCTGGAGGAAGAACTTGGAAAGTTTCTGTTCTTGTTCCGTTACTGTTGGTTAAGGTAATAGAGTAATTTCCATATGAGTTCGCTGAGTTAAGGTATAATGAAAGAGAAAATCTACTGAAGTATGAAGGATTGCCTTCCGCTAGATATTGCTTTGTACTTCCCGAAGCACTTACGAAGCTCCAATTGGTATATGATGTTAGTGAAGGATTTGCCTCGGAATAGAAGTATAAATACACTGAGGAATAAAGCGCTGCATTGACTTTTTTGCTGGCTGGATTAAAGTTATATGTGTATGGTTTACCTAAAACACAAACGCATTTGTTTCAAGCCAAATAAACAACGAGTTGCAATATAGAATAACTGCAAATTTTGTGGTAGTAAAAGAAAGCCATATATGTCAAAGCAAAGAAATCAGAAGACTAACGAATATATGACAGTAACAAAAAAATGCAGAAATACATACAAGCCACTGTGCTGGTCACTGAGCAATGGGTCATTTTTTAAATACCAGTTTTCGGACAGCTACTTACCTTATAGTCTAAGAATAATGCATTATGTAGGGATGCACAAGAAATTAGTGTCATCGAGACGATCGATGTACGGCAACAACAGACGACAAAAGTGGCTTGGAACCAAGTGACTTGAAATTAGACATTTTGTATGTTAAAACGGTAAAAAAACACGAGAGGCCATTCGAAGCACGAATGTCTTGAACCTCGTTGTTCCATCAAAAGGGAGCTAGTGCAATATTCTATTGTTCAGTATTTGCACTAATTCCGGAAATTGATCATTCCACGTATGGTGTAGTCGGCCAGCTTATACTGATACGCCCCAGAAGAACGACACGACTATAGTGTAGGTTCGTCAGGCTGAAGAGCTTCTAGCAATGGAATAATAACAGCGTTTGACACATCTGGTGAAATCAGAATATTTAGGAGTTCGAGTTGCGCGCCGATACACATAATCTTTGCCAAACACAAATTAAATCTTTCGACGAGAATGCGCGTGGCTTGAGCATAAAAGTTGTGTAAACGCTAACAGGCTATATGACTTGATGAATTGTGAAGAAGTGTAGGCCTAGCCTTTTGATATTTCATACTGTAGCGAGGAAGGACGTGCCAAATGGATTAATTACCTGCTTACTTTCTGTGTCTCCTCAAATGCGAAGGCTAGGCCTATTTGTCAGCAATGAAATTTGTTGTAATTTAGCCTAACAGGTATGTGAGAAAAACATTGATACACACTACAATCTATATAAATAAAGAGAAGACTCTGTCTGTCTGTCTGTCTGTCTGTCTGTCTGTCTGTCTGTCTGTCTGTCTGTCTGTCTGTCTGTCTGTCTGTCTGTCACAGCGATCTTTGACCGCGATGCATTTCTACAGCTTTGGACCTTTTCACTCCAAACCTTCACTACTGTCTCGGGGTGGGCATTACACACCCAGTGTGGTGAGGCTTCGCGTCCCCCTTTTCACCGCTACCGTGGTCTCCCGGGCCAAAACCTACCCGAGTAATGCATTTTTAGCTGGTAAAAAAAACACACTCAACCTATTTTCACTCGCCAGATGGCGCCGCCGGGTTAAGCAGCTACAGTACGGATTCGCTACAGGGATTAAAACTTTCACTGAGCTAAACCCGGCCAACGCCGGGTTAAGCAGTGTTTTGTTGCTTATTCGCTAGAGAGAATGAAACACCCAAAACACCGGGTTAAGCAGCTTCGCGTCCCCCGTTTTGACCGCTACCATGGTGTCCCGGCCCAAAACCTCCTTAACCCGGGCAACGCCGGGTAAACCAGCTAGTTATATAATAAAACAACTACAATAAAATTATTTTAGTTGTAAGATTTATAAGGCGATCCTGTAGAGCTATGTGAAGTGATGAATTGCGAACAAGTTAAGCCTCGGATAGCTAGATGGCGCTTGGCAGGCAGCCGCACGAATTTTCGATTCTTGTTCACTCGTATAATATAACAACTGTTGTACCAGCCTGAGCGCTTAGTTGTTTTTTCTGTTAAATTAAACAGAAGTCTACTCCTTCTCTTTGGTTTGGATTCATCCTTTTCTAACGCATCGTAAATTTGATTAAGCTCGTTAAAAAGTGAACTCTTTGCGGTTCAGTGATCAAATGTGGTTTGGCGATATATATGCACACAAATAAGTAAGTAAGTAAGTAGTTTATTCGCCTCCAAATAAAGCAATATCACAAGAGTAGTCATCTTCATCGAAGAAACTCTTGCTACGCCCGCCTGTGACCCATTACCGCATAAGGACGACCGGTGATTTGAGCTGCTCTGTGTACAAACCGTGATGGGATGGACACGGCTCTCACTGCCATCACTACATCCCCCAGATCGCTCTAAGACACAATAAACCTAATGGTAAACATTAAAGACTCAATTGAAGAGCTATTACGTACAGATCCTCTAGCGCTGGTGGTCCTCGGCGCAGACCTTGATCAGCTAGATGTTGTTGAGGTCTCTATCCGAAAAGGTCTAACCCAATGGTAACACGAATCTACAAAGGTGCCGGCACACTTGATATGTTCTTCACCTCAGATCAAGACCAGTTAACCACAAAAGTTGTTTTGTCCAGGATCAAATCAGACCACAGAGCAATTGTGGCCGCAGCCTTATGCGGATTCAGATATAAGAACAATGCTCAACTATAAGAGACTCTTCAGAACAAAAACCCAAATCAGCACGCGACCGTCCTATCAGTCATAAAGAACTATGACGCTTTCCACATACCATCTTAAAACCGCAAGACTGATGGAATGCCTTTTACCAACAAATGTCACTCTGGCTGGATAAATATTACCCATTAAGAACTCTGACCATAACGAACCAAGATTCCGCTTACAAGATTCCGCCTACATCACGCCAGAAATTAAGTCTCTACTCCGTAGAACAAACTCGTGCGAAAGGGCCGAATTGAGGAGACCTGTGCGCTTGTGTTGAGGAAAGGAAAAATCATTTGAAGAGTTAACTAAGCTGATTTGAAAAACCTCAACTCGGAATGGCAAAAAACGTATCTGGCTGAGAGTAAATCAGTTAACAAAAAGTCGGCAACCCGAGTCCACTCATTCCGGATGACAGCAGAGGAATTCAACCCTCGTTGTGCTCGTACCTCCACCGTTACCCTTCCCCTCTCTCGACGGCTGAGTCCGGCCTTGGCCTCCTCAGTGAGATCGGTCTCTTTAACCTTTGGAATGACTCCGCACCACCGCCGAATTCCACATCACCGCGAGGGCTCTGATGCCCTCCCGGCCTGTTTTCTGCTGCTGATCGCCCCAATCATAGCTTCTCCGCTGACGCACTTGATTAACAGTTCGCTCAACTCCTCGCATGTACCAACTCAATGGAAGACAGCCATCATAAACCTGATTCCTAAAGCGCCCGATCCGGTCTTACCATCCGATTACCGGTCGATCTCCGTTGTGCTCATTGTTTGCTCTTATATCTATTCTTCATTTCAGTCAACAACCCCGGCAGAGACACTGGCAGATCAGTTCGAGTTCCAACCGACAGGGTCCACCACCGCAGCCATCATAGCTCTTCTTAACTAAATTACCACCCTACTACAGGATAACGACCTTGTAATTGTGTTTCAACAGATTTCTCCAAAGCCTTTGATACATTTTGTCATCATTCTTTATTGCATAAACTAGGATCCCTTGTCATACCGGACCAAGTATATAATTGGTTACTAAGTTATTTTCAAGACATCACCAAATCACAAGGTGATGCCTCGCAGACTGCACCGAAAAAGCAAGCGTCATCCAAGTCTCTGTGGTCGACCCTCCATCCTACGTCGTAGGGTCATCTGACCTCCTTTCACCCTAAGAATAGTTTTAACCACCTTGTTGAATATTGTATTGTATTGTATTGTATATGGGCATTTATAAAGCGCCTCTCGCGGTATATACCATTCAGAGGCGCTCCCAGTGCGCGAGACCCCGAGAGAAAAAGCAGGATTTAAGGTGAAAAAGCAGGATTTAAGGTGAGAAAAGGAAGAAGCAACGCTACCAGAGAGAATGGTGGTGCGGACAGAAGGAGGAAGTCGGTTCCAAAGTGAGGGACCTATGCAGGCAAAGGACCTGGACTGAGCCATAGTTGTCCTGACACGAGGAACTAAGAGGTCAAGACGATCAAAAGATCGGAGACGACGCAGCGAAGCAGCAGAATGAGGCCGTTAAAACAGATCACGTAAGTACTGTGGAGCAAGACCCAGTTGAGATTTAAGCACAAGAATAAGCACTTTGAATTGTATACGGGCAGAGAGAGGGTCGACGATATGCTCATTGTGGGCTCATCGCACATCACAACAATGGCAGAAGAATACGAACATGTATATCGGGACATGGGCAATAATCAACAATCTCAGGCTTGACCCTTTTTGAGACCCGAGAGATCATATTCTCTTGAGGGGGTAAAAAGGGTTAACCACAACCATGATTATCCAGGGAGCGGAACGAATAATTATGTTTGATAACATTCCAGAAAGATGACATAAAAATAATTAAAAACAAATGTTTCAAAAAGGTTGTTTTGCCCCACATCTGAGGCAATCCCGAGACAAAGTCATAGCCGCGATTTTCAGAAATGAAAAATAGAACTAATTCTAATGCAAATTAGACCTTAATTAGTGCAATTCGTATTTAGCGCGAAAGACAGTTGCTTGTATGTAATGCCATAAGAATCGTCACATCATCGCAAACACTTCGACCACACGATCAAAGGATAATTCTCTTCACTGTGTTTGAACCCATATTTCTCACAAGTGATCTCTGTGGACGACTTCACGTCGTTGCACTTAAATGCAACATCGCCCATGTGCATAGGAGTCACAAATGTTTCTGCTGCATTCATAGCACCGATGGTTATTGCTGTCTGGTCCCCATTGCCACTGGTTATCTTCCCCACTGATTTCACACCTTTAGTGGCAACCATATTTAGCGATTTTATGGACATTGTTGATACCCGTCTCATGCTTAAACATTACAGATAAATTGCCGAGTCTAACGATTCCAGGTTGGGAGACTTTTTTCTTACCCCGGTGCCTACGCAGCGCTTTCGGTGGTATACCTCATTACCTCACTGTCTGGCAGCCGTTTTAAGCGCAGTTCCAGAATGAACTGCTTCCAGAGCAGCACTTAGAGAATCAATAGCCTATCACACTGCTGTTTTCTGTTATATGTTCGCGCCATTTTTAGAAAGTTGAAGAATAATGTTATGTAAAGACTGTTACAGAGAATATGCATCAAAACTGCATCATTTATATAATCCATATCATCGTTATAGTAATGTCTTAAGCATCAGTTGATGGTCGAGAAAGTAACTGAAATATAATATGATATTGGAAGATATTGAGCATAGATACGTAAATAAGTTTATGTTACCGAATGTGGGGCAAAACTTTTGTCCCGCTTGGTGCCACCCTATAAACTTGCCTATCATACAAAGCGTAATATAGAAGCCCATTTTACTATGCACGACAAATCGATATATATATATATATATATATATATATATCCGTTTATTATAAATCAACGAAGGATGACACACCGCATCACAGCTTACAACAGTCTAAAGCGAGAATAGTAATACTGAAATAATAAATAATATCGTATATAATACGAATATATATATATATATATATATATATATATATATATATATATATATATATATATATATATATATATATATATATATATATATATATATATATATATATAGCAAGATATATAGCACAGGGGATGGATATAATATCGTATATATCGTATACTTAGAACTACATTTTTGTACTATTGCTATGTTGCACCATTACTGAAACAGAATTGGCAGTAAACCCGTACAAGGGAACACGACAAAATCAATTTCATTGAAAAAATAAGCAAACCATCTAAAAGACAAAATGACTGACTATTGTCTCAGTAGGGGACAACTGAAAACCCCAGAACAGTCAGGCAGTGCTTTATATAGCACAGGGGATGGAGGATGGGGTGGGGGCGCTTTGCCCTACTCTACCTTGCATACTTATTTCTGCGCCCCCTCAAATATAAAGGCCATTTATCACAATTGAAAAATTCGGTGTTTTTAGCCTAATACGTCAACGATAAAAACAGTAAAAAAAACAGTAATACTCACCATAGATTGTTAAGCTGAGATAATTGTAATTGTTAGATTTGTAAGGCGATCCTTCCTCTTGGACCGAACATGAGATGCTGGAATCTGTATACTGAGCTGAAGCAATAACGAGAGTTTTTCCTTCATTCTTGATACTGTATCCAGGAAGTGTGTCGCCATTTTGCAACACCGCAGGTCCACTGGAAATGTTTCGGAGATAGCCTAACCAGCCATGGTACCAGAAGTAGTACATTTTAGGTCTATCACCCACCGGCACCGAGTAAGATTCAGCTGAGCAATTTAATTCGATTTTATCACCGTCGAAACCTGGGTTTCGTCCAACAGTGAGAATTATGTAAGCGTAAGGGTTTGCTGAAAATAATATAGGAACATAATTTTGTACTGGGGTATATCTTTTATATGTTAAGCTTAGATAATAACTAATTATATATTAGCCTAGTACCTTCGAGTCCTAAGGGATAAAATGGAACAAGCCTCTTATATATATGGTGGTTAGATTTATTATAGTATTTGATTAGATGACACAAGGTAAGATTATGCAGATCAAAACAGAGAATTCAGATTGGTTTATTCGATTTACGCATTATATATTTATACTTTATACACACGCCACTACTGCAAAGCGAACTAATCAACAATGGAGTCCCTCACAACGAACGATCGCTGTTCTAAAAAAAATGAAGAAGATCGGCTAAACTCAGATTGGATAATATTCAATTTTTAAAGTGAATCGATTATGTACTTAGAATACACACACATTCATTCGTTCATTATAGAGATTTGCTTAGCACCCTTTCAAGGCTACTACTCAGAAGTGCTCCCGATCCTAGCGCGGCTAAAAACGGCAGTCTTAAGATTAGAGTAGAACGTGTCAGAATGGATCACAGGAAGCAGACGTAGCGCCAAGGAAAGCTCATTCCAGACCGAAGGGTCAACGACAGAGAAGGTGCGGTTCTGTCTTATCATGGAAGTACGGGCGAAAGGAACAAGAAGCACACTCCGCTTCGCTGAACGGAAGGAGCAGCTTCCCGAGCACCCAGGACAGGGCAACAGAGCTCCCACAAGAAGGAAGCGAGGCCCAACAAGTACCGCCACACGAAGACAGCCATCTTACGTATGTATGATCCGCTGGTGGAATGGAAGCTAGTGAAGAACGCCACGCAATAGCCAGAGACATGACCGAAAATAGGAATGCGTCCAATAAGGCGGGTGCAACCCAACCGCCCAGCCGAAGACTAGACGTCGCAGTAACAAATTATCCCTAATATTTTTGAAATTCTGAGCGATCATATGTACCTCGGTTATAAGTTCAGCCCTTTGTCTGATCACCACCTGCTGTTCGCTCCTTTTGCAGTGATATTTTACTTCTAAAAATAATTCCTAATTCAGTTCTAATTCAGTTCTGACCTCTTGAATTTTACTTCTAATTCTAATTTTACTTCTCAAATAATTTTACTTCTAATTCCTATTTTAGTTCTCAAATAATTTTACTTCTAATTTTACTTTTCCAAATAATTATTAATTTCCGTGCTGCAAAAGTACATATGCAACGCTTGCAGAGAGAAGCACACCAAACCTGTCTCGAGAAAGAAAAAACTGTTTGAAGCAAAACAAGGGGTGAAGCTTTAGTCTTACAATGCCGGCAGTCTTGTTGTCCTCGAGACCAAGGTCTTGGTCTCGAGTGCACTCGAGTTCGTTTTTAAAAGTCTTGGTCTTGGTCTTGGTCTTGAGGTTCAAGGTCTTGGTCCTGGTCTTGGTCTTGAGGTTCAAGGTCTTGGTCTTGGTCTTGGTCTTGAGGTTCAAAGTCTTGGTCTTGGTCTCGCAAGACCAAGACCAAGACCGGCTGTCAATATGAACAGTCATTTAGCAGAACTCAAGAATTCTGTATCAAGCCTGCTTGCATCATACGACCAATATCTATATGGATGGATACAGGTCTTGTTGGTCAGGAAAACCCATTGGCAGCAGCAACAGTTATTCTGTATCAGACGGTATTATAAACCATGGGAAGATTTCAAAAGGACTCACCATCTGTACATTTACATCCAGTGCTTGAAAAGCTTCTGTGTGTGTGTCAGCGACTTCAGCACCTGTAGAACGTATTTTTTCACATGGCAGAATTTTTATGAGGCCCACCAGGCACGTCTTGGTCAGGAAATTCTGAGCGAATTGGTTTTTATAAAATACAAAAGGCATTTGGAATAATAGTTTGCATGAACGACTTTTGAATACAAAAACGGATTTCTCTGCAGTTTGCATTTAAAGTTAATTTGCTTGAATAAAATAAAAGACTCATGTTTCATTAAAATAGCGAATATTCCGACAATTTTAGAAGTCTTGACCTGATTGCCATTTTTTGGGTCTTGGTCTTGGTCTTGAGGTTCAAGGTCTTGGTCTTGGTCTTGGTCTCGAGGTTCAAAGTCTTGGTCTTGGTCTTGGTCTTGAGGTTCAAGGTCTTGGTCTTGGTCTTGGTCTTGAGGTTCAAGGTCTTGGTCTTGGTCTTGAGGTTTAAGGTCTTGACAACAAGACTGAATGCCGGTAATTTGAATTTTGAGTCGTGTGGTTATCATTAATACGAAACGAAGAATTATCTAGTATCAGCGAAATCGGGTCGGCCCTACTGTGTGGACAACCATATCCAAAACGATATGCAGTCGCTGATGGAATTCATTCGAGTCAGTCGGCAAGATCTAATGCTCTTAGGCTATGCCAGCGTGTTACCATTCATCTATCCCCTTCCAAGACTTATATTGCTTGTAAGCTTATTTCTCCAGCTAGTGCTGTTCCACAAATTATATCATTTCCCCGTTTAGTACTTGGCATGTAGATCTGCCTGCACATGTAGTTTCGTCGAAATGACAACCCCAAAATTCGGCTATCTCGCTTCCTTCCGGTCAACATTCTCGATAAACTCGTAATTTTACAATTTAACGATCAAACCCGAAATAAAATGGCGTATGAAACTGAGGTCGTTGGTACGCAATTAAGTGGGGACAATTATTAGACAACGAAGACTAAAGATAATAGAAATGGTATGCGCAGCGTCTTCATCTCAACCGAAGTTTTCCAATGGCTTTTGTTTGGAGCGCGTGCAATTTTACCGGTACTCGCCTTCGTCTCAACTTAAACGCCACAAGAAGTAAAATGATTTTACTTCTGAAAATAATTCCTAATTTCGTTCATAATTTTAGTTCGGCAAATAATTCCTAATTCAATTCTTAATTTCGTTCTTTCTGCTGAAATAATTCCTACTTTTACTTCTAGTTTTCGTTAACGAAATCATTTATTTTTACTTCTAATTTTAGTTTTCGTTAACGAAAATATCACTGTCCTTTTGCCCGTACCTCTACCAGGCATCATTGCGCTTTCTCGGTGGTGGGCCCTTCGACCTGGAATAGCCTCCCTCTGGCGCTTCCTTGCTCCCCAGAACCCTTTCTTCCATGTTCCTTTCTTACGTTAACCTGCTTTTTTCAGCCATGATGGAGTCGGGATCACCTCTGAGCAGTTCTCCTTGAAGAGGCATATAAATTCATTCATTCTCTCATATAAATATGAGTGAATGAATGAATATTTACTGGACTATAGTCTAATACTTGGCCAACGCTCCATTACGCAAACGTGATTGTGGGCGTGAGTGAGGGTGTGTGCGACACTATTAAGACAAAGGCATCCAGAAACAAAATTAATTATTGTCGCATTGTATTAGTGAACATAAACTGACCGTATACAAACAGCAAGACAGTCGAGTTCACGTCAGTAGAAGGTCCTCTGTTGATTGTCAAAGAATAGTATCCAGCGTCAGACGTCTGTATGTTCCATATGAAAAGTTTAATCAAACCAATACTGCTGTCGAACGTGTGATTGGTGTTTGGACCCAAGGCCGTGATACTTCCGGTTAAAAGAAGTTTGATAGTATAAGTTGTAAAATTTCCTGTGACTTTCCAACGAAATGTGCAGCTTTCTCCAACGATCTTTCTTTGCACAGCAGGCGTTGATACTGTAACTATAATTTACAATGTAGGGTCTATATAACACAATTAACACATGTTTTACAAATACAATAATTCCAAATGTAACAACCATCTTTCGTTATTATCTACACTCCTTTATATCGAAAAGAAAGCGTCAGCCACTCTAAATCGTTTATATGTTTACCCAGTCTGGTACGCCTTAAACAACTATAATATAATTATATAGTAGGGTGTAATTGATTATGGTAAGATGATAACATACTCTGATCGGCAGGCCCGCCGAGAGGGGGCAGGGGAGGCAAATGCCCAGGGGCCCGGCGACTTTTTAGGGCCCGGGCCGGGCCCGCAAGCAACTTATGAAAATATTACAATCAGTTATACAAAGTTTATGATTTATGCCTTTTAAAATATATTATCTGACGCTTAACTACAATCAGTTTAAACTTCAAGCATCTGAATAAAATCATAGTTGTATATATATATATATATATAATTTTTTATATAAATACAATATTGTACGGTACGTATTTCAATTTGTGCGGTTTTTTAATTTTCTTACGACCCTACGATATTGTATTTATATAAAGCCTAAAGATAGTTTAGAGGTCCGTAACTGCTTTGCCTATAGGAGCCCATGACTGCTCTGCCTAGGGGCCCGGAATTTCTGTCGGCGGCCCTGCTGATCGGCAATGAACAGTTTTCCGTGTCGTAGATTATTTCGTATTTCAAGAGTAAGTCTTATTTCAGATTGACTAAAGTTTAAAATCATGCATGTTAAGACTTAAGTTATTTAAATAACGCCATGTCGCAACTGGAAATTCGTAACGGTCTTCAAATACTGAAAGCTTAAAGCTTGCGAAACTTAGAGTTTTAAACGAAGACGACTATAATTCAAAAAAGCACCTAAGAAAACAGTATTCAACTTTACAAACTCACCTGAATAAACACGGGTCACACCCAGGACCAATAAACAACACAAGAGCACAGCATGCATTCTGATTGATTACAATGTCATCTGAAAATAAACACACAAGTCTCTGTTAAGCACTGATGAGATGTCTCAATAAGAAGACGAATACATGATTTAATAAGGTCGCTGAGAATAAAACTAGTTTTGCTTCAACAATGAGGACTAAAATGATCTCCTTATTATTCTCATTATATTTAAATTAATTTGGATTGAATCACGTTGGCTTATCATAATCGTAATCGTAGTCTCCAATTGTCTAAACCACCACTTTAAAGCTAAGCGCAAAGGTTATTCACGAGTGCTGCATCGTATCAAAGGGGTTGTCCAATAGGGTGGAGTGAGAGAAAAAAATCTTTCCTTTTTATAAGCTAGACTATTAATAATGTGCCAAATGTCCATAGTAACAATCCTGCCAAATGATATTATTTTCTGACAACTGCTTGATCGCCCTTCGCCCAATTGAAATAATTGGCATTGTAACCATTTAAGTGGGCGTTTAAATGAAGCATTTCGACGATGCCAAAGGTAGGTTTGATTTACATATGTGATACAGTTTCACAGAACCATCCAATAGCATAATAAAAGTATTATTTAGAAAGTAAAACGATTGCGCTACAAGAAAGATTTCGGATGGCGTATGAAAACTAGGTCATTCATGGCGGTTTTTGGCTGTGAAATCAAGACGTTTTCGCTTTATTTCAATGCAACTCTTACACCGCTTACTCTTAAAATCAGAATCAGTTAAAACTAAGCCAAAGCAGAATCGCCAATGTCAAAGAATGACAATGTCGCTACCTTCACTCGCTAAAGCTTGCGATCGGACCGGAGTCTCGGATAGATCGGCTGCTGTATTAGCAACATCAGTTCTGCATGATCTTGGTCTCGTGTCGCCGATCGACCGATCTAAAGTAATCGATCGAAGCAAGATCCGCCGAGAACGCAGCAAAACTCGCAAGGAACTTCAGCAGAATGATTATCAGTTCGACCACACTCACACTGGCATGGAGGGAGTATTCTTTGATGGCCGCAAGGATCAAACTTTGACACAAGTTCTCGGCGACGACAACAAGTACCACAAAAAAACTCACGGAAGAACACATAAGCATCATCGCAGAGCCGGGTTCTTCATACTTCAGCCACACGACTGCGCCATCAGGCTCCAGCAAAGACATAGCTGAGTCATTAGTCGCTAGTTTGAAAGAGCAGAATGCGAAGACAGAGAACATTAAAGTTGTAGGGTGTGACGGCACAAATGTGAACACGGGACACATAGCGGGCGTTATTCGGCGACTGGAAGAAACCTTCCAGCATCCTCTGCAGTGGCTGGTATGTCTGCTCCATGCCAATGAGCTGCCCCTGCGCCATCTATTTCAGGCACTCGACGGCGAGACTACAGGCCCGCGCGGATTCTCTGGACCTATCGGAAAGAGGCTAGTGACGTGTAGCGAACAGCCTGTCTCTTCATTTGCACCAGTACAACTGACCGAGCAACTGCCAAGTGTCGACCCGAAGGAGTTGAGCACAGATCAGCGCTATCTATTGGAAATGTGCAATAGTATCAGCAAAGGTGAATGTAGCATCGATCTGGCAATGCGAAACCCTGGTTGCCTGAATCACTCACGATGGCTAACGACAGCCAATAGAATCCTCCGATTATATGTCAGCGACATGGAACCGTCACAGAATGTGAAAACGGTGGTGACGTTCATCATTCGCGTATATGCTCCAATGTGGTTCGCCATAAAAGCCCAGTCGTCATGCAAAGATGGAGCTAGGCACCTTCACCAGATCCTCGTCAAGTCACGATACCTCAGCCCTAAGCACAAGAAGTTCGTCGACCCCGTCACTCATCGCAACGCATACTTCGCTCACCCGGAGAATCTCCTCTTAGCCATGATGACGGACCATCGGCCACACATACGTGAGCTGGGCCTGCGACGAGTGATGAAGACCAGAGCTGAAGCAGATCCCAATGGACAAATACGGAGGTTCAAGGTTCCCGCAAAACTCAACTTCAACGCTGTGGAATACTTCGACATGATCGACTGGGCAGTCTGCCCTATCTCGGAGCTTCCCGTAATCAAGGCAATGACTGACACTGAGCTAAGGGATCTCATCACGACGGAGGTGACTCCAACAGTCACCTTCCCAAAATTCCCCAGCCACACGCAAGCTGTGGAAAGACACGTGAAGCTGGTGACCGAGGCGGCGATAGCTGTTTGTGGACAGAAATCGCGAGATGGCTTCATCCGTGCACGCGTCGATTCTCGACAGCTAATGCCCACGTTCGAGTCAAAACGTGACTTCTCTCACTTCACCTTGTAACTGTTTGTGACTTTGAAATCAAAGATACTGTAATAATCAAGGCATCTGATTGCATTAAGATGACTATTGACTAGTTGACTACCTTACCTAGACTCTGGAGCAGTGTGGACTCTGGTGTAGACTAGAGTGTAGACTGTAGACTGTAGACTAGAGTGTAGACACTAATCTACCTATATCGTTCTGATGTCGCTTAGTATTGCAAAATAAAAAGTTGCGAAGGGCGATCAAAACATTAATCAAAATTCTTGTAATTTTTACACAGTGTTCTATTGATCTATTGGCACCTTTTGACATATGTAGCTAATTGAAATTCAAAAAATTTTTTTTTTTTGCCATTTTCACTCCACCCTATTGTCCAATGGTGGTTTATGATGCTAGATGCTGTAGGTTATGTATATAAGCGGTTTACAACCTTTTGAGACTCAAGGACCACTTATAAATTTTGTGTCTCGGTCGCGGACCACCACTAAAATTATACCAAAAACAAATTAATGCAAAAGAAGTTTGTGCAATAAATCCGCGTATTATTAGTTTCATGTTGCCATCTAACCGATTCAAGCGATTGAAATACAACAACAAAAATTAAAAATTGACAAATTTTTCTGTTTGTATGTTTTTAATTGTAAATAATATAAATTGTAGGCCTTGCTCGCGGACCACTAGGCAGGTGGCCGCGGACCACAAGTGGTCCGAGGACCACAGGTTGAGAACCGCTGGGACTGTATAAATATATATTTTAATTAAGTTGTAATTTTATTATTACCAGTATCTAAAGTAAAATTAGCACCACAAGGCATAATAATATTTAGTTATGACAATGGAAGACTGTTGAACATGTAAGTAAGTAAGTAATCTTTATTAGCACGAGAGAAACACCCATACTTTACAACAGCATTGCATACAATTGTGAAAAACACAGCGGCAGTGGAAAAACCGATGCTTATTAATCAGTTATAAACGTCTAAATATACAGTTGTCAGCGCATTTTTTTTTATAACAGCGATCGTTCGTTGTGAGGGACTCCATTGTTGATTAGTTCGCTTTGCAATAGTGTCGTGTGTATACAGTATAAATATATAATGCTTAAATATGCTGGAGGTCCTTCACTGGCTTCCTATGCACTTACGCATAGAATATAGGATCGCTGCCTTAGTATGGCGATGTTGTCAGGGCCCTGCCCCAGTGCCTCTGCTTACCTTTGAGAGCTTTGCTGCACAGTTTCAGGTGTCCAACGCCGACGTTCCTTCCGCTCAGCGGGTAAAAGGGTACTTCTAGTTCCATTTGCTCGTTCCACGACTATGCAAAGTCGAGCTTTTTTAGTGGTGGGCCCGGTAGTCTGGAATAGGCTTCCCTTAGAGCTCCGCATGTGCCCTGGGGTCACCTCTGGCATATTTCTTGCAAAACTTAAAACTGTCTTATATGAACGTGCTGGTGTCGGGAGCGCCTCTGAGTAGTTCCATTGAAGGGGCGCTATATAAATCTTCGAATGAATGAATGAATGAAAATGTATGTTTCTGGTTGAGCGTTACGGGTTGGGCTCTGTAGTCTGTTGGCCGACTGTGCATCTAGTTGTGTATGCAGGTGTTAGAGTGCGAAAGATTTTGGTGATAGAGTTTGCTTTAAGTTTCTGTAGAGTGCTGACTACACTGTACATTATAAGAGAAACTGGTTTCAAATATCATGTGTGTGAATTGCAAAGAAACAATTGTGAAGTGTTCGATTCGGTTTTCATGAACTGACAGCCACGCTATACGTTAACTGAGCTACTTGTACGTAGATATAGTAAAATAAAGACGTTTAAGTAGGCGAACTATAAGCTAAGAATCTAGTGATAGGAGGGGAAAATAATACTAACGAACAATAACAACAATAAGAATAATTAGTGTCTTCAACGCTGTTACTTGTTCCAGTACCTTCTCCTTGCCGGAACTGGGGAAACGTAGCCATTCCAAGCATCATTAACTGTCTCATGATAATGTTTAGTTCTTAAGGGATTACATTTACCTCGGCTTAAGAAAATAATAATCAAAATAATAACGATAATGAAACTTATAATAATAATTTAGGTCTTCAATTAGGTCTTTGATTACCGTTAACTGTAAGTTAACGGTTAACTGTAAGTTAACGGTAATCGTGAGATACCGCGATGTGATAATCTGACAGGGAAGGTTACATTACCAGGTTATTGTATAAATGAAAAGAAAACAATTGCTTACTTATTTTATAATTTTTATTTCGATTTATTACTTCTATGTTTTATATTCAATGCTTCAAGCTACTGTCCCATTGTGCGTTTGCTAATGGTGTAATAAAGAATATACTTACTTACTTACTTAATATAATTTAATGTTGCAAAATATCATATACTCAACTACTTATAGGACAGTGTTTAATCTAGACACCTTTAGGGGGAGAAATTCCCCCAGGATTTATGTTCCCCCCAGAAAAAGGGTCATCAAATTTTTCTGAGAGGAATTCCTAAAAAAGGTCTTGAAGTTTTTGATAATGTGAAATTCCAAAAAGGTCATCGAATCTTTGAAGATGGATGAAATTACCATGTCGAAATTCTGAAATTTGTTGCGACTGCCCTTTGGACGCTCGTTGGTCCCCCGTAAACCTTGCCCCCTTAGCAGAGGGGGACTAGATTAAACACTGCTTATAGGAGACTCTCGAAAGGCATCTTGCAAGCCAAAATGATGTTAAGAATGTTTTAATAAATTACAATTGTAGCAAAGCCAGACTACTTACATCAGTTGAAAAGCCTGTAGAGCACCTGCTGCAGCTGAAAAGCATTTCAAGTAGGCCTACCCTCTGCAGTCTGCAGTTGACTATATAAGATTGTCCTGCCTTGTAATGCTGTTATGAAGCAGGAAGAATACTGAATCACAGGCCAAAGAAGTTGAATGCTGTTGATATGGGTGTGTAAAGCAGTTGCGATCACTGACCGTAGCGCTTTGAATCCCGAAGAATAAGTGATAACACAATAGCGCAATACGAAAAATTTCTTCCTAGTTGCTTGTTGCTCAAGCGGTTATTAAAGTCTGGACTCTAGACGTTGTGTATATAAATGCATGGCAAGAGTTGGTTAAAGAAATTACAACTATAGGCCTACCCGCTAGAGTTTACTAAGTAGAATTTCAGTGCTGTGTATTTTGTTGTTATGCAGCCAGAAGTCTTTAACCACAGGTCTTTGAGAACTGTTGATGATATGGGTGTGTAATGCACGCATGATCACTACCCGAAACGTGGCTTAACACTGAAGCATAACTGGTAATATAATAGCCCAATGTGAAAAGTGTCTTCCTGGTTGCTTCTTGCTCAAGATTCTGGGTTGTAAACATGTGGGGAACTTTTATTTTAAAAATTATATAGATTCCTATTAACTCGTATATATATATGAATAATATTGTACTAGAATCATCATCGAAGGATGAATGGACGGCAAGAAACCAAGAGAAAGATCTACATAGATATTGTTGGTGCGGAAAATGAAGGATAGATACAACAAGCTCAAGGCATAAAACCGTGTGGAGTGGCGCCACTGTACAATAATCTGCAAGAGGACAGAGAACTTGTAGAAGAAGAAGGACAAGAGTAAGCTTACCGGTGTAAACACGTTGTTATCGTTAAAACGACAAAATAATGTCTCAGCGTCAATCTCACTGCGATATTCAAATATCTCCTCAATACATTAGTACAGAGGGGAAAGTAAATACTGTAAGGATATTAGCACTTTAACGATGAGCTGCATTGGTTTCCCACTCACTTTTAGTACATGCTTGTCGTTAAAGTATTAATGTACCCTCTGTTTGCAGAAGTCAGCTTAGCGTAACTTTGATGATACAAATTCCATTCAGTTATGTGATCGCGATTGCGAGCCAAGCTCTTCAAGAACACTCAAATTGTGTGTGTTCCCGTTGACCTCGTTTGAAACTTAACTTTGAAGACAATCCAGCAATCTATCTCCCGAGATTATTTGATTCTAACTCACGTGAATAAGTTACCTTTACGCAGCCTTCGAAATGCCTTTGAAATGCTACGAGATCTATATCGAGATTCACGTTACCTGCATACAAAACATTTAAATTTGTGACTTCTGTACTCAGTGCGTCTGATTTGAAAATAGTAGGCGGGTTGAAAATCGATCGCGCAGCATCGAGCAGGCGAGCAATTTCGGTCGACCTCGTAGTTCGTTTCTGCAGCGTATTTTGTGTATCGTATTCGTAATTTTTTGTATTGCTGCATATAGTATTCATCCAGCATGCCTATCTCATTTCAGTATCGTTATCTGAATTAGTCTTTTAAATAGGCGCCACATAAATTCTCCGAATGAATGAATGAATGAATGAACATTCGATAGAAACCTACTATTGACGTAAGATGACGTGTGACGGATAATTTTACAACGTTGGTTGACCCTTTGGCACACGTTGAACACTCATTGTTAGCTTGACCTTTCAACCGGCAATCCATTCGAATTTTATCGGCGTGCTTTCTGCAGGACTTTCAGTAAATTTTGTTCACAGTCCGACGGTTTTCTATTTCGACTACATCGACATCGAACGAGTCGCCTAATATCCATGACAGATACGTGCTCAACTGTTCATTATTATTCGACTTGCTCATCTTCGCCGCCATTGTTGTCTAAAATAATTTCCGAAATTTGCGATGTTACGAATGATGTCAAGCGGCGTGAGGTGTCGGCCGTGTTGTTATGGCCAATCATATTGCACGAAATTGGAGTGACTAGTCAGCAGTAATTAGGTCACGACACGCATTCGCCGCTTTAAATCAAAGTAATCTCAATTAGCTAAATAAAATAATGGTCTGGCTCCAGGTTCGTCTATCGTCTTGGAGTCTAACTCAAACTCAGCGAGCGACGACCGAGTGTCACCGACGGTGAGAAGCCTTCGGCTAGGCGAGCGGTAAATCGCTCGACGGTACCTTTGTTAGGCGAGCGACCAAGGAGAGCGAATCGATCGATCGCCTTAAATCAGACTGTACTAATAAATTATTAAGTAGGCCTATTACTTTTACTTCTTGTGTAGATAGATTTGTGGATTCTCTCTTTGTCTCTGTCTCAAATTTCACAGCATTGATGAAAGACGCTCTTCGAAAGTAGATGTTCAGAGATTTCAGCTCTTTGAAACCAAGTTTTAAACCGGTTTCGGAATGTGACAATTTTGCACAATTCTGGGAGGCTCGCGCAGATCTTGTTTGACGGAAATGAGAACACACGATCAATAGAGAAACCAGACTGGAATGAGTTGTATGAGATGAATAGAGAGTGGAGAATTGGAGTCTGATGGCACAACAACACTTTATTCCGGAAGACAGAGGCACGTCGAAGATGAGGGATTCTGCTCACTAAGTTGGCCTCAAAGATAAAACTCAGTTGGAACCGGTGAGTGATAGTACACTAAATGGAAGGGTAAAGACAAGGTTTTCAAAGCGAAGAAACGTTCAAGTGTATGCTCTGACAAATACAGCCGATGACTAAGAAAAGGGTGTATCTAGGAGCAGCTGCAGGGCGTTCCGGATGAAAGAGCGAGGCACGATTGAAAGATCACAATGAAAAACTTCAATGCGATGATTGCCTCTAGTAGCGCTAGTTGGGAGGTGTAATAGTTTGAAACACGTTTATTAAACAGTCTAAATGTGCAACCATTCCTCGTGCCAGTCCGAATCCAACTAGTCTTGTTCCTAGATCTTTCCATAGATCCCTCTGTGGCCAAGCCACTTATATAGCGCTATTACATCCCTCCCCATCTTGATTATAAAGAACATTTTAAAGGTTATAAAGAACATTTTAAAGAACATTTTTAACGCCTATATGAACATAGTTCTGCCATTTTGCAAATCTTGTGTGTGGGTAGACAACCACACCAAGTGGGTAACTAGACAGGGATTATTCTGCCCTGACAAAGTCTTTCAACCATTGTGGTGCCTTTTTTTCACGATGAGATCGTCTCGGCAGAGCTTCTTGGCCAGATCCCTCTACAGGAGCATTGAGACTCGTGTGGGAATTGGGATTGCCTCCACTGTCATCCACTCTACTTGGGGTTGGTTCCGCAGTTGGTTGTTGCACTGAGTTGAAGGGCTCGACGGGTGTTTCAAGCTCCTGTTCAGCGTCAACCGGGTTGCCATGGACAACTTCTGCATTCACCGGTTTGAAGAACGATGAGTTGCGAGTTACTTGTCTCTCTCCCCTCCTCACCGTGATCATTGAACCTTTTCTACTGACAACTTCATATGGCAATGGTTCGAAAGGAGTGTTGCCCTTGAAATGTGTAGGTGGTGGTTTTAGCAGTACCGAATCACCAACGGCCAAGGTTGATGGTTTTGCATGCGATCCACAATCAGCATGCGCCTTCATTGCAGCTTTCTGACGAGCATCGTGACAGCGAAGGTCATGGTCATTTTCCTTGACCAGCAGCTGTGGTAATTTCACAGCCATGGGACGGCCAAACAACAATGTTGCTGGTGCGACCCCAGTTGTTGAATGCGGGGTAGCCCGATAATTGCGTAGGAAGCAGTATAGTTCTTGCTTCCAGTTCTTGTCCTCCACATAGGCTGTCTTTATCACCTTTTTAGCTGTTCTCATGAACCTTTCCACCTCCCCATTGGCTCTAGGCCAGTAGGGTGTAATTTTGCGATGCTTAAAGCCTAGGTGTGAACTGAATAGCTCAAACTCTTTGCCATTGAAAGGTGGCCCATTGTCTGACTTGAGCGTCTTTGGTATGCCATATTCTGAGAAGATCTTATCAATTCTCGGAATGACAGTTGTCGCCGTAAGGGATGATATGATGTCGACCACTGGAAATCTGGAATATTCATCATACATGACCATCAAATAGTGGCCTTGGACAGTAGCAAAGTCAATGCTGACATGTTGCCATGGACCCTCGGGCAGTTCAGACATCTTCAGCGGTTCGCGATTGTCCATTGGCGTAGCAGCAGCACAAGGGAGACAAGACCGCACTTGGGTCTCAACCATTTTGTCAATGCCCGGAAACCAGATTTTTTCTCTCAACAGAGCTTTTGTCTTGGACATTCCTTGGTGTCCTTCATGAGCCAACCGCACCGAGCGTTCCTGAAGGCACCGAGGTATTACTAGGCGGTTGTGACGTAAAATGACTTCGTTGTATAAGTCAAGGGTCAGGTCAGATTTGACCTTGGCAAAGGCATCATATGCAATCGAGTCGAAGCCGTTGTCTTGCGACTGGTGGGTCCACCGACCAGACTGTATCGCGGACTTGACTGCCTGCATGGTGACATCGCGTTTCGTTTCTGTCTGTACCTCTTCCAATGTCATGGCCTTTGGAATAGCATGACTTGTGACAAAGTTTACATATTCTTCAGCAACTTTCTCCTCACGTGATACTGGCTTGGTATTGTGTTGTGGGTGTCTGGACAAATAGTCAGCTGGATTGTCACTGCCTGCACGATAGACAATGCTGGCTGCATATGGCTGTAGTCGAAGCGTCCACCTTTCAATTCTAGCAGGTGGCTTAGAGTGAGGGTTACAGAAAATGCTCACCAGTGGCTTATGGTCAGTGAGTACACGAACTGGCCTGCCGTAAATGTACAGATGAAAGTGTTCACAAGCCCAAATGATTGCAAGTGCTTCTCGTTCCGTTTGAGAATATCGCTGTTCGACATTGGTGAGAGATCTGCTGGCATACGCGATGGTGTGACGACCCATGCCATTGTCATCACTTTGCGTTAGGATAGCTCCTAGGCCGACTGGGCTTGCATCAGTGAAGATTTCAGTCTGTCTTGCCTCATCGAAATAGGCGAGTGTTGGTGGCTGTGACAAAGTCTGGCGTATCTCTGCCAGCGACGCTTCTTGTTCAGCTCCCCAGCTGAAAGCAACATCTTTATGCAGCAGAGCTCTCAGAGGTTGGGTCATGGTGGCATAGCTTGGTATGAAACGTGAGCTGAAGTTCGCCATGCCTAGGAGACTCCGTAATTCACTAACATTTGTAGGCCGAGGTAGGTTAACGACGTCTTGAACCTTCTTGGCATCGGCAGATAGACCATTGGCCGAAAAGGTATAGCCAAAGAAGTCGAGGTGTTTTCGATTGAAGGCACATTTTTTTGCGTTCAGAGTCAGGCCGCTCTCACGCAACCGTTGAAAGCATGCACGGAGGTTGCTATCATGTTCCTCTTGGTTGGCACCATACACCAATATGTCGTCGCTGATGTTGAGGACACCACGCAGTCCACTGAGTGTCTCTCTAATGGCATTTTGAAAAACCTCGGCTGCCGATGAGATTCCAAAGTTCAATCTTTTGTAACGCCACAATCCTGTATGAGTAGAGAATGTGGTGATGTATCTGGAGCTGAGTTCTAGTTCGAGCTGATTATATCCTTGATTTAGGTCAAGCTTTGAGAACACTTTGGCGCCATTAAGATCATGAATGATGTCATTTATTGTTGGCGTCAAGTGTCGCTCACGGCAAATGGCCGTGTTGGCTCTGCGCATGTCGACACACACCCGGACATCGCCAGGGCTCTTGGGCTTAGGTACGACAACAATTGGTGATACCCATGGTGTTGCTCCCTCCACTCTCTCGATGACATCCTGCTGGATGTCTGACTGTAATTGTGCTTCCACTTGTTTTCGCAGGTGGAATGGAATGCGTCGATGTGGCTGAGCTACTGGAACGACTGTCTCGTCAATGTGGAGCTTGACACTGAAGTTTTTTAGTTTCCCAAGGCCTTTGAACAGGTCAGAGTATTCTTTGGCCAATGGCATAGTTGCGACTTGAACATGTTGGACTACATTGATAAGGTGTAACTGAGTGGACGTTTCCCAGCTCAGGAGTGAGCCGCTGCTGCCGGCGATGACATAGAAGTCTGTGTATGCCTGGTTGGAGTCATGTTCAGCCAGCAGGGTGAGTTTGCCGAGAACGGGGAGTGGCGCTGAACCATGGTATGACATGATTTTGGTAGTGGTTGGTATGAGCTTTTGTTTGGGCTTCAGTTTGCCAAAATCTCTCTCATCAAGGATATTGACGCTTGCTCCCGAATCTGCTGTGAGTTTGAGAGGTGTACCGTCCAGCGTGACAACGAAACTGGGTGTATCGCGGTGGCATGCCTGTGCAATGATTGCATACACGTACTCTGTTTCTGATTCAGAGCTGGGGTTATCTGCACCAATCCAGTTAATTCTTGGTCTACGACCATCATACTGCGCCCCAGCATGGCGAGTTTTTTGTGAGTGCCCAGATGGGCCAGTGCTGCGACACACAGATAGAAAGTGTCCCAGCTTCCCGCAACCCCTGCAGGTTTGGCCAAAGGCTGGACAGCGTTCACGACCTCCTGTGTGCGGCCAAGCCTTCCCACAGTTGCGACAGGTTGTGCTCCTTTTGGACTCATCATGATGTGCCGGTGTTTTCTGGAAGATCTGATTCTTTGCTTTAATCTGTCTGACCGACTCTGTTGCAGACTCACTGGTCATCGCAGAGGATTGAATGTCAGCAAGTTCAGCCGCACGAGCCATGTCAAATAGCTTGTCCAGAGTAAGCGTAGGGTCAGTCAATGCCTTCCGACGAAGGCGATTCGACCTGCAGCCCTGGATGAGCTGGCTTTTCAGCTCGCGGTTCGCGTCGCTGAAGTCGCACGTGAGAGCAAGCTGGCGAAGTCGGGTTAGATATGATGCAGTGTCTTCCGTCTCGTTCTGCCTGGCCTGACGGAATTGAAAAACCGCAAATTCTGTGTTCTCTTTAGGGGCGAAAAATGACGTCAGCGCATTTATGGCTATGTCTGTCACGGATTCGTTCTCGTTGAGGCTGGAGCTTGATAATGTGTCAAAAATGTCACTCACTTGCTCGCCTGCATAGTGGAGAAGAAGCGCTTTCTGTCGTGCATCGTCAGTGATGTTGATGGCAACTAACAGGTTTCGAAATCGTCCGACCCACTTCTTCCAGCGGACAGCGACATCACCAGCCTCAGGTGAAGGATCGAAGGCTGGGAATGGAGGCAGGTTGTCGGCCATTTTAGCTCTGTGCACGTGCGTACTTGTGCGAATGTAAGCGCCGAATTAGAACGAATGTTGCGTTTCGTAATACGCTTTGTTTCGTCTGGAACTCGTAAGTGATTTATTTTCCGCGTTTTCCTACTTATCTTCGTCGCCAATGTAATAGTTTGAAACACGTTTATTAAACAGTCTAAATGTGCAACCATTCCTCGTGCCAGTCCGAATCCAACTAGTCTTGTTCCTAGATCTTTCCATAGATCCCTCTGTGGCCAAGCCACTTATATAGCGCTATTACAGGAGGAGGTTATGGGAGGGATGGCGGAGGGTAAAGATCCTATAATAAAGACTTCTGAGCCCTGGAAGGAGTTAAAATGTAAAGCTAAAGGCAGCTCCTTTCAACTTTTAAGAATGGAGTTAAAATGTAAGGTTGGAGGCAGCTTCTTTCAAATTAGAAGAATGCATTAACTATCATAGACGTTACATGACGGAGAAACTAGCAAACACTGAGGCGATATTAAATTAGCAGATGCATAAATACATTGGATTGGAAACGTAAATTACTGTATAAATAACTGGTGTCACGCTGTGGGAGTGTGGGTGCAGTGGTTTTCAACCGGGGTTCCGCAGAACCCAAGGGTCCCGCGGGGCTTCGGCCAGGGGTTCCGCGGCAGTTCAAAATAAAATTTAGAAAAAACATCAACTGAATAATATTCACAAAAGGATTCGTAATGAGCAGAATTCTTCATAGCTTTCAGTCATACTTGTTTGACACAATTCTTAAGACAAAATAATTAACATTTTTACGTCAATGTTGCATTTTATATGTCGTTAGGCCTATAACACATACATACCCATATATACACGAGTCTACTCATATGCGACAAATGCATGGGAATTAAATCTCTATGGATAGTTTCCAAATGGCATTCAGACAAAAAGGCTACCAGACATTTTAACATTTATTTTGAACCATTTAGACAGTCTCGATAACTATCTTCCATCAGTACCACTTCTGCTGAGCAGTAGGCCCTGGGTTATAGAAACATTGTAGGAATTAATTCTTCTTTGGATCACATCACTTTGAAATAAAAGAACTCGCTGAAATCGCGAAAAGGATAATTAAAATAATAGTGAAAATGAAAATAATAATAAAAGATTAATTGAAGAGTAATGTAATATAATGCTGTTAAATTTATACTCAGGGACTTCTAAGAAACTCTCGAAGCGCATCTTGCAAGCCAAAATGATGTTAAGAATAAATGGTTCAAAAATTACAATTATAGTAATGCCTGACAACTTACATCAGTTGAAAATCCTGTAGATTACCCGCAACAGCTGAAAAGCCTTTAAAGTAAATAATTGTATGTCTACCATCTGCGGTTGACTAAATAAGATTTCCCTGCATTGTAATGCTGTCATGAAGCAGGAAGAATCCTCAACCACAGGCCAAAGCCGTTGAGGACTATAGGTGATGTGCGTGTGTAAAGCATGCGCGATCACAAGCCGTAACCTTTTGGACCCCTAAGCCTAACTGATGACAATGACGCAATACGAAAACTTTCTTCTTTGTTGCTTCTTGCTCAGGATGTTTTTACACTCAAACTCTGTGTATAAATATGCGAGAAACGTTTATTACATATATGAACTCGTGTTAACTTGTCTAAATATAAATAAATTAGTTGGGCAAACATAAGCCTACTAAGAATAATCATCGCAGGAAGAATGGAGCGCAAGAGACAGATTTACACAGATGTTGTTGGTGTTGAATGAAGGGTGGCTACAACAAGCTGAAGCAGAGGTGTAAATTCGTGAGGAGTGGTTCCAATGGACAAAAGAAGCTGCAAGGGGGTAGAGAACTTGCAGAGGAAGGTCAAGCGTACCGGTGTAAACATCTTGTTATCGCTAAAACGACAACTAGTGGTTCATCATCCATGTATATATGTGTTTGGTCACTGGTGTTTTCAAGGATGAAGCATTGTTCAAACGTTGGTGATTAGCGTCAATCTTACTGCAATATTCAAATATGTGACTTGCTCTGGCAAAAGGAGGCGGAAGTCGCCAATGATAAAACAAGAGAAATTAGCCAAAACACCAATCAGGTGTAAAATTTTCATTTATCGTTTTTTGCGTATATCAATAAATAAGATCTTATATTATATTATATGGGAAAAATTGTTTTAATAAAATGTCACCTATTTCATGACAAATTTAATAAATTGATAAAAATTATTTGAGAATGAACAAATTTTGGGGGTACCAGTTTCAAGAGTATTTTATTGCCTTCATTCTGTCAGGAATACCATGTGTAATACCTCATTGGAAAGCTCATGCATTCTGCTTGCTAAACATAGCCTCATTTGGTGGGTTTCCCATAGTGATTTCCATAAGTTTAAGGTTAAAAACACTGAAAGTTTGCACTTTATGTTGAGTTTGTATTAAGGTAATGAACTTTGCATGCGTTTTTCTCGAAATGGTACTTCCGAGTAGCAATACATTCTAAAAATTCATATCTCTGGAACCAATAAAGAGAGAATAATAATTTTTTCAACATTTTAAACAGAAATTATTGTTTATAATTTTAAGCCCAAAATATGTAAAACTAAATTTTTGGACAACAGGCTCCTTTTGCCAGAGCAAGTCATATATCTTCTTAATACATTAATACAATCGAGAAAATGAAGTGGGCCTTATTGTAAGGATATTAATGTACATCTAAGAAGTGTAAAAATCAGCCTAGCGTAACTTTGATGATAGAAATACCATTCTGTTATGTTAGTGTGATTACGAGGCAGAGTTTCCAGCATTCAAATTGCGTCTTTCCGTTTACCTCGCTTAACACTAACTTAACATTCAAACAAATCCCAAAATCTACCTCAGGAGGTTATTGAATATCAACTCATCAGATAAGCTGGATACCCTTGCGCTATGCAAATGAATCGCAATATGGGTGACTGTGTATTTATAAATTCATAAGTATTGCTTTTGCTGGGTGTATTTACGTCTTTTGAAAGCGTAGAGAATTCTTAGCTTGGTAGGCTGAACAATGTACTGACAGCTCTTTCACTTTGGCCTGTGGCTGAGCAGAGTAGAGTATTCATGCTGTCAGAAGCTTGTCCTTTCTAAGGATAAGTATGAATGCTGTTTGAAGGTCACGAGACTTAACTGTGCATGTGTGAACCGCCCAATGTAGTACTGAATACAAGGTTTGGCCTTTTTCTATAATTTCTGTTGTGGCTAATGTTATTTATTATACGTCGTTGAGGTCCTGAATAAGCTACAATTAAGAAAATTTGTCAGGCTCGGGTTTAGATAAGATTAGATTAGACTGCAGTAAATTTGATTAAATTAGATCAGGTCAGATTAGAGTGCATAGTATTCAATCAATCAATCAAGGTTATTGAAACAATTTTGTCAAGGCACAGTAATTGCAAGATGTACTCTAGTCATAAATGGTAATAAGGAAGCCCAGAAAGGAAAATAATCCCGCTACTAGGGCACCTATGTAAGAAATAGCAGTACATCAAGATGGCATCACAAGGTAAGCCTTGAAACACTTTGAACAAAGTTGAGATAATGAGGTTAAACCTTACAGGCTTATAAGCTGGAAGAGATAGGCAGTGTATGGCAGAAGAAAGAATCGGTAGGGTGAGGACACTTGCAGCAGTTGAAAGTTTGTGCTAGCTATTGTTACAGGCCAACACATTTAAAAGTATACTTATTAGCTTTCTTTATATACAATATATATGAAGACATAGTAACTTTCCTTTATTTGTTAAAGTTATCTGTGCATTGTTTTCGTTGATGACATTGCATGTGACAACACTGAACACATGTCTTTGGGATGGGTAAGAAATCTAGGATCTCGGCTCTTTCGCAATTGGCTACTACAGTCTATGCTACCATTCGATCGGTTGTTCAGCTATTTTGGTCCCCTACGGCTTGGCGCTGTCACTCCTGGGGTGTTGAGGAGCAAGATAGCGGACAAGATGAACATCCTGCGACTCAATACTAGCTCATTATTGTCACACAAATGAAGCATTTAAACCGTGTTTTAAACTATTTGAAATATTTCAAATTAAGTAATAGATTTTGACAGGGTGAGAATTGTCGGGGGTTGGGGGTTTAACCCCCAGTCTTTCTTAGGACCCCACAGTAAAGTCTTCATTGCACACCCCAACTTCACGTAAATCAAAGTCCCCCCAGTCTTTTTCCTTCAATTCTCATACTGGATTTTGATATGTAATTAGCCTGTAATGATCTAATTGATAAAGGTAAGGATGTTCATGACATATGAAAACCTACGATAAAGTCGACATAACAAAGGGAAATAAATCTAATCTGTTGGGACTTCCTTAGACGATAATCACTGACGTTTTATATTCACTAGGTTTTCAGACTCAAAAGACCAAACCGACAAGCATAGATCCGATTCTGCAACAAGGGTGCAGAAACTTTATTCTCATGCTGTACAAAGTGTATCCAATTAAATTGCTACTCCCAAGCAATTACGTGTATAAATAGTTAACAACGTTCAGATAAGCTCAAATTAACCTCTGAAATTAAATCGAGCAAACGTAATTGTAATTTTAGACCGAAGCACAGCTGATTTCTTTCTCTCTCGTATGTCTGGATCGCCATCTTCTTTGACTTTATTATCATTATCATCTTCTTCCATCTAACTGTCTAGTCGGCCAGAATTAAAGCCGAAAATTTAAAACCTAGAACTAATTTGTGACAAAGCGCTTTTTATGGCAATGTGTTAAGTAGGCTTTGGGCTCATTCCCATAAAAACCTCCAGTGAACCTAACAATAGCAATTTGTGAAATTTGCAATTGAATGTGGTCAACACTTAGCGAAATAAATGCCTTGCCACATACTCACTTTTTGACATTTGCTGTCTTTGGTTGCATGTTGAGGGGAATTTTATTACTGAATTTCGTGAAATTTGCTTGTTTCAAATGAGTTGTAAGTTATTTAAGCGTTGGATTTCACGTTATTGTTAGGGATTGCTTCGATTTGATCAAGTAATTTAACCTTTTAACGTTGTGTAACACTTTCGTTGCAATTTAATTTAGTTGAGCGATAATGGCGAATCTGGCAGCTTCGGCGGAGTTCTGCGAAAAATAATTGCATTATTTGCCGGTCTGTTGCTAGTCCTTCGACTAGCAATTTGAACCTAACTACAGTTAGACAGTCAAGAGGAAGGAAAGCCTTCTTAAATGCTAGCATTCGGAGGGGTAATAGCGATTTGACTCGATACATGGCTTGCAATACAGACATCGTTAAGGTTCATGAATCCTGCCAGTCGGTGGCTATCCACGTTTACATGCTTTCACAATTTCCATTCCATTCAGTTTATAATAATATTTATTCTTTAATTAAGCGCCTGCAAACGCACTGCGCTGTACATATACATGTTATGCGATAAATCTTAACTAGTTAACTACTAACAGAACAGACAGCCTGCAATACACGGCGCAAATTGCAGCCTACAAAGCATGTCCGCCTATGGGACTCGATCCTTGTACCTCTCGCACTCTACGCCAGATGAAAACCAATGCGCTATCGGGCCCCCCACCTTTATTTTTCGCGCAAGGCATGACGGGAACGCCGTTCATCAACAAACCAAAACATGGCGGATCGCTTAGAATCGTTGAATGACTTCAATCGATGGAAGGTGGACGATTTAAAGAAATATATAAATATATATTATTGTTATACTATGATCGACTAATCAGTCAAATATTTTTTAATATCTGTGTCAAACTGAAGATCATAGCAATATCGGCAACGGCACGCTTCAGTTTGTTGATCCACGGCCGGAAGGCAATGCGCATGCGCAGCAATATGGCTGCGCATGCGCATTGCTAATGCTGAACTGGCTTATTGTTAAAAATTAATCAATGACGAAAATCAGGCAATAACACAATATGCAATAAAAGAACAAATGCCCCGCTTAATTAGGGACGCCAATGTACAGTATCATAGATACTCTAAGATGGAACTTGGTTGATCAATTAAATTTTTTTAGTAGATCAGACCCAAATCGAGTTATTCAGAACGGGCCTATAAATACATTTGCATATGCGCGACCCTCTATAACCGCATATAACTATTGATGCTGGGTTTACCACAGTTTGACCACACCCATTTTGCTGCTATTGATCATAAGAATCCTAAGCAACTGGCTGATAAGATGTGTTGCAGAAACAAAAGCTTTCTTTGCGACAATTGAGAGAGCTGTCAGCTGTAAGAAGTGCAAGGATGGTTGAAGTTTTGAGGTGGTTGGACGTGTAAAAAACGCATGATGATGCTTTTGCTGCAGAGGCATGATATCAGATAAAGTGTCACACACACTTCAATAGTGGAAAGCTGAAGTCATCAGTTAAGCAGGATTATGCTAAGAAGACAGATCGTGGCCGGCAACCAAATAAGGATATGTTGCAAATATTTCAGACAGTTAGTCAATGGAGGCAAACTTTGGTGAATTGTACACAGTTGTCTGGGTTCAGGAAGAGAGGAGAATTTTGACAGATAACCATATGATGTATATTCTGTGAAGCATTTGAAGGAATTGCTGCATCATGGTGAGGAGGTATGGTTTGCTGGTATTTGTGCGCACAAGGATGTGATATGCTTCAGAAGTATAGCATCGCGTATCATCAGTGACAAGTGGGACAGTGAGAGGGATGCAGACACTGAGAAGGAGCAGATAGCTGCAGCTGCTGCAAAACTATTGCGAGGTAGCATACATGAGGCACAGTTTGACCACAAAAATTACCTGCTTAACGCCACTGTACATGACAGAAGTTTGGCTAAACTGTGGATTCCGGATGGAAATGATCTGCCACCTTGTGATCCAGGAACTTTCACGCAGTGGTCAGCGACAATGTTGGTCGCGATGTGGTGACGCTGGATGGCACTGACACGTTTCATGATATGGGCATCATATCAATGTCAGTGGGAGACAGATCAGTGGATGTAGACTGTGGTGATTTAGTTCCACTGTATAATGAATCCACTGAAGTTGGTTTGGACAAATCAAATGATGGTGCTTTCAGTGAGGTTCTGATTAAAAGAATACCTAGGGTGAGTGTTGGGAACCTTGTGCTGGACAGGGAATGAAGATTTTGCATCATAGCCCTCCAAATATACCGGTATTGTCTCAAATTGTTTTCAAACCATTTGTTCAACTGCAGCACCTGCACACATTGCCACTGTCAACAGACCATGATCTTGTTTTTCACAGTGGTTGGTTTTTTCATGAAAAACCTAAACCAAGTCCTAATTTGGGTGGCATCATGCAAATTTAAACATGGGTGAGTATCAGTCACCAGTAGTTATTCGTAGGGTGCTCATCGTTGATCTGAACCCAGGCAACAAGTCTTGTATCCTGTCTTCTTTGTCTTTTGTGGCTGATCAAGCAGCCGAGTTGTTACACCATGTGTTGCTTTTGATCAACTGCTGTTTATCAAGGCTGTGGAGGTCATTGAATCCCACAAACTGAACATAGTTTGCAGGCTTGGTGGGTTACATATTATCATGAGCTATCTTAGTAGTATAGGCTCAGTCATGGCAGGTTCTGGCATTGCTGAGGTTTTGGAAAGGTGCTATGGTCTTAACATGGTTGGTCACATGCTAGCAGGGAAGCATATAATTGTGCAGTCCATGGGCACTTGATGTTGGATTCTGCTTTGCATGTCATGCTTATGCATGGCTTGATAATTGGTGATTCTGACGAATACAGTGCTTTGAGTCAAACCAATGTTGTTAACCTAAAACAGTTGTATGGTGGTGTTATGTCAGAGGTTTTTTCCGTAAACTGATGAAAAGCTTCATTCAAATGAGGGAGCACTATTAGACAGCATGCACAGTAATTTGGAAGAAGGTTTTCATCAGTTTAAGGGCATAGATTACCTTCTTGACTGTCCACACTTTGGAAGGACAGTGAAAATGTGAACTTTTTCGCTGTAATGTAGAGAGTAGATATCTTCAAGGGGTGCTATAGATACGAATTTGGCAGAAAACAGATTTCCTAAAAATTGACATATACCCATCTAGACTAAATTTTGTAGTAAAAAACCCTTAGAGATCCCATTCTGGTTTCTTCTGAGAATGTTCAGTGTAGAAGTGTGAATTTTTTCAGATTTAAAGAAACTCGAAAAGGGTCAAGGTCAAGGTTAAAGATCTCAATTGTGAAATATGGTTTCAGTGCTAAACTTTTAAACAGTCTTGCTTAATCTACCCAAATAGCTAATGAAAAGAGCTGAAGAATGACACCAAGAACACCTTCCTAGCTCTCATATAAGCTGAGATGCAGGCGCCAAAGTTGCGAGGTCGAGCGGGTCAGTTCAAAGTTAACCGGCCTGTATCTCGAAGTGTAATTGACCCAAAAACATTTTTTTCAGGGTTTATACATGTCTTATGTGACCCAACAAGCGGGCAAAATTTCATGTAAATCTGAGTTGGTCATGTCAATCTTAGTTGCAAATTTGGTTGATTTGCCATGGAATCACCAATATTTTCCATTTTTTTATGTTCATACCATGTCGATTTTGTAAACCATAAGGTCCAGCACCCCAATTCCATTACCATTCGGTTGCCTGACCCTATAAATATAGAAATAGACACCAAGATCATGCAAATATGCCAACTTTGCACAGAGATACAGCCTTAAATGTGTCATTTTCACAAGTGGGCTATTTTTGGGCTATTTTGGGCTATATCTTATTTTGCTAACAAGGTACACCTTGCAGGTTTTAGTATGTCTTCCTGCATGTTATTACCTAACTAAAATCCATAAAACTGGCTTGTCACAAATTACTTCTAGGTTTTTTTTATATCCTGCAGACTAGTCGTCACAACACGACCATCAGCACTAACTTCAAATTTTACCACCATCCTCATCATAATCGTCGTTGTCGTCTTCATATTTGTCTCATTATTATTATTATTATTATAATTATTATTATTATAATTATAATTATTATTATTATTATTATTATTATTATTATTATTATTATTATTGTTATTATTATTATTATTATTATTATTTAAATCAATATTATTATTATTATAATAATTATTATTATTTTCATTGTTATTTCTCTGACCATTTGGATTTCGGTTATACTTGTCCAACTGATTATGATTGCTGCCTTCTTTCCAATAGCAAGTAGTGTAAGCTAAAGACATTGGATAGTCTGAAATGACGATCATCCATCATTACTGACTACTTTGATGAAGTGTGACCAAGAATCAATGTCCATGTACTCTGGGCCGCATTAAGGCTAGTGCGGGCCCGGGTGCTATGATTACCTATATAGCCATCAGCCAAATATGGGCCAAATTACAAATACAATAAAAATGTTTAATGTACTTCCGAAAATGCGGGCTCCTCATAACTGCGGGCACCCTTGGCACCCCTCCCCTAATGCGGGTCTGCATGTACTAGCGCGCCATAAAAGCCACTCTGTTACAAGGCCCATGAGAGGAGATCAAAGAATTAAGTACCTAGTACAGTATTTCACGTACACGGCTGTCCTGCGTCGGGGTTTAAGGGATTGTTCGACTTCCCTTCGAGTTAGTTGTCGCATTAGCATTTATTTTTTATCACCATTGTCTCAACTAATATTGTTGTAACCGTCTTTTTGCAAATGCTTTATTTGACCACAAGGTGAATCCAATAAAAGTCAATGTGTAATTTGCTGTAACCCTCTACGGCTTGTCAGACTGTTACAATAAACGAATATACATACATATGATAAGCTACATTGAAAGCCATTAAAATTAAAAAGTATTTAGCATTCGGTCAAATGTTTTTTTTACATCATTTAATCACTCATTTTATAATTCTTTCAAGTTATACGGATTCTGAGGCCCTGCAAAGAGCAGTGCAAAGTACAAATTCATCCGACGTCTTAACGCAACTGTCTTCCAACGAGTGGGTCCTCTCCTTTCTTTTTTGTCGTGTTCTTAGTGTTGTACTCTGCACTGCTCCATGTGTGTGTTCCAACTCTTCAAAATCAAGTGGAAGAAAGTATAGTACTTTATTCCACTTGAGCTAGAAGAGTTAGGACACACTGGAATGTTACACTAAGCGCCAAGTATATGAAAAGCATTGCAGAGGTTCAACTGATAGAATTGTGTTTCAACCGTTCGGGTTCATCTACGCTTCGATCGTCCGCTTGCCCTTACTTTTACTCGGGTCTTTTCATTGCCTATCAATAATCGCTCGCAATGCTCGAGCGGGGTCCAAGTTGCAGCCAAATGTTGATTGTGACGAAATGTCTGTTTTCTTCATATCTGCGAGAGAGGCCGGCTTTGTGCGTCTCCATACTTCAGCGTTAGTTACCTAGGCTTTGTAGGGGATTCTCAGACTTCTCCTCATGTACCAATTTCGGAAGAGGTTGAGGTTATTGTTCTGCGCTTGTATGGAGCGGGTCTTTCATTGCCTATCAATAATCGCTCGCAATGCTCGAGCAAGGTCCAGGCTGTAGCCAAATGTTGATTTTAACGCAATGGCTGTTTTCATCATATCTGCGAGAGAGGCCGGCTTTGTGCGTCTCCATACTTCAGCGTCAGTTACCTAGGCATTGTAGGGGATTCTCAGACTTCTCCTCATGTACCGTTTTCGGGAGAAATTAAGGTTATTGTTCTGCGCTTGTATGGAGCGAGTTGAACCGTAATGTAGCGTCACGAAATGTGATATGATTATAAGATTTCGAAGAACGCATGAAATCGTACAACAGTTCATTCTCATATGGCTGATGCTTAATGGCTGATGAGTTCATCGACGTAGGCTACATATACAACCCAATTGAAGAAGCTTCCTGAAAGGTTGACAGAATAAAGTCACATTCAGAGTTTCGTTGGTCTTATGGAGAGCCAATCGAGCAGAGAAGCTGTTCTTTCTAATTACTGTCTATAAGAGAATCACAGGATCCGGAGTCCCACATGGTAGTACGATCTATACACTTTGTATAGAGGATCAGAGGTTGAAACAAATGGTAGTGAGGAGTAACAGGAACCTACTGTGCAGCAAAAGGCAACTTACATCAGTCTTTGGAACACGCAACTCTCAGCTCGAGTGTTGCCGACTCCAAAGACGTCTTAGAAGCCGTACAGCCATCCTGTGGTGCTGTAAGGCTTCTTCAAATGCCTTCCTCCTTTTGTTGCAGTGCAAGAAGGCTGGAACTACCTCTTCTTAATTATGATGAAACGGGCTTACTGTTTGGATCTGCAGGCACTATCACGCGAGTTTCAAATCGCGCTACACTGACAAGGCAGAGTAGACGCTTTCCAATTCTCCACAATAGAACGGCGAAAACTTTCAAGACTATGTTTTGGCTGTCCAGCAACACCGGTGTCAAGCAGCAATACTTTAGAATTAAGTTTCCATTTACGGATCACATATCATGAAAAGAAAATTTCATATGAAACCCTACCCTGGTCACTGATACGATGAAAGTCTTGAACTATTTTTTAGTATACGAATCTTTCGTAGCAGAAATCTGCGAATGATGTGTTCAAACGGAAGATTTGTTTCCTGAGCAGAAAATTCAGTCAGTGCTTCTGAATATGGAAGATTGCAATCAATATAACATCTGACTTTCAAATATTTTGCAAGAAAATATCTTCCAAGATAATATTGGCTATTAATGAGGTAATGATACGTAGGAAATAAGATTGATGCACTCCGATAATAGTACACAAAGTGGGCAAACCAGTGTTCAAACGTTGACTTAGCAGATGGCTCAACTTTGCCCATAGCGTCATTCGACGGTGATAAATAATAAAAGAGTGTGTGAAATCCAAGCAACGATTGTACATCTCTATCGAAAAAAGAGTCAAGTGGTGGCAACAACGAAACATTCGCAAATGAGAATTCCTTCAGATCGCTCTGCAGATCAGGCTCTTTCAGAATTCGCTTGCACAGATACTGCACTTCATCGTATTGGCGACGCTTGTAAAGGTACAAAGCACGATAGCAGTCAGCTGTGTTGCACTGGATGCCAAAGTCGTTGCGAATCGTATTGTAGAAAGAAATCATATTTTCTAGAGCATATTCCACTAGAACGTCGATTACTCTTTCCTTGACTAGCAAAGGATTCACACTTGAGACCTCGGTTTCAGTCAGTGCATCTATTCTGTGATAAACGATCTGTCTTGAAGCATGCAAATGATAACCTGACTTCATTGAACCAATGCATCTCTGTTTAATTACAGCCTTCAAATATTCGTCCATAGGAGATGCTGAGTCCGGCAAATCACAATAAAAATATAAATGTTTGGATATTCTTTCGGCAGATAGTGCAGATAAATAATGAGCAAAGATCTCGGGTGAAAGACGCAGATCAAGATAAAGCCGTCTGCCAATGTAATGACGATTATTTTCTGTAAACTTCTTCTGAAGCACCCACAATCCAACGATTCTTGCGACATCATCAATAAACAACAAACAACCTGCATTCAGTGTCTCCTTATCCTCTTGGGAAGGCTGGTCCACAAAAACTGACAAGCAGAAGCGTATTGCTAGTTGGTGTTCTGATGTGGCAAAGTGTATAGCAGCCAGATAAGCCAACGCTGCAGGAGCAATGCCATTACATTTTGAACCTTCGTGTTCTAAAGCTCTACTAAGAAACTCTTTTGACATGAGAGACAGCAGCTGAAATTCCAGACGACTGTTTGATCCAGTTAAACTTTTCAAGAGATCCTGAGCACGCAGAAATTGAAAGCGACAACTTTGTGCTGTGTACGCTTTCGGAAAGTTATGATACTGAGACCTTACATTTTTTGGTTGTATCGAAATTCCATTGACAAATTCAACAACGAGACTGCTATCCCATGATATCTCTCCACAACCTAAACCATATGCTACATTCAAAATATAGAGTAGAATTTCAGAGTGCTTGAAACATAAGACGTTCTGTATTGTTGGAAGATCTCTCAGTCGCTTGTTTGTATGCGAATCAAAACATCTTAAACTATATCCGGCTTCGAAGCATTGGCGCAACCCTGAAATGAATCCGTCTTTTATTATACGACGACTGAGCGTATGTGAACATGCAAATGTGAGAAAAAAATAGAAATCCAATGTCTCTGATTCAGTCGCTTTCCAAAACTCAAAGAGAGGCGGCATGAAATCCAGAAAATGTACCTGAACTGTGGTTTTTAGCTTGAAAATAGGTCTCCCAATGAATGGCAGTATGTAATTTTCCACGAACCAATGACAGAGAATGCCAGGATTTAGGATTTCATTTAGTCGTTTTACAGTCTTGTCATGGATTGTGGAGCTCCATGATTCATGAAATAAAGTTGCTTCAGGAATAAAATAGTTCGGGCAGTGCCTCTTCTGCAACCAGTCTGAAAGCTTCTTCAATAACTCACAGCAGATCGTAATAGCAGAAGAGGTATTCCACCATTCAGGTGACATCACTTCACAAGTCCATAACATCAGCGTCTTTAAATGATACGGACAGAGAACCTCATCCTCCTTTGGACAATCCTTTCGTATTAATTCTCTCTTGCAGAAGAATCTCAACAAGTGGTAGACAATCTGTTGAAGTTGAGTCCAACTCTGAAGTAAAATTACCTCCGCAACTGAAAATGAAAGCCTCCACTGTAGTTTATCGTCTCTGCAAGAACGATGCTTAACGAAGACAACATGACAACCATTTTGTGCAACCTCAGCGATTGTATCAATGGTCGGCCATCCATTATTCCTAGGTCGTTTAAGCCAACCTTGGGCTTCCTCAGGCCATTGTGGGCACCACACACTGGGCACAATGTCACGTGCGAAACAAACACCATCATGCGTTTCTCTTCGATGTTTAACTGCTGGACCACTTACGATTGTTGGCAAGGCTTCTCTTTGGAGTATACGAGGAGAATACCTATCTACAAAATAATCCATATCTAGCGACGGGTAGCTGTTTGAAAGAGCCGTATGGTTAAATTCGTACTTCTTATATTTCCAATTATAATTGATTTCCCCGATACATCGTAATCGAACAAAACCTGGAAACCCATGGTATGATTCAATCTTGTGGCACTTGATTGTATCTGCTAGGCCACTCATATCCCTTGGCAACACTGGAAAGTCGCCACTGAAGGCCAGCTCATCAGTATTGGCGCTCAAGACATCTACGTCATCAACGCATGAATTCGGCGGTCGGATTTTGAACTCAGCATTGCTGCCACAAGAAACTAAATACTCAGTTGGTGAAATGCTGTGGTCCTCTATTAAATTATGCATATGATCAGAAACAAGAGGAAATGACTTTGGAAGTAAGTGGCAAGTGGTAGAGATGACCTCCGACGCCGTTTCCTCGTTCCATCTACCCACATCTTCCGTCATCCTAAAATCCTAAATGAAAAACATCTACAATTCTGCACCAATGGAAGCTTATCATCATCATCATCACCTGCAGCAGAAAACATAAATGAATGCTACTTTATCAAACATACAAAGTGCCATAACAGACACCATTATTGATAAGTAATCTTTAATAAACTATACTATAACAAATCCAGGTAATTCAACTCAATGAATCATGTTCTATTGATAATTGTTCTGCCATGTTTCAATGTAATCTTACTGCTTTTTGTCAGTTTGAATTAATAAAGAAAAGATTATTGAGGATTGTTATTATTATCATTATTATTATTATTATTATTATTATTATTATTATTATTATTATTATTATTATTATTATTATTATTATTATTATTATTATCATTATTATTATTATTATTATTTTTATTATTATTAGTAGTAGTAGTAATATTAGTAGTAGTAGTAATAGTAGTAGTAGTAGTAATAGAAGTAGTAGTAGTTATGGAAGTAATAGTAGAGTAGTGGTAGTGGAGGTGGCAATGGTGGTAGAAGTAGTAGTAGTAGTAGTAGTATTAGTAGTAGTATTAGTAGTAGTAGTAGTAGTAGTAGTAGTAGTAGTAGTAGTAGTAGTAGTAGTAGTAGTAGTAGTAGTAGTAGTAGTAGTAGTAGCAGTAGCAGTAGTAGCAGTAGTTGTAGTAGTAGTAATATCAATAGTAATAGCAACAGCAACTATTATAGTAGTGGTGGTGATAATAATCCCCCAGCCAACAGCCTGATGCTCAAAACATTTATTGTTAAGATGCTATATAGTTTTAACTATGTTTTTTAGATGCCTGTACACCAAATTGCAATTAACAATTGGTTAGTAAAGAATAATTATGCTTACTTGCTTACTTACTTATATATATTGTTAGGGTTCCATGACTGACTAGTCCTAGGATGAGCAAGGGTTCTACTTGACTGGTTTCCTTTGGCTAGTAAGAGACCTCTACCGAGGAAAGATCTCCTATATAAGGATATAGAATAGGGTGTGTGGGGGAAGACTCTGATTATACTGCAGACGGGTGTAGTCTTGTCCGAGTACTTCCTGGGAGAAGTCTCTGATGATACTGCCGACTGGGCGTAGTCTTGTCCGAGTACTTCCTGTGTTTGCATGCTAGTTAAGCTAGTTTCGTGAGGCTTTACACCTGTGGTGTATGACGTCTTTCTACGCGTCTACTTTTCTGGTCGTCAGCCTGTTGCTGCATTGAAGACCAGGTTTTCGTTGGCGTTCTTCCGTGAGTGATGAACGAACCGTTTTCCACCGTCATCTACGGTTGGGTAATGTATCGATAACTATTTTGTTTGATATTTTTGTTTGGAGAATTATACCTGTTAAACTAGACAAACGAGTTTCTTTGAGCTGTTATTAGGTTGAACCCGCTACAATATTATGTTCTAAAGAAGGGGATAGAGTAGTGGTAACACTCATGGCCAGGAGAGCGTATGATACGCCGATCGACTCCCGTAACCCCCACCCCTTCTAGGGCGGCGCCTTGCATGGCTGCCAAACCGTGTGTTTAATTAAGATGTTGATAGTACTTTCATGTTTCAATGTAATCTTACTGCGTGTGTCGGTTTGAAATAATAAAGAATATTATTATTATTATTATTATTATTATTATTATTATTATTATTATTATTATTATTATTATTATTATTATTATTATTATTATAACCAACAAACTCATATGCAGACGAATTGCTAACTGTATCTAGGGATTCTAAGCTATAGACCGACATTCAGTCCTGGCTGCACGGTCGCCTTGTTGTTCAAATCCGAGGTGCCTAGAACAGAGAGAGAGTTTCCAGTTTGCAAGGCAACCGACAGACGCTGGAGCAGATGGCTGGTCTCGCGCTGATCACCTGTAGCTGCTTTTATCTTGGCACCAAGTTCTTGGACAAACTCCAGCGACTCGGCATGCCAGCTTCCTGTGGTTTCGACTGCAACAGGGACGAAATGATGCGATTGTGAGATGGCAGCATATTTGTTTTCCTTATTGTGGGCTGCTTTTTCCGCTGCGGCACCTGCATTTTGCGATGTTATATGCTGATATGATGCTGCGAATGTATCTGGCACCGTGACATCCCAGGCTAAGCATCGACCTCTGGCCCAAGGTATTATAGTGACTCCATCAGGCCTTTTTCCGTCAGCTCTGGAGAGGCCATTGGGCTCTTTGATGGCCGGTATTTTGGCTCTGATGAAGGCCCGCCAAATCACGTCATTGATCATGGCATGTCGTTGTTGCCTTCCAGTTCCCTTGATGCAAGAAAATCCGTGATGGCCATTGGATTCTACTATCGCCCCACATTTACATGTGTGTTTTTCACATAACGCAGTGCCCAGCCGGATGCCGGCTGCTATTCTCAGTACTTCTCCTGGCATCCGTAATCCTGCGATTGTTATGGGTAGCGCTTGAAGCCAGTCTCCTGAGTGTGGTGATTGTGCAGCTAACAGTCTGGCTTTGGCAGTAGAATCAGTAGCTCTATCTGAAAGGCCTTCAAGTGCACGCGATATCAGTGCGCTGTCCCATTCTCTTTGTACATGAGCCTTCTGTTCGATGGGAGTAGGCGCGTTCGATCTCAAAGACCACGAGCTAGAAGCCTCCTCTACCAATGGATCTGCGACCGTTACGGCGACATCGTGCAGCAGTTGGTCTTGAAGGCTTCGCGTGCCAGCGGCTGATGCCAAAAAGGCGGAAGTTGCCAGCATATCGGCACTACGAATCCCAAGACCACCGTTTCTCACAGGCAAAGATGCCTGGATCCATTGATCGTCGCTCATGTGAATGTTAAGAAGGCTACAGAGTCCTGTTCTCAAGACTTCGTCGAAGTCGCATAGAAGTCCTTCGTTTAGGAAGCAGGCTGATGTTCTTAATATGTATAGCAGCTTCGGTATGCTTAAGCTGCACCTTAACAGGGTGAAAGAGTCGTGTGGGTGTAACATCTCAAGTCTTGTGATGACTTTCTCCAGATCTTCAATCTTTTTCTGAATGGATGTATCGACAGCTCTGCCTGGTAGTAGCGGTGCTCCCAGCAATGTCAGATCTTCAACGGCCACATATTCAAACTCGGCGAAGGTCTGATTATAGTTTGCTTCATCGTAACCTCTAACGGATGCTTCGCATTTTGCTCGATTCAGCTGTAGACCATACATTGGCGCGAGTTTCTCTATCAAGCTGATGTCGTACTCGACTTTATCAATCGGTCCAGCAAGAGTGAGATCGTCCATATAGCCAATATTCAGTGGGGTTGTCAGACTTTCGAGAAGTGGATGTATCGTCAGGCAGAACTCCAGTGGTCCTAAGGGATCGCCTTGTTGAGTCCCTTCCTCTGACAGAATGGTATGCTGTTTGGTCTGTAGCTGGGGGGCGTAGGCATAGTTGTCGAAGACGTATCTGTATATTTCTGGAGCTTCTGTTGCTACCGCCTCTAACATTGAATCTCTTCTCAGAGCATTGAAGGCATTCGAGAAGTCCAGTTTCACTAAAATGTGGTTTTCAGGCATAGACTGCAAGTATCGTCTGGTTGCGTGGACAGCAGCCTCGGCCCCTCCTGATACTCCCACGCCGATTTGGAGCGGTGACAGACTTTGCGATAGGTATGGAGTGACGACTTGGCAGATACACTTGGCAGCAAGACGTCGCCACGAGTATCCTACTGTGATTGGTCTAATTCCTCCATCTTTTTTCCCAAGTGTTATTAATCTACCGCCGTATAAAATCTCTGCAATGTGTTTCGGTAGCCCGCCTCTCAGTAGTAGATTGATTAGGTCAGAAGTAGTCTCCACGAAATCTGTGTCTGTTGCATTGGACAGGAGGTCCTTTAGATGTTGTGGTGTGAAGCCATCTGGTCCTCCGCTAGATGCCGCTGGAAAGGAAGCTATAGCATCACAAACCATCTTTCCAGAAACCTGTATGGCATCAAACCTGTCTTCCTGAGGGCATGGCAGTGTTCTCCGGTCATTGTAGGCCTTCGGGTGTTTCTTTTGCAGTTCTTCCATTACTTTAGGTGAATCTTCTACAGGAACATCATCAGAGCAAAGCAAACGAAGGGCCCCTTTTATATCGCCGTCTTCGAGTCTGCTAGACACTGCCTGGGCAAGATATTTGCTCCCATCGTAGATCTTGTCGTTCCTCCTGGTTCGTGTGTCAGATGGCGTGATTTCTTTAGCTACATCAGAGAAGACCATTCCACTATGCCAGGCTTCGATGCGCTGTAGAATTATCTTGCCCAGGTTCCGCTTTTTGCCTCCCCTCTTGGGCTTTGATAGAATTATTGATGGAAATTGGAGTAGATCTTGCCATTTTAAGGGGTTATTTGGTTCTTGTATAACGGCCCTTAGGATCTTGGTAAGTAAGTTCCTACATGCTGTTCTTGTTGCAAGTGGAATGTGTTTCATCAATGGTCTTCTAACCTTTGGATGGGTTAAAATGTCTCGTAACGGCTCACTGCTTACTAGGTTTTCGTCGCTATCATTATCGTACGGACTATCGTCAGAATGCGCTGTGTGTGAAGAGCGGCTCCCAGTTTGCATACCACTAATAGGCGCCTGGTCTGATCCGGGACATGGGTTCCGACGGGGTCCATGGGAGTGTAGTGTGCCTTTAGTACGGTGTAGTTTAAATTCGTTAAAACAAACTGGGCATATGCCAACGTCTTTCGGTGACCGTTGGCTCATGACTTGCGATTACAAGATTCCTTCTGCCTTTCGGTTTAGCCGGATTGCATTGTTATTATAGATGGACATATGAAGAGGAAGATAATGGAGACATCTGGAGTGGGAGGATTGAAACCGAATGTCAACAAATTATGTTTAAAATGTCAATGAATCAACGTTTTTATTGCGTTGCTAGGCGACGCGCATTGTGACGTCGTAAGATGTTTTAACTGTTTTACCGTTGTAGATAATGAAGTTGTATTCTGGTTTCCAGTTGTACATTTCACACATTTTAATTTAAATCCTGTAAAATCCCTAGCATAACTTCAGAAAATATAAAGATTATCCATGTCCTGGTATCGATAGAAAAACAATGATACTAAAAACGTATTCTGACGAACTCGCGTAACCTTTAAACATTTAAAACCCCTACGAGAGATAAAATTCCACGACCGACTTGTTCCGTTACGTTACGTCCAATTATTATTATTATTATTATTATTATTATTATTATTATTATTATTATTATTATTATTATTATTATTATTATTATTATTATTATTATTATAATCAACAATATAATCAACAATATACACGGTGGTTCAATGAAAAGTAAGCCAAACTTTATAAACAAATATTAAAACTTGAACTATATTTTATTAATAATATTTTAAGATTAAAGTTATGCACAAACTTACTTTTTTATTTTAATGACTTCCGGTTTTTATTTCCTACTGAAAAAAGCAGACGATAGGCCTAATACGATAGAAAACATAAACAAGAAACTAGCAATTTCCGAAAAAGTGCCTTTTAGTAAAGAAGATTTACACATGATAAAAGGTTTGAGGGAATCCAAGAATTACAGCAGCCGTCAATTTCTACGAGAGTTTCCAAAAGAAAACATTGGACCAGAAGCGGATTAGATAAATTGCTTAGAAAAATTAGTGTAACAGGGTCAGTCGACCGCGTCATTGGTAGTGGCAGACGAAGGTTATCGCACACTGAAGAAAACGTTGCCCTTGTCGGAGATCTGATTCTGAGTCAAGCGGATGCTCCGAGTATTCATAGAACAACACGTCAAATATCCAGAGAAACCGGAATTCATCGGTCCAGTGTTGTTCGAATAATCCAGGCATGGCGAACCTTTTTTAGCTCGCGTGCCAGAAAATAGTTCTTAAATAAAGTAGAAAATTTCACGTGCCAGAAATTTTATTGAACCATGCAGTGAACACGGAAAGAAGTAGGGCCTACACAAAAACGTGAAAGCTAATATTGAAATGTCATTGCATTATTTTTGGACGTGGCTACTTAATAATGCGATTTATTTATATTTATTATAATTTTATGTGGCAATGAAGCAGGAAAGAAATTGCTGAATTTAAGAAATAAAGAAATATAAAAAAGTATGAAAAAACGAAAGTTCAGAGTTAAGGTGACGTGCCAAGCAAAATCTGTTGGCGTGCCAAGTTGGGCACGCGTGCCATAGGTTCGCCATCCCTGGAATAATCCATTAAGACCTTCAACTCAAGTGCCTTAAGAAAAAGCCAGCACAGGAACTGACGGAGGATAATCGACGATGCTGTTGCCCAATGGCGCCAGCGCCTCCAGGCTTGCGTGCAAGCAGAAGGAGGACATTTTGAACATCTTCTTTAATTAAATAATCAAACCATACTACTGAGAGTTTCTTCACAAAAATATTAAATACTGTTTTCATGTTAGAAGTACTTACATGAAATAAAAAGTTTGGCTTACTTTTTATTGAACCACCGTGTATAAAATTATATATATATATATATATATATATATATATATATATATATATATTGTTATTATTAGTAATTCTAATATGAATAAGAATAATAATAATAATAGCCTAATATAAAAAAAATTGCTATAATGTGCAGCAACTTCTAAGAACTCTCAATATCATGCTAAGAACTGGTGCAAATATGTATCAGTGCCCGAATTTGGTTAAGAAGCCTTTGGGAATACCCTCTCATGTTTTTCTGAATGAGACCACACTGCTGTATGCCTATTCCTGTTATGAAGCCAAAAGATCAATGGAACCTAACCCAAAAGCCTCTGAGAATTGTTGATTATATGTGCGTGCGTGAATGAATGTGCACTCACTAACCGTAACTGTGTTTGACAGTGACGCATAATTGACAACAGATGTGCAGTATGAAAAGTTTCTTCCTATAGTTCGTGTTCAAACAGTCATTGCTCTAAACAAATACGTGCAATAGTGTGAGAGAAAACGATGCATGTAGGTACATATACGACTTCCTTTAGCTCCTTCTTAAAACTTTTACTTTAGAAAGATGTGTTTTAGATTGGAGGCTAACATACGTTGCGAAAAGCTGCAGGACGAGGTACAACAACGTGAGGAATTAGCAATTGGATAAATGAATCCGGTAGAAAGCAGAAACTGGAAAAAAGACGTGCGCACCGGTTTACCATGTTGCTGCGGCTTAAAAAAGTAAATGATGACTCGTCATCATTGTAAAATGTGCTTAATTATGCTTGCTTTCAAGCGTTGTCGCTCAGCGTCCATTTCAGTATGTTTCTAAAAGATTTCCTTAATTAATAAGTTCAAGCCATGGAATTAGATTGATATAAGTATATTTACCACATCTAAAACTACCTCAACAGTAAGTATGAGCATGTCGCAAGCCATGAAAAAGGATTGTTCACGGTGGGATTCCAACCCCACAAAAATAAAAGATCACAGTGCAAATATATTCGATTCAATAAATGATTTGATTTGATTTGATACTTATTGCTTATGCTGGCCCAATTCGGGCCCAATAAATGTGGCGGTCTGGAAAAGTGTATCAAAGTGACACTATACTCTGTTTAGCAGTGTCGTAATAATAAATCTTTAGCGCGTTGGACTATCATGACTTTCGAATAACTTTAAAGACAGATTTATACCTCACACTGGCTCCACCATGCGAACTCGGCTATAAATTTCACCCAGAACCTTAACAGTCACAATCATGAAGTTTAGAGAAAGGCAACAGAATAATACATCATGATGACTGGCAGGCTACTCAAAAGACGGCATACACTTTGGGTACAACATTGAGCCTGATCATAATAGGCCTACTAAACGGTTAAATGCTGTAACTAACTGGCTAAGTGGGCTGGCTAATTCACCATATTACAGCTGAACTTGTATGTCTCATAGCGAATATTCATAATTATGCGCCTAAGATGTTAACGATTGTGCGAGTATTAACGTTTTACTAACTAAATTTAATAAATGAACAAACAGTTTAAACAATTAGATTTAATTTTGCTATTATCTGCAGCAATGCTTCATCGCCAGGAATTTTAAAGAAACTTATTTACCAGAGTAACGTATATCAATGGTCCATGTCTGGACCTTTTTGGACCAACGAATTAAATAATGGAACACTTCAATCTCCAATAACACTGAATGCCAACTCCAATTAAGCACTGCACAGCGAAAAAGGAGTGGGCACTCGCCATCCAATTCTCGACCTAAACGACACCCGCCTTAGCGTCTACTCTACCTCCTCTGACCTTTTCACATCCGGACTCTGACCTCCTTTGACTACCCATTGGACAACCCTCTCACTCGACGCAGCACTCGTGAATAAGCTGGTGCCCGGCGCTTAGCTTTCGAGTGCCGCTTTAGAAATTTTGAGTTTACGATTACGATTACGATTAGGGGGCCTACCACAAGCAACATCTCTCGGATGCTGGTAATACGCGTTAGGGCGGAACAGTGCAGAAACGGAGGCTGGTTCCCTGTTTTTCATTCCAGCCTAATTCAATCTAATAATAATAATAGTAATCTTTGTTCATTCAAACTGACAAGTACGCAGTAAGATCATATTGAAACACGACAGTATGCAATCAAGATCTTAATTAAACACACTGCCTGACAGCCATGAAAGGCGCCGCCCTAGAGGGGGTTACGGGTATCGAACCGCGATCTAATGCTCTCCTGGCCATGAGTGTTACCATTACTCTATCCCCTCCCAGTAATCTAATAACTTCTATAACGCCTTTGAAGTATTGAATAAGATATCAGACCAAGGTCGATTCAAGTGAAATTGTAGTCAAAACCATGTAAAACTGCTAATTTCTCACCGTGATGTGTCAAGAAGAAACTTTGCCAATTGCCATTACCAAGAATTTAACTGCTTTAACTACTAGAATAAGGAAACTAATAGTTGAAAGTGCAAAAGAAACTTAATTCATCAGATGTCTTTGCGGGGCGCCATAGATGTCCTCTGAATGTGTGGCGATCTGCGCCCGGACGGTAACTCTGCGCGGGGCAGGGTTGACTCCAGCCAACTCCTACGTCTGGAGTCACCCGAGTCACTGCATGGTCTTTTTTCACCGAAAAATGACTGTACTCTATCCATGTCCCTAGTAACGGTTCGTGACAGAGGAGGTTAAGGGCTGGCCGCTTCCTTAAGAGGGGCAACACTATGGAGTTCTGTCTCTGAGTTTGACTCTGCCTCTTCAGCGGTCGCCTGATGGGCAACGTTCTGAGGATGGCCGTCTCTCAGAACAGGATTCGTTTCTTTACCAGTAGCAGGAGTCGTCCTCTTTTTGTGTGCCTTCTCAGCTACGGGCTTTCTCTTTCTCTCCGCCTGATCTAAACTTTTACTTACGTTCTACATCGCGTTACCCTTGAACTTTCGTCATTGTAATATGGAACACCAAACGGTTTTTAAGTTCCAGGTAGGAGAAATGCATGAACAAATCTCTACGTCGTGTCATCGTGGGCAACTGTCCACGTCATGTCCTCGTGGGCAGTTGTCTATTGGGCATCGCGTCTTCCCACCGTCACGTGTCTCTCGCTCCATTTCCGTGTGTGGCATAGCGGACTCAAACGTATAGGCCTATTGTCTTGCACCACGATTCACGGTGTAAGTTTCCTTACCCGTACTCTGTGTTGACACTTATCGACCAACACAGTGATAAATTCTGGAAAGATAAAGATAAGGGTATCTATGGCACTCTGATAGTGAAGGTCCTCTCTCTATGACCTTCCTATATATACACACAAACCTTTTTTCCGACCTACGCACAGAGGATTCCAACCCTGCACTTCAGTCAGTTCTCAGAGCTGTGTGTTACGACAAGCATATATGGTTCTACAAAGTTACCCAACTTCCCGGAATTTCACGTATATCGCCCGCTTGGTTTGCTTTATTATTTCCCTTTCGCAGTGGCGTCACTAGGGCTTGTGTCACCCGGTGCGGTAAGTCATGGTGTCACCCTACAAAAAATGTGATGACCTTTTTTAGGAATTCGTCTCCCAAAAAAGCAATGACCTTTTTTAGGAATTCGTCTCCCCAAAAAAGTGATGACTTTTTTTGGGAATTCGTCATCTTACAAAAATTTCATAATTTTCTCATCTTGGTGTCACCCCCTCTGAGGGTGTCACCCGGTGCGGTCCGCACCCCCGCACCCCCCTCGGGACGCCACTGCCCTTTCGTATACCTGGGATTATCGTACTCCTCACCTAGAGATCTGGTCCGCTGTATCTTCTCGTTGCGGCGTATCCCTAACGGCACATTGGGGCAAGTGTCAGTGCTGTTACCCCGTTGTTTCACAAAGACCTATTTATTCACTTCCTAATTCGGGAATTTTCCTGTTTTCCACGCACCTGAACAGACCACGGTCAGGCGTTCGGGTAGTTCTCAAAACTGAGAATTTTTCGGGTCGACCGCGGGAGTAACTATGACTCGAGTTAGGTAGCCGAACGACGACATGCAGGAAGACCGCGGGAGTAACTATGACCGATGTTAGGTAACCAAATAAATGCTTCCGGGAAAACTGCGGGAGTAACTATGACCGGAGTTATCTGGCCGAACAACGATATCGTAATCGTTATCGTAATCATCGGATTTCTACAGCGCCCAAAAAAGCCAAGTCGCGGGAACCAGCTTATTCACAGGCGCTTAGACAAATCAAAATCGTTAGGCGGGGGGAGTCAAATCGGTTCCAGGTCAAGATCCAAAGGAGTCAGTCAGGAAGACAGAAGACGGCTAAGGTGGGTGGTGTTCAGGGTTTAGACGGCGCCATTGTCATCAGTTATGCTTAGATTACCCGCAACAGCTGAAAAGTCTTTAAGATATGCCTACTATGTGCAGTTGATTAAATAAGATATTTCTGCCTTGTAGTGCTGTCACGAAGCGGGAAGAATACTTACATGAGTTGAAAATCCTGTAGATTACCCGCAGCAGCTGAAAAGCCATTAAAGCATGATTACCATATGCAGTTGACTAAATAAGATATTTCTGCCTGTAAAGCTGTCATGAATCAGGAAGAATCCTCAACCACAGGTTGAAGCCGTTGAGGTCTATTAATAATTTGGGTGTGTAGCTTAAGCATGCGTGATCACTAGCCGTAACCTTTAGGACCCCGAAGCATAACTGGTGGTACAATGGCGCAATACGAAAACTTTCTTCTTTGTTGCTTCTTGCTCAAGATGTTTTTACACTCATGACTCTGTGTATAAATGTGTGAGAAACGTTTTTATTTACATATATATGGTATGAACTCCTGTTACCTCGTCTAAATATAAATAAATTTGTTGGGCGTACATAAGCCTACTGAAAATAATCATTGAAGGAAGAATGGAGGACAAAAGACACATTTAAACAGATGTTGTTGGTGTTGAATGAAGGGTGGATACAACAAGCTGAAGCAGAGGCGTAGAATCGTGAGGAGTAATTCCACTGGACTAAAGAATCTGCAGAAGAAGGTCAAGCGTTAACCTTCAGGCTACCAAGGTTTTTTGCGACATCGGCTACCAAGGGGGTGGTTACGACCCCCCGGAATTTCGTGTTTGGTTTAAGATATCATATCATGTAATACAGCATTTGATTCAGCATTCATTTCTGAAAAGAATGGTATATTTAGTTGTAAAATATTTGAATGCATCTCGAAATTATATAGTTTTTAACAAAGGCACCGGTCCATTTAACGATATCTGATATTATCCCACACAATTTGTACTATTTGGATAATAAGATATAAATGATGTGGGTTTTGAAAATGAACTATGTATCCAAGAATATTCTAAATATAATAAATATAATGAGGCTTAATTTTCAACAATACAAACTATTCCAAAGTCTGTTTTAGTTACAGGCAAAACCTAAAGGCGTGCAGCTATATCAACATGAAACAAGAAATAATATGTAATTTTTACCGGCAGTCAAAAACGTCAGTGGTCCTTGCAGTTATTGCAAGTTACTTTCATTGTTTTGTGCGAATGCTTCCTGCAAACCGGCTTCTTGAACACTTCACAGCACTGCTTTACTCTGTTAGTATTCTGCTTCAACTGTTTATAGCCCTTCCCCATACCCAACCATATCGGTTTACGTTGTGATGTTGCATCAGTGATTTTCACACTGAAAAAGCGTATTATTATTCATTATGATCACTTCCGGTTATCAAAAGACAAACAACTAAGCAAGTAAATATAGCCCTACATTCCCTCTAAAGAATGGCATAGTTGTTTCTCTTCCAGAAAGAATAATGAATACCTTTATAGTCGACAACAGCTAACAGCTGACGAGAGAAATTCCTGATTTCATAACTGGTACCTAGGCTATATCGGGTATAACTTTTTTATGGCGTGGGATATCATCACGACTTTTACCTCAAAATTTGCGCAAATGGACCCCCTACAGCTACCTAAAATGTCAAAATTATATTCCATGTGCTAAAAAATTTTTCAGAAAAACGTAGGGGGATGGTAACCATCCCCCTTGGTAGCCTGAGGGTTAAGGTACAACATATTCTTTTCGCTAAAACGACAACCAGTGGCTCATCATCCATGTGAACGTGTGTTTAGTCAGTGGTGTTTTCACTGCTGAAGCACTGTTCAAACGCTGGTGCCTATAGTGTCGATCTCACTGCAATATTCAAGTATCTTCTTAATACATTAATACAACCAGGAAAATTAAGTAGTGTAAGGATGTAATTGTTTATGTATAATATCTAAATATGTAAAAAATCAGCTTAGCGTAACTTTGATGATAGAAATGCTGTTTTCTGAGATTACAGACAGGTTTTTTAACACTGAAATTGCATGCATAAATGTATGGAAATCTTTTTATTATATAATAGAATTCCGGTCAACTTGATGAATTGAATGACTTACATTAACCTAATAATTATTATCATCGAAAGGAGATTGGAGACCAAGAGACCAAGCGGAAGATTTACAAATATGTTGCTGGTGTGAAAAATGAAGGATGGTATGGATAGTGCAAGCCATAGGAGGAGGCATAAAATCGTCAAGAGTGGCGCCACTAGACTGGACAAAAAATCTGTCAAAGGACAGTGAACTTGTATACTGTCTCATCGTCAATATCACTGCGATATTAAAAAAAACTCTGTGAACTGAGTTTTGTGTACAGTCTTTTAATGCGAAATATTCTGAAGAATTATTTGTAAATGTGAAGTTTGAATTTGTGTTTTCTCTGTAGAAGTGTTGCTGACTATTAAAATACTGAATTCATTTCTGTTTATGAAACAAAGATATTAAAAACTGCTTTAGTGTTTAATGAAGGCTATGCTACACAGTTGAAATTAAGCTACTTATACGTAGATTTAGTGTGAATCATTGAACATTAAATAGGCGTAAGTACGAAGGAGAAAAGTGAAGTTGTTAGAACTTTTGTCGACAGAGGGAAAGGTTGACAAACTCAGCAGTACAGCCGGGAAAGTAAAATAATGTAAGGATATTTGCTGAATACCCTGTCAGTAGAAGGCAGCATCGCGTAACTTTGATTATAGAAATGCCATTCTGTTATCTGATTGTGGTTACGAGATAGGCTTTTCAACATTCAATTCGCGTATTCCCTTTGACCTCGTTTAACACTTACTTAACGCTCCAAACCAAACCAAAAATCCATCTCCGGAGGTTATTTAATTTCAACTCATGCGGATTAGCTGGCAACCTCTGCGCAACCTTCGAAATGCAAAGAAAACTCGTGATTTGCGCTACCTGTATGCAAATAAAACGCCAAATTGATGATTGTGTGTTAATATGAAGAAATTGACCGCAAGAATGGAACATAAGGCAATGGATGTAAACAAATTGAATAAAAAAGAGACTCAGGAGAGGTTCCAGCTGGAATTAAAAAATCGCTTCGAAATACTGGGAGAACAGGAGCATGAGACGGTGGAGGAGAGATGGGAGGAGATAAAGAATACGATCACAAGCACGGCACGGGCTGTTATTGGGACGAGAAAAGGAACAAGGAAAGAACAGTGGATTGGGGAGGATACATGGAGAGCAATCGATGAGCGTAGAAAGCTCAAAGGCAGGAGAGAACAGGCATACAACAGAGGTGAGGATACGGAAAACATTCGCGAGGAATATCGAAGGAAGGATAAAGAGGTTAAGAAACGCTGTAGAAAGGACAAGAAGACATGGGTGGAGGCTCGATTGGAGGAGGCGGAGATTGCGGCAAAGAGAGGAGATTCCAAAACACTATACAAGATAACAAAAGAAATTACAGGCAAGGTGGCACAGAGGATACCCATCAGAGACGAGGCCGGGAATACGCTCAGGACACATGATGAACAAGCGGCAAGATGGAGAGAGCACTTTGACAAGATCTTGAACTGTCCTGAACCAGAGACAACACATGACTTCACACATGACCAGGGCTTGGCAACCTTGGATATAGACCTAGATAGTATTACAGAGAAGGAAGTAGAGGAAGCAGTAAAGAGGCTAAAAAATGGAAAGTCAGCAGGGATCGACGATATACAACCAGAGCTGCTGAAAAATGGAGGAAGAGAGATGATCAAGACCTTAACGAACTTGTGCAACATGATATGGAACACTGGAGAGGTGCCAAGAGATTGGCGAGACGGGATTATTATACCAATCCCAAAAAAAGGAAACCTTGGTGACTGCAATAATTGGAGAGGAATAACGCTACTCTCCATACCGGGGAAAGTCCTAGCCAGCATAATCTTGAGAAGAATACAAGGGGCGGTGGATGCCGTACTAAGGCAACAACAGGCGGGCTTCCGAAAAAACAGATCCTGTAGCGACCAGATCTTCACATTGAGACAGATTATAGAGAAATGCGTGGAGGGAAATACAAATATACTTGTCAACTTCATAGATTTTCAAAAGGCTTTTGACAGCGTCCAGAGACCAGTGGTGTGGAACATTCTTGCACAATATGGAATTCCAGGAAAAATCATAGACATCATAAAAGGGATGTATAAAGAAAGCAGATGCACGGTGAGAGTGGAGGGGAGACTGGGGGAGTGGTTCCAGATTGTTACGGGGGTGCGGCAAGGATGCATCTTATCGCCGTTGCTGTTCCTGTTAACGATTGACTGGGTATTGAGGAGAAGCACGGAGGAGGGAAGATGGGGTTTAGAGTGGAGAGGAGCCGAGAGGCTAACAGACCTGGACTTTGCAGACGATATAGCGCTACTGGAGGATACATGGGAGGGAATGAGCGAGCTCACGGGCAGAGTGGAAAAAGAGGCAGGATTGGTTGGATTAAGAATCAATACTTCAAAAACAAAGATCATGAAAGTGGGAAAATGGGAGACGAGAGAGAACAAAGTTGGGGAAGATGTAATAGAGGAGGTGGAGGATTTTTGCTATCTGGGAAGTGTACTTGCAAACAATGGTAGCTGTGACAAGGAGATCAGAGTTAGGCTGGGAAAGGCTAACGCCACATTTGGAAGATTAAACAGCATATGGAAAGACAAAGGACTAAGCATCATAACAAAGACAAGACTATACAAGGCCTTGGTCCTGACAACATTGCTATATGGAGCGGAAACATGGCCTATGACGAAAGCTAATCAGAAGAAACTAGAGGCGGCTCATCATCGGTGGCAGAGAAGGATACTAGGGGTCACGTGGAAAGACAAGATAAAGAATGAAGATATAAGAAAGAGAACGGCTATGGAAAAAATGGAGGATATGCTGAAGAGAGCACGCCTACGCTGGCTGGGACATATGCACAGATCAAACAGTGAAAGAATCGCGAAGCAGTCACTGAACTGGACTCCATCGGGATGGAAGAGGAAACGTGGGAGGCCGAGAAAGACCTGGCGAGCCACGGTCGTGCAGGATCTGGAGGACGGAGAGATGACATGGGAGGAGGCTGAGGGAGCTGCAGAGGACAGAGTGATGTGGAGGAGCTGTGTCGCCCGATGCGCTACAAGCGCGTGGAAGGACTAAGGTCTAAGGTCTAAGGTAAGGTGTTAATATATTCGAAAGTATTGCTTTTTCTGGGTGTGTTTACGTTTCATGTTCAAAAAGTTGAAGATTCTTAGCGTGGCAGGCTGAACAATGTAATGACGTCTTTTTCACTTTGGCCTGTAGCTGAGGAGAGCACCCTGCTACCAGTCATGCTATCTGAAGCAGTTTCACTCAAAATATAAGTATGAATGCTGTTTGAGGGTAGCGGGACTTAATTGTACATATGTCAACCGCCCAATGTCTGCTTTTAAGCTGAGAGAGATACGCATGTGTAGAGCAGATGAAAGAAAATGGTTGGTCGAGCAGTTGAAAGTTTGTGCTAGCCATTGTTACAGACCAACGATTTTTTAAAGTATACATATTAGCCTTATGTGCAATGTACACCGTGAGGCATAAAAAAGGAAGCCCCTGGAAAAATCGTTATAACTCATTCAATAATAGATCAAAACAAATGCAATTTACGCAAAAACATCTATCGTTAAAATCAACAATTTTAAAAAAAGGCCCTATAACAAATTTCCGCTAAATCGTTGACGTAATAATAATGACGTCATTAATTTTTCCACCATTTACGAAAATGACGTTCAGTGAGGAAGATAAACACGTCATAAAATTTTCAAGACAAAACAAACATTATGGAGCAAAAAGATTTTAAAAAGAGTTTCCTCATAAAAGCTGGTCTCGTAGCGGATTGGACAAGATTATTCGCAAGATTGATAGTACTGGAACTTCGCAACGTCTTCCCGGCAGTGGCCGTCCGCGCACTGCTCGAACTGCTGACAAAATTGAAGAAGTTGAAACACTTGTTTTGAGCCAGAAAGATTTCCCGCAAACACACCGTACTCAAACACAAATTGCTCGGGAAGTTGGTATTATCTCAACGTTCCGTTAATCGTATTGTGAAGAAAGACTAACGTTTGATATGCATGAAAAAACATAGGGCATATGAATTGACCGTGGCCAACAAACAAGCTCGATTTGACTGCAGTCGCCTTTTGTTGCGTCGCTACCCAGCTAGCCTAGTGCATTTCATCTGGTTTAGGCCTACTGACGAAAAATTATTCACAGTTGCTTCTCCTAGCAATCCTCAAAATGATCGTCTGTATGTAGCAGTTGGAACTCCAAAGACAGATATTGCAGCCGACCGCCTTTTACGCCCACGTCCGACTTTTAGCAAATCCCTGATGGTGTCAGTCGGTGTTTCTTCTCTGGGGCGCACGTCAATTCACTTTGTTGAACCGGGGGTAAAAATCAACGGCCAATACTACAGAGATGTTTTACTCATGGAAGACCTTCTACCTGAAATTCGAAAAGTCTCTGAATTTTACATTTTCCAGCAAGATGGTGCTCCAGCGCACAGAGCTCGAGAAACGGTTGCACTTCTGACGAATGAAACTCCTGACTTCATAATTCCTACACTATGGCCCCCTAAGAGCCCAGATCTGAATCCCGTAGATTATAAAATATGGGGATGCATGCAGGAAATGGTGTACAAAACAAAGGTCCGTGATGTTGAAGATCTTCGTAAGCGAATCATGCAAGCTTGGAACGATCTTGACCAACGAATTATTGACTCGGCGGTGCGTGAATGGCGCAAGCGACTTCGCGCATGCGTAGAAGCTGAAGGCGGACAGTTTGAGTACAAACTGTAATTATTTTACATTGCCTGCTATTTAGCCATAAATTTCATGAATTTCGTTGACATTGTTTGAATATTGTTAAAATAATAACGATTTTTCCAGGGGCTTCCTTTTTTATGCCTCACGGTGTATATAAGACATATTCACGTTCCCTTATTTGTTAACTTTCTTCCTTTCTTACTTGCAATATTATGTCAAGATGCTTATATAGCGATTTAACAAACCTCACGTATGAAATAAATAGATTTTTATAGTCATTGTTATATAAATATTTATTATAATCATAACCCTTCTTGCGCACGTGGTTAGTGCTCTTTGAGAGGTTTTCAAAAGGAGATCTATGAATAACCAGATATTATTCATACGCTCCATACGGTTCACATACTGACCGGTTATTTCTTGAATATGAGTTGTTAAAATCTGAACAAATAAGGACTGTTCAGATTCTGTATCGGTATGAACATAACTTACTACCTGTGGCTTATGGATATCTCTTTCAACTTACCTCTGATATTCACTAATATTTTCTGCAAGAAGATCCAGGCTATATCGTTAACCCTTTGCTCATACAAACACTCGGTTATCTTCCATGAGATTTGCAAGGGCTAAAGTTTGGAAGATGATACCCTTAGTTATTGGTCAGTTACCTAACTTACCTCACGCCATTATCTAATTCAGCAAATAACTTGAACTTTCCCTATTCACATAAATGGGTGTGTGAGCTAAGATACATGTATGTTAGTTTGATGAAATTAATAATGCATTATTTAATTAAGTTACCTCGTAAGTATTGTGGTGTTTCCTATGCCTCTTTTCAACTAGCTTTCATATACTCAATCCATTTTGGGTCTCTGCCTCAGTGCCTTGTAACCTCCATGAATGTAAGTTACTTCGTTTACTGCCATAACTGTAATATATTTGTCACAGGAAATAAATTGAATTGCATTGAAATCAAATTGAATTGAGATACACATTTACACGGAACATACTTCTTCCTCCTTCAACTCAAACGCTAACTGCTCTCTACCATAATCGCAAACGTCTTACCTTTTCATTATCATCCACCTCCCTTTTATAACCATAGAACCATCATCACCAAAAACGCCACTTTAAAAATATTAGCAGCAGCATCAGTATCATCATCGTCGTCGTGGTCATCGTCGTCTTCTTCTTTTTAGAATTCTCATTCTCATACTGTCACTTTCATTACCATTATCATTGTCGTTGTAATGATTATCATTGAATGCATGTATGTAGACACTTACTACAGCGCATTTTCTGAACTTCACAAAAGAGCTGCCTCCGCTAAGCTAACCGACCTCAAAGTTAAGAAGAAAAAAGTAATCAATAAGCGAGTCACTACGGGGAGTTCCAGCAGACCGGTAGAGCCCAGCCGACGGATTCCCATTCAGAGCTCCCGCAGACAGGTAGAGCCCAACCGACGGATTCCCATTCACAGCTCCCGCAGACACGCAGAGCCCAACCGACGGATTCCCATTCAGAGCTCCCGCAGACACGTAGAGCCCAACCGACGGATTCCCATTCACAGCTCCCGCAGACACGCAGAGCCCAACCGACGGATTCCCATCCAGAGCTCCCGCAGACACGTAGAGCCCAACCGACGGATTCCCATTCAGAGCTCCCGCAGAGCCCAACCGACGGATTCCCATTCAGAGCTCCCGCAGACACGTAGAGCCCAACCGACGGATTCCCATTCACAGCTCCCGCAGACACGCAGAGCCCAACCGACGGATTCCAATCCAGAGCTCCCGCAGACACGTAGAGCCCAACCGACGGATTCCCATTCACAGCTCCCGCAGACACGCAGAGCCCAACCGACGGATTCCCATCCAGAGCTCCCGCAGACACGTAGAGCCCAACCGACGGATTCCCATTCAGAGTCCCAGCAGACACGTAGATCCCAACCGATGGATTCTCAATTTCCCATTCAGAGCTCCCGCAGACACGTAGAGCCCAACCGACGGATTCTCAATTTCCCATTCAGAGCTCCCACAGACACGTAGAGCCCAACCGACGGATTCCCATTCACAGCTCCCGCAGACACGCAGAGCCCATCCGACGGATTCCCATTCAGAGCTCCCGCAGACACGTAGAGCCCAACCGACGGATTCCCATTCAGGGCTCCCGCAGACACGTAGAGCCCATCCGATGGATCCTCAATTTCCCATCCAGAGCTGACAGTAGACACGATATTCGGAATTCCTTAACACCTACGTCGAGGAAGAGGAGCGACGACAGGTAAAGGGTGTTGCAACATATGAAGCCCAGTGGTGAACAGCTCCTCGTCGATATTACATGCTCCGTTCTGGCAACCCTCTGCCGCTCGTTCTGTAGAGAACGACTTTCCTCACAACCGACAGTTGTTCGCACCCATACTGTCAACGCAGTAGAATGGTCGACACCAATTCACGGACTCGCTTGGCCATTCCAAAAAGAGCTTGATACTGAGTTGACCCGAAACCCCTTGACGTAGATATAGGCCTCAACATCAACGTCATAACATAGTCGAAAATCACTCAGAAACAACGGTGAGAAAGACGGATTATTAACAAGAACGCATATTGAGGCACTTGAGTAGTCGGAAAGAATGAAAATTAATTAACAAAATTATAATCTATAATTTATTATAAATTTTAATCTAGAGAATCGTGCGGCCTACTTGGCTATATGCTCATTATAATAAGAATAATAATTATCATTATTATAATTATAGCTATTAATGTAGTAATAATTAATAATAATAATAATTATTATTATTAATTTTATATTATTCGAGAACCTGTAGATACCATATTAGTATGGTTTGACCGTATACCTTATGTCTGTTTATCCCCGTTTAGGTATGCTCCTCAAGATTGCTATCAAAAAAGAGACAAATAATTTTATTCTTATTGTCATCATCATCATCACCACAACCACCACAGCCGCAACAACCACCTCCACACAAACGGTGACTATTGGTTTTGTTTGTTGATACGACGAGTGCAGGCACTATGAAGTTGTATTGTATCTGAACATTTATATAGCGCCTCTCACAGTGTTCGCTAATCAGATACGCAAAGGGGTTTTAACACAGCGGAACGAAGCACTTGTTAGGACGTATTTGTCCTAACTACTAGTTTGGAATTCCACGCCACAACTTGACGCTCACTGTGTATAAATTTTTTTATTCGCCAGTAAATCAGTAAGCTACAAACGAAGGTTTGAGGTTAACAGTGTCATGCTGTTGACCTGCTTTGGCTGAATTTGCCAAAATTTGTCCAGGCATATACATTTAGCTATGGTATGTTTAGGCCGAGCGCTCCAGTTTTTATAACAAAGGCCTGACCTATATATCTGTTCAACATATTCTTCATATGCATTGTCGACGGCATAAATACGTTGTGTGTCATTTTAGAGTACCTTGTATTCCCCACAGTGGAAGGGTATTAAAGTCTAAATAGGTAGCAAGCAAGCGTGTGAATAGACTGTTACGCTAGCGAAAAGCATGCAACGCTCAAGAAACTCCTGACTATTAGTTAACGGAGTTTAGCCTCTGCTTTGCCAGATATTTTGGTGTACTGTTGAAATTCGAATAACATATTAGTGAAGAATGAAATTCACAGTTTACAATTCAGTGTGACTTACAATACAATATAAAGCACACACGTAAATCAGCATACATTAAACTGCAGATGACCGTTGAAGAATTACATCGCCCGAGAACGAAATGACATGAGCGACCGAGCAGAACGGATACATAAAGAGGAGAGAGTTATTCAGTCATTAACACATTCTTGTTCAGACCTCATCACACACGGTCAAACGAGGTGTTTGCTGAACTTGTTCATGGGCAAAGTCATACCAGCCAGGTGATTTTAGCGCTCGTCAATAGGCTGGTGTCCTGCGCTTGTCCTTCGAGTGGCGCTTTAGAAGTTTGGAGATTACGATTACGATTACGAGATATCCACTGCCACCTGCGCTTTAGAATTTTGCTGATAACACAATTTTCTTCGAATCGATCAATTGATGACTTAACTGAAAAAGTGATGCCCTAATTACGTGTAAATAAAGGACCTGATTGGCTAGCCTTAGAGCTAATAAATTCATCCTCAACCATAATAAGACTGTTTCATGCTGTTTTGTTTTAATTTAAAACCTTTCCCTGTCTGTAATTTAAGCAATAATGTCGACAATGTACCAATTACAGAGTGGCACTTTTAAGGTTTTACGAATATACAAATTGTACATCAATGATGAGGTTATTAAGTCACTCCCACTTTTGCACGCTATAATTCCTATGTATTAGCCTACTGGTGGGCAGTCCAATAAAATAGTTTTGATTATGGGTTAATTTATGGTCTGTGAGATATTTGTCGCAGTCAATGATGTAATTGATAAGCCTTTCCCTTTCCATTGGGTAATTTTAAGAGCTGACAGATGAACATCACTGCCCTGTCCAATCAAGAGTTGACACGGAGAAGCGTAGCGTGGTTAGGCTCCCAAGGAAGGGTTTTTCATACAGCCTTTAAAGAAGAATCAGCATTCAGAGATTTCAGACATTTCAGGAAGAGTTCCGATAAAATCTCTGGATCATGTCGTCACTGGTGAAGTAAAGAGTTCATTATGTTTTCCATGTTAGTTTATCATTTAGTTTTGGTCCTAGAATTAACGTAAATTAATTTTTACAGTTTTTACATTATTAAAACAATTTATATAATTAATTTAGTTGTCATGTTCTTCATGTATTTCTCTTAAGAGCGAGCTAGATCCTTTTCCCCCTTAGCTTAGATTGCTCTTGGTGGACTAGTACAGAAGTCCACATGATAGCTATACCTTTTCAGTCACGCTTAAGGTTAAAGTCCTTAGGGGAGGTACGCAACAGGCGTTATAAAATATCTAGAAACATAAATCCCGGGTGAAAAGCATGTTATAGGGCCATTAAACAATTACTACACAAGGAAAAATGAAACTGTTTATTGCATCTGTTTTTTCCTATCCTATTGATAATGTGCTATTGTTCTACTTTTGCCACTGAATCTAATGATGTTGTAAAGTATGAGCGTTTGTCTCGTGCTAATAACAGATTACTTACTTGTTACTTAGTTTCAGTCGATAGCGTATTAATGGATAGACACTATAGATTTTATAGATAGTCTTACAGGTACGTTTTAACCCGATATTCGAATGCCAACAAAGATTTGGCGAAGCAGACACCTCCAATAACCGCATTGAGTGACAATAATATATAGAACGAAACGAAACTGTTTTTATTATTCAGTGCATCCCGTTTACGCCTGTTTGATCATTCATTGTGTATATATTTATAATTATGGGCTTTTATGGGGTGAATTTTAAGAATCTCGGAAAGCTCTGCGAAAATCGTTGTCTCAGGTATTTTAAACAAGTTGTTTAGTAACGAACAACGAGAATGTTACTTGGAAGGAGTTAACATAAATAGTACGAATTCTCACAGTAAGACTGTTTCAAAACGATGGACGGTGCGCGGTGTTCTCGAGTTACTGTATAGAAACGAATGCAACAATCGCCAACATTTGTTAGGCTTCAACTGCATCTAATAAAAGCCGAAATGTACTGAGGGTCATCTGCTCAGGACCCGTGGAGACCACTTCTACGATTCCCATGGTAATCATAATACCGGTACGTTGGAGAATGACGGTCCAAATCTTGTAAGTTTAGTGTTACATCTTTTAATCTTGAGGTCCGTCTGTGGATTTGTAACTCGAGAATGAGAGGGTGCTATCAAGCAGTCTTGTTGTCAAGACCTTAAACCTCAAGACCAAGACCAAGACCAAGACCTTGAACCTCAAGACCAAGACCAAGACCAAGACCTTTGGTACCAAGACCAAGACCAAGACCAAGACTTTTAAAAACGAACTCGAGTGCACTCCAGACCAAGACCTTGGTCTCGAGGACAACAAGACTGCTATCAAGGGTGACACCCAAGTCACGCACACAAGATAGGTATGTAAATTTAGGATCCATTGTGACGTCAGAAGTTCAAGGTTTAGCAGATATATACTGCTTAGTTCCAAACCAGATTAGTTGGGCTTAGAGGAGTTGAGGTAGGCCCCTATAGAGACAACCACAGATGAAGATCATGAGATAGTGAATCAATGGATCCAACTTTGTCTGCTCAAAGGGGATCAATGCTGTCAATTGAATATGTTCGTGCAGAGTCGATTAACATGGATTCCTTTGTGGACAAGTTTGACTCTAGGCATGACAGTCGAAAACTTGCCCTTCATGTAATGCGTGTATTGTTCATAGTTTGAATGTTTTACTTTTAATAAAGTGAGTCTGTGTTCATTTGTGTATAACTTGAGGCTGCTGAAGCCAAGAATTCAAATAGCTCAAAGACAGGTCTCTTGTGACCACTGTCGGTTGTTACGAAACCAGACATCCAACTGGTCCCCCTGTCAGGTTCCCCGGCCCCTCCGTGCCCCCCGCCCCTGTTGGAAAAGTCTAGAGCCGTCTCTGGGCTAGAGATAGAACTTTATAGTGTGGCCTCTCTTAAGGAAGCCGTCAACCCTTTACCTCCTCTGCCAGGAACGGTTACTAGGGACGTGGATAGAGTAGGCCTACAGTCATTTTCGGTGAAAATAGACAATGCAGTGACTCGAGTGGCTCCAGACGTAGGAGTTGACTGGAGTCAACCCTGCCCCGCGCAGAGTTATCGTCCGGGCGCAGATCGCCACACATTCAGAGGACATCCATAGCGCCCCGCAAAGAAATCTGATGTATTAAGTTCCTCTTACACTTTCAACTATTAGTTTCCTTATTCTAATAGTTAAAGCAGTTAAATTCTTGGTAGGCCTAATGGCAATTGGCAAAGTTTCTCCTTTACACATTACCAGAGGCGCGTTTACAGAAAACGTGGCCCTAGGCGCAAACATTTTACGAGGCCCTGGGCGCAAACATTTTAGGGGGCCCTTCTGAACTTGTATTAGCCCAAATGAAGAAAACAATTATAAATTACAATAATATAGGGTCTACATTTATTTTATGTGAATGCTAAACTGTACAAAATAGAAAATAAGTTATGTTTAAAATAATCAAAAATTGAATAATGATATTTTTATAATTGAAAAAAAAAATTTTCATTCGCTTGGGGGTCCTCCAAGATTTGGGGGCCCTAAGCGCGCAGAGTGCGCCTACATGTAAACGCGCCTCTGCACATTACGGTGAGACAATTAGCAGTTTACATGGTTTTGACTACAATTTCACTTCAATCGATCATGGTCTGATATCTTATTCAATACTTCAAAGGCGTTATAGAAGTTATTAGATTACTGGGAGGGGGTAGAGTAATGGTAACACTAATGGCCAGGAGAGCATTAGATCGCGGTTCGATTCCCGTAATCCCCTCTAGGGCGGCGCCTTGCATGGCTGCCAAACAGTGTGCTTAATTAAGATCTTGATTGCATACTGTCGAGTTTCAATGTAATCTTACTGCGCACTTGTCAGTTTGAATGAATAAAGATTATTATTATTATTATTATTATTATTATTATTATTATTATTATTATTATTATTATTATTATTATTATTATTATTATTATTATTATTATTATCATTATCATTATCATTATCATTATCATTATCATTATCATTATCATTATCATTATCATTATCATTATCATTATCATTATCATTATCATTATTATTATTATTATTATTATTATTATTATTATTATTATTATTATTATTATTATTATTATTATTATTATTAGATTGAATTAGGCAGGAATGAAAAGCAGGGAAACAGCCTCCGTATCTGCATTGGTTCCGTTATAACGCGTATTATCAGCATACGAGAGCTCGATGTTGCTTGTGGTAATCGTAATCGTAATCGTAAACTCCAAATTTCTAAAGCGGCACTCGAAAGCTAAGCGCAGGGCACCAGCTTATTCACGAGCGCTGCGTCGAGTCAGAGAGTTGTCCAAAGGCTAGTCAAAGGAGGTCAGACTCCGGTTGCCAGAAGGTCAAAGGAGGTAGAGTATCTCTTAGGTCGAGAATTAGAAGGCGAGTGCCCACTCCTTTTTCGTTGTGCAGCGCTTAATTGGAGTTGGCATTCAGTGTTATTGGAGATTGAAGTGTTCCATTATTTAATTCGTTGGTCCAAAAAGGTCCAGACATGGACCATTGATACACGTTACTCTGATAAATAAATTTCTTTAGAATTCCTGGCGATGAAGCATTGCTGCAGATGTTAGCAAAATTAAATATAATTTTTTAAACTGTTTGTTCATTTATTAAATTTAGTTAGTAAAACGTTAATACTCGCACAATCGTTAAACATCTTAGGCGCATATGAATATTCGCTAAGAGACATACAAGTCCTGCTGTAATGTGGTGAATTAGCCAGCCCACTTAGCTAGTTAGTTACAGCATTTAACCGTTTAGTAGCCCTATATCATCAGGCTCAATGTTGTACCCAAAGTGTATGCCGTCTTTTGAGTAGCCTGCCAGTCATCATAATGTGTTATTCTGTTGCCTTTCTCTGAACTTCATGTGACTGTTAGGGTTCTGGGTGAAATTTATAGCCGAGTTCGCATGGTGGAGCCAGTGTGGAATAGAAATCTGACTTAAAAGTCATTTGAAAGTCATAATAGTCCAACGCGCTAAAGGTTTACTATTACTACACTCATATTGCTAAACAGAGTATAGTCACTTTGATGCACTTTTCCAGACAGCCACATTTATCGGGCCCGAAGTTGCCCAGCATAAGCAATAAGTATCAAATAAAATAAAATCATTTATTGAATCGAATACAAACAGAAAATATTTTCAGTCGACTAGCTACATATTTAGATAACAACGTGTATTATAAGAGCAAGTAACATAATGATATAAAAATTATAAGGTAGATTGTTTTTTATTCTTAGGACTGATTATATCGATGTAGCTTGAGGTCACAAGGATTGCTAGAAATGTTGAGTAGAAAAGTAGAAAATGGTTATCATATATGAGCCCTCTAAATGTGGCTATCTTGGCTTAATATTAAGAACTGAGCAGATTTAAATCTGACCTATTGAAAACGACCATGTATACACGATTAACACTGACATGTGCATGCATGAACGCTTTAGACTTAAAAGACTATGCTAACAATTGAAAAGTTTCTGAAGATGCATAATTTGCTATCATGCTTTAGAAAAATATCTATTTAAATGTAAGCGATTAGAAAAATAAACAGTTAACAGTAGCTTAGCTCAAATTAGCGTTCTAAACCTAAAATCTAACAAAAGTAGGCCCATAATTGTCATATGAAAAAAAAATACAAAACTGTTCGTTCTCTGAAAACCTCTTCTCGCTTGCTATGCTCTTCGGTATTGACGTGTTTCTCTCAACTCGTCAATTAAGTAAGATTATCATTGATTGCGATTTCTCTGGAAAAAGCAGAAAAATAAAAATAAAATTAAATTATTTGAACCTAATACAGAAATGACTTTCTTTAATTTCTCATTCGGCTTCCCTTCCCCTTTATCTTTCTATTCTCTGCTGCGGCTTCTTCGTTTTGTTCTCCACGAACCTTTCCTCTTCCTCTGCTTCCTCTTATTCCTCTTTCAACTCGAATTCATTCTTTTGTTTGGCATCATCGTCAAATTCTTCGACTTTCTCATCATTGTCTTTTTCCGTCTGATTATTGTCGAACTACTACCACCAAAACCAATGCCATCATGGGGGCGGGGAGATGATTGAATGGTAACACGCTGGAACGAAGATCAGAAGGACGCGGGTTCGACACCCGCTAGCCCCATATGGTTGACGCAGCCTTGATTTCCTAGGCGGCAACTGTAAAATGAGCAGTAGGACAGATGGGCGCCTTGCATGGCTGCCATACAGTTAAATTCGACTCCTGTTCAGTGTGATTCTCCTTACAGATTTTATTTTAGTTATAGTTACTGTTATAGTTCATGGTCTTTCATTTAGTTATAGTTACAGTTATAGTTAGTATTATTTTTCAGTTATAGTTACAGTTACAGTTAATTTGTATAGTTACAGTTACAGTTATCATTATTTTTTAGTTATAGTTATAGTTATTGGACTTTTATTTTAGTCAATTTTAGTTGGTACATAGTTATAACCGGCCCTGATGGCGGTCAGGCTGGTCCCTATGGGGTCATTAATTATGTCAAAATTTTTAGACAGTTTTAGATCTCCTCCCACTTGTCAACAACTGTCAAACATTCAAGGACCCTGTAACAAAATTATGTCAACGAAAATTACCCCACGTCCAGAAAATTTCTATGACTCTAACAAATGCAAAAAACTGAAATTGCTGAAAAAAAATAAATGTTGTTATTCAAATTTGAATTTTATACTTAATGGCTACAGTACGAGTGAAATCACGGTCTGTCACACATATTTAATGAATTTTTTCCAGTCAAAAATACAAACTCATTTTCTTTTAAACGTGTATTTGTTTTGATTTTTATTATGAACATTTCTAATTTGAACATGAACCTGATAACTTTTTTTATAATATTTCTTTCTAACATGGAAAATTAAAATCAAAACAAGTTTCTCACTCTTTAATATTAACAATCGAAAGAAACAAATTATATTTCCATCAAAAAGAAACTCGAAATATTAGAGTTTCAAAAAGAACCCAGGATATTCGCAAAGAGAATATGCAGCATATTTTCTCATTTTAGCAGGAAACAATAAATAGGATTATTTAAAGTGAAGAAACTATCACGTTTGGATAAATTCCAAACAAAAATTAAATAGATCGCTCATAAAGACTTTCTGAATCTATGGTTGCTTTTTTAGTAAATTTTTCCTGACGTCAATTTATCTTGAACACCCATCCCCTTGTCAAGAAATGTCAAACTTTTTCAAATCCCTCGCCCCATATTGATATAATTAATGGACAACCCCATGTTTCACGTTCTTATCGATATTGCACTTTCTATTTCATTAACGAAAATGGCGATGAATTTTTGTTAGTGTTATTTTCGTTATAGTTATAGTTATAGTTAATGATATTTTTTAGTTACAGTTATAGTTATCGTTAACGAAATCATTTTTTGTTCGTTGACGAACATTTTCGTTAACGTTAACGTTAACGAGAATCACACTGCTCCTCTTAAACTTGTTATCGTCTGCTACTACTATAACATGTAATTAATATTATTATTATTATTATCACAAGCATTGGCACCATTATCGTCGTCGTCATCTTCTTGTCCTTTTCTTATTCTCAATGTCATTAATCATATCGGTATCATTACTAAAATTAAAATAATTGTAATTATTTATCCGATCTACTTCGTGAATGCTTAGGGCCTACATGCTTTATTATTATGGTTTAGTAGTTACCTTAGGTCTATCCAGCGTTCCATCTGGTTTTATGTAGAAAATATCATCCCTCACTGTGTCATAGTTATCTTCTTGATCGTCGGATATCTCTTTTCTTGAACTAGGCGATTGCTGTGTTTGCCATGCTCCTGGAGACTAGAAAAAAGACAAATTTAATTAATATCGTTACAACCACCATCACCACCACCATCACCACCACCGCCCCACCACTACAACTACCACCACCATTGTCCTAGTCGCTAATTTACCATTACCATATTGTAGTATATTGTGAGCCTCAAGTTACCAATCTCGCTTTCAAATCTTGACTTTAGCAAAAAGGCGCCAACGGATTTATCTGCGCCTTAACAATAAAATCAATTATAAAACCATGTTTACAAAATCACACTACATTAAACATGGACGCCATCGACAAACTGCAAATTGTATATAAATTTATGTTTCTAGTTAAATATTATTTACTTTTTGTTATTTTTGATAATTGTTGCTTACGACCTCCGAACCGGACTTCTGTCATAGATGTGTACTTGGCTGGCTCCAGAAGATATCACTTCGCCTTTATGATCACTGGATCCACAGTTTTGAATTTTTCAGTCTGAGGAACTAATTACATAACCTACTAGGCAAGATTTTAAGAAGTTTTTCTAAATATGACATTGTCATACAAATTACTATTAAAGATATAATATAATCTTTGTTCAAATATTCACAATAAAACTGCGCTCGCACAGTTGATGCAAGCTAATATGATTATATAGGGTGTGATTTCAAATGCCGTCTTGAAATTAGATTTGCAAAGAATGAATAGACCATAATAGTGAGACTTGTCCTCTGGGTTTCAAATTTGGATGCCCTTTTTAGTTTTGTTCTGAATGACTGTAATGTCAGTTGCTATTTTGGCATTTGAATTCCAAATCAATTCAATGCATGAATCTCTAGATATTTTCAACAACCATACAGTTTAGGCCTACAGAGACTATTCAGAAGCGATGAGAAAGAACAACTTTAAGTATGAATTCGTACTTGTTTTGCAGAGCTAATCTCTCGCTACAATGAAAGCAAGAAGCATTACAACATCGTAATTACGTTCATTGTCGTGAACCTCTTTATTTTGAAAATGCAGAAGCATTTATGGTATCCCATACAATAGCAAGTAGGCCTAAAGCTTTTATTCAGCGTTTCGATAGCTAACCTTATCTGTGCCAGCAGGTGATTCAAGCGCTTTATAATAGGCGTTTTCCTTCGACGGAACAAAATCTACCACAGGTTCATAGTAATCTTCTCCACTGGAAAATTGCGACGGCTCTCTTGTTCTGGCTGTAGGTCTTGTAGGTGTTGAGATGGGAACCGTTGTTGATTGCTAGCAGAAAAGAACATCATATTAAGAAAACATGATAACTTCCGACATCAGGGTGGCCAAGCGGATAGCGGGCTGGGCTGTTACCTAAGAGATCGAGGGTTCGAAACCCCGCCAGGTCAGAATTTGCATCGAAATTTCGGATCCAATTTACGCCTCCTAGCCAACTCAGCTATGACTGCACATTGTCCGTGGGAAAATCAGACGAGAGTGAGAGAGAGAGAGAGAGAGAGAGAGAGAGAGAGAGAGAGAGAGAGCGAGAGAGAGAGAGAGAGAGAGAGAGAGAGAGAGAGAGAGAGAGAGAACTTGTCACTCGCCCTGCTTTGCCGAGGCTACCAAAAATGAAGTTGCTAGCACTTCAAACTCGTGGCTGTCCATCCGTCTGGCTCAAGGACTACTCTTCTTCTCGACAGTCTAGGCCTATAGCTGTACCAAAGAGTTCAGTACACTGGCTGCCTGAAAACGACAATCTTTACGCTTTATGTCTAGGTATTCTATCAGAGAATACATGCATTGAAGAATGCATTGTGAAAATAACAAACATGTTTCATGTGCAGCAGTTCATAAACGAAACATTTTGGCTTCTAGGTTTCTTGAGCAATAAGTTTTGCACTGCCTTAATTATGCACTACGATCTATGAAGTTCATAGACAAAATAGTGAAGGTTAGGTTTCTGCTTAATCCACCTGGAATAGAATTTATTTTAACTGTTGGTAATTCAAATTTATATACTTTACAACACAGGTTGGATTGCTAAGGGCGAAGCCATGCTTCAACTGCAATTTGTTTTTGTAAATATTGATTAGAATGACAGGAACAGCCTATCAATAAACTGTATACCTGATGTGAGTTGTTCTGTCGACATTTGCAGATAAGAAACCGGAGGCACAAACCGAGCAACACCAGGGCAGCCAAACCCAAGAGGACGGAAACGATTATAACAGCAATGAGCAGATTGTCTTTCCCGACACATTTCGTCGGATCTATGTAACCTACATATTCAAATACAGAATTCCTTTTAAGTCAGACACAATGAACCCGTTAAACAACAAGCGGATTCGAATGACTAAATTCAAAAATTAATAAAAAGAAGGTTGTACGGAAATTTGGTGATGTCAATTTATCTACTTATCAATTGCATCGTAAAACCATACAAAGAAAAGCAATGTTGTTATTAAACTACGACTCTGGTGGGTCTGGTTAAACAATTATCAATTATTATGCTTTCGTATTTAAATCTCGAAGTTAAAGCATTTGTCATTAGGGTCATGCATAAATTTGAAGTGTGAAGTTTGATGAACTTAATTTGTACCCGGGTTAAAATGAACGTTTTGAACATTATGTAAAACGAGTGTTCAATTTAATACATAAATTTAAACTGTTAGATTCAAAATTTCTCTTTTACTCTAGACACAAAAACTGAACGATTCCTACGCAAATCTGCATCGTTTGAGCCATCGAAGATTGAGGAGAGTCAAATGGGTTAACTGCATAATAGAATTGTTGACTCACAATATTATTGTCAAACTTCCTCGTTAGAAAATTGTTCTTTACTTTCATTATGTTCAAATTATTTATCGGTTCTTCGACATTCTTAGGTATTAAATAGTTGGGGATGCCACAGTTTTTAAATTATTGTCTTTTCACTTAGAGTCTATCGAGCGTAATATCATTCTCTGGTTTTCCTATGGCGCTGTGCTCACCTGATCTTGACACTCTCACGCCTTTTACAGTCGCCAAAGTAGACACATAGGTGTACCCATCACTATAGCACACGATGAAGTCGAAAACATACTGATTTCCAGTTGGTAATATGTCGTATACAATTTGGTTATCGCTGTTGGCTATGACGTACGATTTATTACTGCACTGAGTTGTTAACTCAACACAGCAAGTCACATTTAGCCACAAAATGGCTTTAGTGGAATCCGCAATGCTAAAATTGATTGTTGCCTTGGATCCCGTGATTGATATATTAACGGGAGAAGTCTGAAAGATGAGTCTTTTAGTAGTTCTGACCGACAACATAAGGATATTACTGGAACCAAATGTGTTGATTGACCAGATGCTGGCCTCGTAGTCAGTCTCTGATTGAATGCTGTTTTGAAACAGCGTACTATAAATCGAATTGTAACAATTTGCTGCAAGAGAAACAGTTTGAGTTTCCACTTCTACGTTGGTTGCAACATCTGTTAGTCGTACGATGACTGTTTGTTGAACACCGTTAAACCACTGACATCGCCATTGAATCGAGACGAAACTGTGTGTCACGTACTGTACACTGAAATTCGACGGAGCATCAGGAGGTCCTGTAAATATTTACAAATAGGATACTGCATATATTTAGTGCAGCATTGCCGATACAAGCCAATATATATGACTGCAGGATTCAGAGTGCAGTGAAAAGTCGTTCCATCGTTTTTGCCTTGCTCTCCTTGGACGAATTCATTTGGATTCAGAAATATATGGATAAATTTCATTATGAAATATACAGAGTTTTGCAATGTGTCTAGCAGCTTAAATCGCGTAAAGAATGCAATGAAATCATTGTATTTGTCTATATATACATACATACATACATACATGCATATGAATATATATATATATATACATATTGTGCATGCATACCATACTGCCGAAGAGAATTCGTATACTTGGATACAATATGACCGATAGAGAAATGCAAATAGAGAAAGCATTAGAGCGAACACAGAGCTTTGAGGAACACCACTGTCAAGACGACTGCGAAGAGAAATACACAATATATTCGATTAGATTTACCTGGAGGAAGAACCTGGAAAGTTTCTGTTCTTAACCCGTAACTGTTGGTTAAGGTTATAGAATAGTTTCCATATGAGTTCACTGAGGTAAGTTGAAATGAAAGAGGAGCATAATTAGAAGTTATTGGATTGGATCCCACTGGATACTGCGTTGTACTTCCTGAAGCATTTACGAAACTCCAGTTGGTATATGATGTTAGTGGAGGATTTGCCTGACAATAGAAGTATAGATTTACGTAGGTGTAAGGCGTTGTGCTGATCTTTCGGCTAGCTGGAGTAAAGGAATATGTGTAGGGTTTACCTGAAACACAAGAACATGCATTTTTTTAATATTTAGAGGTCATAAAGCCTTAAAAATACAGAATAACAAACACGAGAAAACTGGTAATAAAAATATCTCAGGTACGGAAAGGAAGGCTGACTGGAAGGTATAAAGCTCTTCCTACGAGTCTAAGTCTTCGTCTTAGTTGTCACATATATATGTGTATAGTGTGCAGGTACAACCGAAAATCAAATTTGGTCAAGAAGTTGGCGTAAATTTTGCCTACAATGCTTACAAATTGCATTTGCAATTAACTAACTTTAACCAAAGTTTTATTTGCATATGTACATTCATGTAGGTGTTTACCAATATGCTACATTCATATAATGCCTTTTCGGTCTCTCGATGACTGCTTATCAAACATAAAAGAAAGGTACAGAGAAGCTAACAAAATAAATGTGATGGAGGATACAATATGACCGATAGAGGCAGCAATGCAATAAAAATGACTCCGACATACAGGTTTTATGTATGACGAAAGTTTACGTGAATGGCGATCGAGTTGTGAGACTTATTGTTTCAAATGTAAATACTGCTAACGAACATCAGAAAGCTCGTTGAAGCTCTGTTCAACATGCATATTATAAAAGCATTCATACTCACCGTAGATCTGTAAGCCAGACTGGCCAAAATTGATGGAATTGTAAGGCGATCCTTCTTCTCTAGCCAAACAATAGAAGCTGGAATCAGCACTCTGAGCTGAAGCAATAACGAGAGTTTTCCCGTCATTCTTGATACTGTATCCAGGAAGAATGTCGCCATTTTGCAGTATTGCTGGTCCACTGGAAATGTTCCGCAGATTGCCATACAAGCTACTGTATCCGAAGTAGTATATTTCAGTTCGAAACTCCACCGGTAAGGAATTGGAAGTGACTGAACAGTTTAATTCGATCTTATCACCCTCAAAGCTTGGGTTTCGCCCAACAGCAAGAATTGTGTATGTGTAAGGGGCGGCTGAAAATAATGAAAAACACAATTTTCGTAAATCTATTGTTTGCTAAGCCTAACTCGATTCATGAAAGTTACATATTACGCATTGGCGTCAAATTACAGTGTAATTGAAATCTCCTAAACAAAAAAAACACAAGAGAAGCAATGCAAGTTTAAATGATATTATATTGGATTTGATGATGCAAGGTAATTTTTAGTCCGATGAAAACGAACAATTGATTCAAGAAAATCGGCTAAGATCAGAATGTATCATATTAAACTTGGAAACCGAGTCTATCATGTATCTTTCCACATCACGGAAAGTACTACATAGGCTAAAACTTAGACCTATGTATGTTATACATGTAGGCCTACCTGTGTAACGTGGCGTTAGGCCTACGCATTTATAAAATATATACCTAAACAAAAGTAATCATGAACATAGTATATACATATATATTACATTTACAGAATCACGAGTGATTATGTACATGTGACAAATATAAAGCAAAGACAATGAGAAGAAAGGTGAATATTCTCGTAGTTTATTACTGAACATGGACAGACTGACCGTATACAAAAAGCACGGCCTTTGAAGTCACTTCAGTCGAAGGTCCTGTGGGGATTGACAGTAAGTAATATCCGGCATTGGATGTCTGTATATTCCATATGAAAAGTGTGATCATGCCTTTACTGCTATCAAACGTTTGATTGGTATTTAGACCCAGGGTTGTAGGGCTTGTCGTTGAAAGCCATTTGAGAGTGTAAGCGGTAAAATTTCCTGTGATGTTCCAACGAAATGTGCAACTTTCTCCTATGTTCTTTCTTTGCATAGCAGGTGTCGATATTGTCACTAACATTGTAAGAAAACGCACAATCCATAAACGCACATTTACAAATATAAAGCTTCAAAAGTGACCACCATGTTTTATTACCGTTTCCTGCTCTTTTATATTTAATACGAGGCGTTAACCACCTGTGGGTAATAAATAGTGCCTCCAATATCGGCCTCCATTTGGGGCTTATTGAACGCGCGGAGGTAGCAGCTGCTAGGCATTTCAAAATTTGATTATGTCTTGCTTTACATTGGCGATGTACTCTATTGACTGACTATTCTCTCAGCGTATGTAATGTTCGCAAAGGTTCATCAGTCACTCTGTTACAGAGTAAAGCAGGGAGGCGACCTGACCGACGTCTCTTAGGAGCGTAGACTCGGACCCGACCTGGGCTGGTGAACCAAAGTCCTCCGTGCCCACCTTCACGTGGTGCGGACCGTTAGTACCCTTCCATTGGATGGGGAACGAACGGGCACGGCAGGCAAAACCAGGGGAAGGCAATGGCAAACCACCCCTGCTAACATGCCAAGAAAATCGTCATAAGAACCTGGAAGAACTAAGGGACCTGACTTCGAATAGGAAACAATGGAGAATGTTTATCATGACGATCGCTAGAGCTCCAAGAGTTGACAGCACAAGGTGACAAGGTGATGTAATGTAATATCGTGCCTTTGTTCTGTGGTTGGGCCATTCACTTGGAACAACCTTTCTGCAGATCTGCGTGTTTTCCTAAACAGAGATTCTACATACACCTTTGCATTTGCAACCATTTGAAAAGTGTTCTCCTTAACCGGGGTTGGACTGAGAGCACCTCTGAGTTGGTGTCTTGGAGAGGCGCTATATAAGCGCTCTGTTTGAATGACTAAGTAATGTGTGCACATATGAGCTACCAGATTTGCGAAATCTTGGAAACGGTAGCCAGGGGCGCCGCCAGGCTTTAAAAAATTGGACGCACACCCCTCCCGTTCCCTCCCATTCCCACCCGTTCCCCGTCCACCGCTGGTAGTCATACACTGAAAATAACTCAGAGTGACTTATAAAATTTCAGTATAACACATGCATAATATATCATATGATATTATGTAGGCCTATGCACACTGTATACGGTAAACCAAAATTACACAGTAGCCTAAATTGTCAAAAATATCGATGTGATGCCTAATCCTTGAGTGGATTTGATTTGGTGGGTGGACGCACGTGCGTCCAGTGCGTCACGCTGCCGGCGCCCCTGACGGTAGCCATTGAGATGTAACTGTTGGCAGTAAAGATGGCTGTAGCCTAGTATTCCAAATGTAGTCTATAAAATTTTGGTAAATGTCAGATTATAATAAAAGATTAATGTCACGCAATAATTAAAAACACAAGTGACACCGTAAAATGCTCACAGTAAAATCTGTCGATCACGTTAATAACATTTTTATTTTCAATAGAGAGATCTGGTTATTCTGAAGCCTTGAAGCTTTTAATGTAGACCATACGGTAGTACTCGAAAACACTTGACAGAGAAATATTTAACTTGTAAACTGACCTGAAAAAACACGAGTCACACACAGCACCAGAGAGCAATAAAAGATCACAGCATTCATTCTGAGAATCGAACAGGTATCTGGTAATAAAAATACAACATTTGATTGAGCACTGATCACGACAATTCAATGAGAAGGTGAAAATTTGATTGTCTTACTGCTAGCAAGGTATATCATTTAAGTAGCCAGGCTATCTCTGTAACGTACCGTACGTTCTTTGAGTTTCTTGATATGGCATTCGGGTCTAAGCTTAGAACTGATCTATATCCACTAACCTATGGGAATTTAATCATGCTTCTCCAATATTAAGACAATGAATATTGTGTCTATGCAATGTGATGTGATGTAAGTGAAAGGTTGGCCTCGATGTAGGTCGCGGTGGCTCAATACCGTTGTTGCTTATTTCTGCGTGTCAATGAAATAACTGTTTAGTGGTAGACTGGTAGTATTAGTTGGTGTTTTTGCAGTAGTGGTAATAATAGTGGTAGTAGCTGCAAAAAATAATAATAACCATATATATAATAAGAAAACACAACAATAATTGTAATTACAATATGAATTTAAAAAAAACAATAACTAACATAAAATAATTTGGTATAATGTTCAGTGACTTCTAAGAACTCTCAATATCATGCTAACAACTGGTTAAGAAATTGCATATTATGTATCAGTGCCTGACTAATTATCACCATGTTTCCGAATACATGAGAGATGTCCTTCACTGGCTCCCAGTCCAGCAGCGCATCCTTTACAGGGTCTCCTCAATGACCTGGCAATGTGTCTTAGGCCGGGCACCGGCTTACCTTCGTGAGTTCTTTACTCTTTTCTCTGCTTGTGCGAGGTACAGATCCCTGCGCTCAGCATTCCGGGGAGACTTCGTTGTTCCTTATGCTCGTACCGCCATAGCACAGCGTAGGGCATTCTCGGTGGTTGGTCCTGCCGTTTGGAACGATCTACCTCTTGAGATTCGCTCCCTTCCTAGGGATCTCTCTGGTTCCTTTAACAGTTTCATTAAGACATTTCTTTTGACCGGGCCTGGGTCGGGAGTGCCTCTGAATAGATTCCTTGAAGGGGCGCTATATAAATGTTTTAGATAGGATAGGATAGATACTTACTTTCGCTAAGAAGCCTTTGATAATACCCTCTCAAGTCTACTGAATAACCCCGCACAATTGTATTGCTGTTATGAAGCCAACAAATCATAAAACCAGCCCAAAGCCTTGGAGAGCTGCTGATGATATGGGTGTGTAATGCATGCGCGAACACGAACCGTAACGCCATTCGGCACTGAAGCATGACTGACAATAGTTGTGCAATATGAAAAGTGTCTTCCTAGTTCATGCTCGAACAGTGTCATTGCTCTTAGCAAATACATGTATGTGCAATAGTGAGAGGCAAACGTTGTATGTACATATATGATTTCGTTTACCTTGCCCTTAAAACTTGTTAAATGAAAGTCACGCAACACGTATGCTGTTTTTGTCCTGGACCTCTTTTGCCCTTGCGTAGACATACTATGCTAAATTTTCTTCAGGAGGTTTTTAAATGGAATAAAGATTACCATAAACAAGCAGCGTTTGATTAACCACTGGTGATAATAAATCAAAAATGAGGAAGTGAATCTGATTCTACATGGTGCTGACAGTAAACTCATAATTTGTTCTTAATGCGAATTTTTCTCTTATGTTTAACAATTGCGCTATGTAAAAATTAAGATACATACTTACGTACGATTTGTGATTGTAAAATTATGTCGTTTCATGCTTTCTTTAAAATTATAACCTTAATCGCTCATACGGACCATACATACATATAAGCATAAAAGTAGGGACCCGAGCAATTAACTTCCTATTAACTAGTAGATAGCTTTGAAGTATAGGCACATCAAAGTAGGGACATTTCACAAATATGTGTAAAGTCATTTGGAACATTTGATAAGTTTTATAATTGTTAGCCAATTGGAAGTTTATTTAATAATTGCTAGCTAATTGGAAGTTTATTACTCGCGTCCTACTTTACGATAACACTGACATTCGTATACGTATTTAAGTGGTTCGCTCTCTCAGCGTAGTAGTTTTCTTTCTGAGCGTATTGAACAATCTTCTAGAGTTTTTACGTATAATTTGCATTTACGATCGCATTAAATGGATCCATAAACTATGGTCTCAGTATATTATCGATGAAATCTGTACTTTTCTATGGTCATATGAGCGATAGTCCTATGAGCGATAGTCCCTATGAGCGATCGTCCCTATGAGCGATAGTCCTATGAGCGATCGTCCTGTGAGCGATAGTCCTATGAGCGAAAGTCCTATGAGCGATCGTCCCTATGAGCGATAGTCCCTATGAGCGATAGTCCTATGAGCGACCGTCCTATGAGCGATCGTCCTATGAGCGACCGTCCTATGAGCTATCGTCCTATGAGCGATAGTCCGTACACCAAGAATTCAATATAATGCTAGCAACTGGATAAGAAATTGCATATATATAGGCTACGTATCAGTGACTGACTAATTACTTTGGCTAAAATGTCTTTTGAGAGCACTCTCTCAAGTCTACCGAATAAGACCGCCCTGTTGCATTGCTGTATTGAAGCCAAAAGATCGTAAAACCTAGCCCAAAGCTTTAGAGAACTGCTGCGGATATGGGTGTGTAGGCTAATTATGCGTGTGCGATCACTAACTGTAACATTATTGGGCACTGAAGCATAACTGACAATAGCAGCACAGTGTGGAAAGTTTCTTCCTAGTTCGTTCTTGATCAAGCAGTCATTGATCTAAAACATAATGCGTAATAATGTGAGGCAAACTTTATGTAGGCCCTACATATATTATGACTTCCTACAACTTCTCAACAGTTTGGCCATTGTCAGATGGGAGCCGGCAAGTGACAGTATAAGACTGCAGCACATTTTCAAAGCTAACAAACATTCAGGTGTATGCTCTGACAAATGCAGCTGATGACTAAGAGAAGGATGTATTTACGAGCAGGTGCAAGGCGTTCAGTACGATGTCACGACGCACGATAGAAATATCACAATGAAAGACTTGAATGCAAAGATTGCCTTCAATAGCGTTAGTTGGGAGGAGGCTATGGAAGGGATGGCGGAGGGTAAAAGTTCTGATAATGAAGATCACTGAGCTTTTGTAGTAGTAAAGTTGAGGTTAGAGGAAGCTTCTTTCAACGTCGAAGAATACATTAACTGTCGTAGACGTAACCTGACGGAGAAACTAGCAATCAGATAAATCACAATTTGGAAGGTGGATGTCGTCACTGAGATCTCAGGATGGATGTTGCATTAGACCACTGTCTGCTACTAAAAAAACTACCAAACAAAGAAAGGAAACTGATTATAAAAACGAATGGCTTAAAAGCAGAAGCGATTCGAGTACAACTTGAGTTGGACTTAAAATACAAGTTCGCTGTCTTGGAGAACTGTGAAAATATGGCCGAGGCCAAAACAAGCATGGTGATGAAAAACAGTTGCGGAAATGGAAGCTATAGGGCAGCACAATCATAACAGCTGGAGAAAACGATTTTGGATTTAAAGGGAATGAAGACGAAACCATAGATCTCCACAGATACGGGCTAGACAGTAGATGAAAGGCCCTTTGAACAAACAGACTCAGATATAGGCTGAATTCAGAGCAGGGTCATTCAGTAGCGAGACAAAAATTCACACTTTAGACAGGTAAAAGAGAAGATTTTAATGTGGTAGACTCAGGCATTGAATAAATTCGTTGAATTAAAAAAGCCTTCCACAAACACAATCAATATGCTGGATAACCTTTCTGAAAGCGTACATTGTGATGTGTTGCATGCCTGGCTTCTCAGTGAGTTGCGGCTCAATTCGGAATTGGATTCCTGCTCGTGATCATTCAAGCGTTAGAGAATTATCTAGAGTTTAACATCGTTAATGTGCCAGCACATGCAACGACTTACAAAGAGGCACGACTGAAGGCCTACACAAAAGCTTCAGGCTAAGGTTTGTCAGTTATGACTAACTTTAAGGTCCATGCGAAGCAGGCGCCTTCTTGACCATTCATACTAAGCCATTCACAGCAAACATAGCACGCATGGGTAACCTCTACACAATATCACATATGGATCTAGATTATGGTTGCGCACAACATCTCGCCCGACCTACGTAACGCCATTCTGAGGATCACTGAGGCGCTATTAAGTTGGCAGATACACAAATACATTGGATTGAATAACTGGTGTCACGCTGTCGGTTAGCATGTATACATGGGCGTGCGCAGGAATTTTTGTAGGGGGGCCAAAAGAGTTTCGGGGAGAATTTTTGCTGGAGGAGTAAAATTACGGGTTTGCATGGAATATTCATGAACACAGAACACGTTACAACTTTAAAAAAATGGCCAAGGACTTAACCTAAATGAGTTTTTTCGCATTGAAAATCGTGTTGGGACTGTTGTAATAATTATAATAATCAAAGATTTAATTTTGGTAAAATATGCCCATAATCCAGGGGGCAATGCCCCCTTCCCCCATCCGGACGCCCATGCATATATATTGTATAATCCTTACAAGATCGTCGTTCAGACCCCGATCTATTGCAATATTTTATATGATTATCCTCCGTAGGTTATTTCCATGTTTCAGTTGAACGACCTTCTGACTTTTGACCTGAGAACCAGCTTGGTTCAGATGCGCTGAGCAAGTTACATAGTTCCGTTTTATTATGCACATGGCATTGGTTGATGCCTTGAGATTATTATTATTATTAGTAGTAGTAGTAGAAGTAGTAGTAATAATAATAATCTTCGTTTAATATCTTCAAACTGACAATTACGCAGTATGATTACAAATCAGTATGAGCGGATGATCACAAGTTATTACAGGAGTCGAATTTAACTGTATACGGCTGCTTTGCAAGGCGCCCATCACGTCCTACATCTCATTTTAACAACGCGCCATCTCGCGAATGAAAGGCTGAGTGGACCTTGGGAGGGTTACGGGAGGCGATTCCGCTACCTACTGCACTTCACGCCAGTGATGTTACCACTACTCTATGGACCCCCCATAATAGCTGTTGTTGTTGTAGTTGTTGTTTTTGTAGTAGTAGTAGTAGTAGTAGTAGTAGTAGTAGTAGTAGTAGTAGTAGTAGTAGTAGTAGTAGTAGTAGTGGTAGTAGTAGTAGTAGTAGTAGTAGTAGTAGTAGTAGTAGTAGTAGTAGTAGTAGGAGTAGTAGTAGTAGTAGTAGTAGTAGTAGTAGTAGTAGTAGTAGTAGTAGTAGTAGTAGTAGTAGTAGTAGTAGTAGTAGTAGTAGTAGTAGTAGTAGTAGTAGTAGTAGTAGTAGTAGTAGTAGTAGTAGTAGTAGTAGTAGTAGTAGTAGTAGTAGTAGTAGTAGTAGTAGTAGTAGTAGTAGAAACAGCATTAGTAAAAATTTCGATTTTATATGACTTGTTAACTAAATAATACTGTCGAGATAAGCGATTTCTTCTGATCGTTTACGGATGTAAATAAAAACACACAGAAGTAGCTGTGCTTTCTAGACATTTCGGTGTTCCATCGAATTCCGTATAACATATTAATACAAAAACGTCAGAGCTTAAGAATCATTATTAAGCACTATAACTGATAGAAATGTCTATGTAAAACGGCGAATACTAGGTATCAAAGCTTTAAAACCTCATTGCGAGCGGTTGTACTAGATTATATCAAAACGACGATTAGTGACACACGAAGTTCAACAGTTTTTAAGTAAAGAACACCTAAAATTGTATACCGGTGTATATTACGCCTGTGTAATGCAAGAAAACAATGTCTTACAATTATCATCTAATTAATTAAAGTAGCACAGTCATCTACATTTTACATGTTACATAGTGTAAGATTTGAGAAAATCCAGAATAACGTTTATTTTGTTCACTGGCTGTTCTCCGTCACGCTGATGCGTTTGTACAACTTCTTTTCTTCTTCCAAATCTCAATTTCTCAGTTTGAGCGATTTACCTGGTACGAAGACAAATGGAAGAAATCAAGATTAGCAAATTACCTATGTATGCTTCACGCTATCACGGAGAGCAGGAGTTGCAAATAAGTCCGCAGTTATTTGTTATTGGATAATAATTATATAATAGACATCGTTAAATGGGAACATTATGAAACAAACAGCTGTGTATATACATAATTATATACATATTCACTGTGATCTGAGAACCAATAGTCTTTCGTTGCAGTGAGAACAAAACATTTTATCGCTCTGTTCCCCGTCGTTATCCTATTATTTGAAAACATACAAAAGACTTTGTGCTATTTCTTAGAAATCCTAACTCTAGCCTTGATGCAACGTCACAATAGCTAACCTTAGCTCTGCCTGGAGTTGCTTCGAGTCCTGTGTAATAAGCATTACCATTCGACAGATCCATCTCTCCCATTGTTTCATACATATCCTCTGCATTGGCATATTCCAATGGCTCTGGCTTGTTTCTGTTAGGTTTTGGAGGCTGAGGTGTTCTTGATTGCTACCAAAAAAAGAAAACATTATGCATTCTAAAAGGAGCACTAGCGACCTCATGAGTAACTAATTTGTACTCGCCAACAAGGCAGTCCGTGTGGTCTAATGCTATGCAATTAGTTTTTTCCCTTTAAATTCGATTACTTAAAATTTCTTAAAATTCGATTATCACTCGATTAAAATTCATCCAATCTGCTGAAAGCGACAATCGTTGTAGTTTCTTGCTTGTTCGTCAAGAGCAGCATATTGTCGCATTTGCGCTGAAGAATAGTTTTTGCTGAAAATATTTGTTGATAATAGCTCAAAGGAGCAGTCGCTAAGAAAAGAACATATTGTTGTCTTGATTTCTTGAACAGTAACAGTTCTAATGCCTAAAAATGTATTAACCTGTAATACGCTGTTACACTTATATATGAGTATTAGATGATTTACCCCAACCCTGATATAGAATCGCATAGCGGACTTAGGACTACGATGGACCGACAATATAACACAGGATAGTCTTCCATTACATTTGCCCTCTGTTGCACTCGGCCCTTTGCAGCAAACACATTCTCAAACTGTCTTAAAACACATCTGTTTAGATCAGTCAGATAGCTTTTTTGAGGTACTTTAAAGGCGCTATATTAAGTGTCGTGATACATACATACATACATGCATACGCACATACATACATACAAGCAATGTCAAGCATACACACATACATACAACATGGCTCAAATTGCTTCCAATTTGGTATTGTGTATGGCTTTATACTCAACTTCATAATCCTTACCTAGTTATTCGAATGCTGTCTGCGCTTCAGCTATGCTTACACTCACACACACACACACACACACACACACACACACACACACACACACACACACACACACACACACACACACACACACACACACACACACACACACACACACACACAAACACACACGCACGCACACTCTCACAGACACAACCTATATATTTATGTATCCAGTTCTGCCTTATCTGCTAGAAATAGAATTTAGTTAAATTGTCATGTTTAAGATGGATGGGTCCAATGTTTCAGTCATGATATGCTTGTTGCCAGATTCGAATGAGATGCCAAGAATAGATCTGCTTAGAGTTATTGCCAGTGAAAGAGCTATATATACCTGTTGTGAATTTGTCTCACGACGTTTGCAGACAAAGAAAACAATGAAGGAGCCAAACAGCACTAAAACGACACCTAGTAGGACGGATAATACAATGACTGCGACGTCCACAGGATTCTTTTCCTCGGCACATGGATTGTGGTTGCATTTCGATGGATCTGTTTATCCAACGTTTAAAATCATAGAAGTCACACAGAATTGCAGGTTAAATGTAATCATTTAACCTGCAATTCTGTAATTATGGTTACGAGATCTTAGCCTTTGAGTATGCTTGACATTTTAAAAATGTAAAAATAAGGTTGTGGTGATATTGATTGTTTATTCATTTTTAATGGTAACCTATGTAACACCAAGATGCTTTAAAAAATCTACATAATTGAGTTGTGGGGTTTTAACAATTTTTATAGATATATTGTCTACAGTCTTTAATTTGCGAAGTCAACGTTGTGGAGAATAAATTTTGGAGAATAAATTTGGTTTAACTTTATCTTAAAGCCCTGCAATCAGTAAATTTTGAATTTTGTTTAAAAACTAGTGAGCAATTTAATACTTGAAACTAAACTTTTAAGTTGAAAAGTTTTAAGTTCTTACTAAAAAAATGAGCTTACTGATTTCGACGAAAACCTGCAACGTTAACGCAATCGAGAACTGGCTCCTCTGCTCATCACTTCACAAGCTTTGTCCATATTGATGCCACATCTACATTAATTAATCCTTCTTTCAAGATCTCTCATCCTAAAGAAAACCCGCCTTAGTAGGTCCCTTCCTCATATCTCTGGTCTCTCTGGCAACCGGGCTCTGACCTCCATTGAACATCATTCTTTGGACAACCTCTGATACGACACAGCGCTCGTGAATAAGCTGGTTCCCTACGCTGAGCTTTAGAGTAGTGCTTTAGAAAATTTTGACTTTACGCCTAGATTATGGTTACGAGATCGGTAGAAACAATTGCACTGTGTCAGAAAATTGAAGACACAACTGCCTACCGGGCCGAACTGTCCAGGAAAAACTAGATGATTACCGACATATTTCAACTATTAGAAGAAGAAAAAGAAGAAAAAGAAGAAGAAAAAGAAGAAGAAGAAGAAGAAGAAGAGCAGATCCTTAAGCTAGCCCATAGGTAGGAAGTGTTAGCGATTTCATTTTCTTGGCTTCTGCATATGAGGGCTGATGGCCAGTCCTCTCCCTCGCCATCTCATATTCCAACCGACAGTGTAGGCCTACAATCAGTGTACTCATTATAGTTGAGTTGGCTAGGGTGCGCAGGTGGACAGAAATCTCGAACCAAATTTCTGCCCTTGCGGGGATTTGAACCCCCGACCTCTCGAATGACAGTCCACCACGCTGACTACTATACTACTGATCAACCCTCATTGAAGCTATTAACGTCTTTATTGATTCTAAACTACTAACTAATATTTAGTAATTCCGCAGCTTTCAAATATAATGGTTGCATTAACACCCTGACTTTCGAAGGTAATATTACTCTGGTTTTCTTTTGACTGTAAACCCACCTTCTGTTCTTGACACTCGGACGCCTTTCACAATCGCCAGAGTGTACATGTAGGTGTAGCCATCGCTATCGTACACGACGAAGTCAAAAACGTACTCAGATCCACTAGGTAAACTGTCGTATGCAATTCGGTTGTCAACATTGGTTATGATGTACAATTGATTACTGCACTGAGCCGTCAACTCAACACAACAAGTCACATTCAGCCCCAATGTGTCTTTATTGGAATCCGCAATGTGGAAATTGATTGTAGCCTGGCTTCCCCATAATTGATATGTTGGAGGGAGAAGTCTCAAAGATGAGTTTTTTCGGAGTTCTGACGGCCAGTTTCACAACATTACTGGAACCAAATATATTGATTGACCAGATGCTGGATTCGTAGTCAGTCTCTGGTTGAATATTGTTTTGAAACAGCGTACTATAAATCGAATTGTAACAATTTATTGCAAGAGCAACGGTTTGAGTTTCCACTTCTACGTTTGTTGCAACATTTGTTAGTCGAACGAAGACTGTTTGCTGAGCTCCGTTAAACCAAAAACAGCGCCATTTAAGGGATAAGAGGCTTTGTGTCACGTACTGTAAGCTTACACTGAAATTCGACGGAGTATCTGGAGGTCCTGCAAATATATACATGTAAATAAAAGGAGACATTAGACCTTCATTGCAGTTTTAACGCACAAGCGAATGTTGCTAATGACATTAAACTATCGCCATGAATCAGAGCCCATTGGAAAGTTGTTCGATGGTTTTATTCGCCCTCTAATCCGGGTGAATTTAACTGGAGGAAGAAATACGATGGATTAATTTTTTCCGAGCTTTTTAATTGAGTAAAATCCATTTTACCCGTCAACAATGTCTAGAAAACACCATAGACCCGATTACATTCGTAAATTCGACTACAGATCGGGTTTAATTTATGTTACTACCAGAAACCTGATTGCCTTCGCTTATCCGTTGTTGCATAACCATCCACGAGAAAGAAACTTATCCAATATATTTTCTACATCCATCGATATATTTTATGAACTGGATCTATGGGCCACGTAGGCTAGATCTTCACTTGTCCTGGCCTTGCGATATTTGCAGTACGGTTTTGTTCTAGGAATGACAATCGAATTATGCCCTATGAGTGAAACAGAATATAGTCATAATAAATTCGAAAAGATTTACCTCCAGGAAGAACTTGGAAAGTTTCTGTTCTTGACCCGTTGCTGTTGGTTATGGTGACATAATAATCTCCATATGAGTTGATTGAGTTAAGTAGAAATGAAAGAGGAACATAATTAGAGGTTATTGGATTGGATCCGACGGGATATTGCGTTGTACTTCCGGAGGCATCTACGAAACTCCAATTGGTATACGATAATAACGGAAGATTTGCCTGCCAATAGAAGTGTAGATTTACGTAGGTGTTAAGCGCTGCATTGAATTTTCGGCTAACTGGATTAAAGGAATATGTGTAGGGTTTACCTAAAACACAAACACATAGACTTAAAACGAAGTAAACAAGAAATCAGAAAACCTCAGATGTATTTATAGCATAATAGACAGAAAGGATAATTGGCAAGTCAGTGTCTGTGTGGACCTAGGAGTACTAAGTCAGTGTTTCTCGGTAATCTTAATAATAATTATTATTTTTATTGTCATTATCCAGTGGCGTCGCCACGATTTGAAAAGTACCGTAGTACGGCAGTCTGGGGGGCTGAAGGCTTTAACAGACAAAAAGTGGTACGGCAAAAGTATGTTGTTGCCGTACCACCTTAGAAATAGGCCAATATAGGCGGCGACGCCACAGTCATTATCATTATTATTATTATTATTATTATTATTATTATTATTATTATTATTATTATTATTATCATCATCATCATCATCATCATCATCATCATCATCATCATCATCATCATCATCATCATCATCATCATCATCATCATCATCATCATCATCATCATCATCATCATCATCATTATTATTATTATTATTATTATTATTATCATCATCATCATTATTATTATTATTATTATTATCATTATTATTATTATTATTATTGTTATTATTATTATTATTATTATTATTATTATTATTATTATATTGCATTTATTGCTCGTGCAATGTCAGGAAATTTGAAATCAGAGACGTGAGGCAGTTTTCAGTGACGGACTTGCTGAAGGTTCCTACACAGTAAGCTTCTCAGCAACGGCTTGAACACGTACACACAGTGACCTTTTCAGGGATGACTCGAATCTGTACCCTCCGCATTACGTTTAAGACGAACGCTATAACCGTTCAATGGAATAGAACATAATTATTATTGTTGTAATTATTATTATTGTTAATAGTAGCAGTAGTAGTAGTTGTAGTAGTAGTAGTAGTAGTAGTAGCAGCAGCAGCAGCAGCAGCAGCAGTAGTAGTAGCAGCAGCAGTATTATTATTATTATTAATTAATTAATTAATTAATTAATTAATTAATTAATTAATTAATTACATTTGTAACGCTCGCACGGTCACACCGAAATGTGAATCTGAGGCGCGGATAGTCATCCGCCAGGAGAAGATGACGTCAGGCCCGCCGAGAGAGGGGGCAGTGAGGGCAAATGCCCAGGGGCCCGGCGACTTTTTAGGGGCCCGGGCTGGACCCGCAATCAACTTAAGAAAAATATCATAATCAGTTATACAACGTTTATGATTTATGCCTTTTAAATATATTATCTGACGCTTAGCTGCAATCAGTTTTAACCATAAGCATCTGAATAATATCATAGTTTTATATATAAATATAATATCCTATGGTCGTACCCGCACTTTAATTGTTTTTACTTTTTCGTACGACCGTACGATATTATATTTATATAAGGCCTAAACACAGTTTAGAGACCCGTGACTGCTCTGCCTAGAGGCCCGCGACTGCTCTGCCTAGGGGCCCGTGAATGCTCTGCCTAGGGGCCCGGAATTTCTGTCGGCGGCCCTGGATGACGTTAGATATCCAAGTGCTTGAAAGCCAAGGAGAAAAAGTGAGTTTTGAGTCCCATTTGAAGAAAGGAAGTGAATTTGAGCCAGGAACGGAGAGTAGCAATCGATTCCATTCCTTGGGGGAGAGGCATGGAATGCACCCGAGCCTTTTCTGTTCTACATCGTGACTCAGCAAAAGACCCGTATTTGATGATCGCAGGTAAAGAGGAGGGATGTAAAGAGCTAGAACTGATTGAAGGTATGGAGGTGTGCTGGTGCTGAGGGCTTTGTAGGTCAAAAATCTTAATTGCCTAATTTAAATTTTATTTTGAACTCAACATGAAGCCAATGCTGTTGATGGAGTAGAATGACATATTAGGCCTGTTAGATTTATCGCCATCTTCAATTGCTTTTATTTCTTCTTGCACATTTTCTTTATAATACTGATGTCGAATTCCCATATTGGACCAATATAGTAAAGAAGTTCTTATAACTGTCTTCATTCGTGTAAGCGTTATTTATCAACGTGAAAAATGCGTGGCCTACACGTTTGTTATAAAAAAAACACCAATAGTCCGATACTCACTATAAATTGTTAAGCTCTGATAACTGCTAAGGGGAGATTTGTAAGGCGATCCTTCCTCTTGGACCGAGCAGTAGAAGTTGTTATCTGTATATTGAGCTGATGCAATAACGAAAGTTTTTCCGTCATTCTTGATATTGTACCCAGGAAGAGCGTCGCCATTTTTCAGCACTGCAGGTCCACTGGAAATGTTTCGGAAATAGCCATACCAGTTATTGTACCAGAAGTAGTACATTTTAGTTCGAAACTCCACCGGAAAGGAATTGGAAGTGGCTGAACAATTAAATTCGATTTTATCACCCTCAAAACCTGGATTCCGTCCAACAGCCAAGATTCTCTGCGTGCTAGGTGTAGCTGTAAATAGTACAAGATCGAAATTCGCAGATCCGTATTTTGGGTAAGCTTTAACTCAGTTAATGTTGATTTCGAACTCGTAGTCAACTCAAGTCAAATCAAGGTGTCGTCTTATGTCCCAGATAAAAAAACAGGCTTTTTACGTATGACGTTATATCATAAACGATATCGTACAATATTTATGTATTAGGCTGGATCAAAATGCAAAGTAGCCTATAGATAAGAACAGAAAGATTGACTAAGATTGCAAAAGTCTGTATTACATTTTTAAAGCGAGTTTATCATATATCTTTCTATTTCAGAGAAAGCTATCGCCAACCAACGCACAATCGATTAAATCTATTTGACAATTTGAAAATCAAAGGCTTGAGAAATCAATTTGATCATCTTTGCAGTAATGCATTGAACATGAACTGACCGTATACAAAAAGCACCGCAGCCGAATTCACTTCAGTCAAGGGTCCTGTTGTGACTGACAGAGAGTAAGATCCGGCATTTGCTGTCTGTATGTTCCATATGAAAAGTGTGATCAAGCCATTACTGCTATCGAACGTGTGATTGGTATTTGCACCTAAGGCCGTCGCGCCTCCAGTAAGTTTGATAGAGTAAGTTGTGAAATTTCCTGTGACATTCCACCGAAATGTGCAGCTTTGTCCTGTGATCTTTCTTTGCAATGCTGGTGACCATATTGTAACTGTATATAGAATATATATAAATATAAATTGTACATGTACCGGTATTTAAAACGTTTCTAGAAGAAATAACAATGTTTCATTACTGTTCTCCGCTCTTTTAAATCTAACAGAAGACGTTAACCACATTTGTGTTGCAGCACATGCCTGTTAAAAATTATGTATGTGAGTTATATTAGATTTTCCACAACTTTTAATAGCTACGCGGTGAGGTACAGCTGTTGATAGAAAGGTGACTAGCAACGCTGTTTTGTCCTGAACCTACATGTATTTTGCCCTTGCGAAGCCTACTATGTTAAATTTTCTGTATGAGTGGTTTCAAATGGCAAACAGATTGAATATTTCAAGTTAAGATTTATATTACTCGACAAATTTAAGCTTGCAGTGTATGCCACGCACATTGCACAATATATATATATATATATATATATATAATATATATATATATATATATAGTATATATGCTATTTACATTTCAACAAAACAACAGAGAAAATTCAACGATGTGCACTCACCCGAAAAAACACGGGTCACGCATAGGACCAGAATGCAAGAACGGATCACAGAATTCATTTGAATGATTAATCAGTCACCTGGCAATAAAACATCAACGTTTGTTTAGCCACTGGTTCAGAAAGTGAATATGATTCTACTGGCGTGCTGACAGTAAACGCATCATTCAGGGGCGTCTATCCCCCCTAAGTCATTGGAGCAACTTCCCTCCCCTCCACTCCTCTTCCCTCCTTCCCCTTCCTTCCACCCTCTAATGATGGCACACACATTGACATATTCCCCCCCCCTATTTCTAGGATGGAGCACTTGCTCCAAAGTTTCTATGGTGTAGACGCCCCTGCCATCATTTGTTCTTAAGGCGAATGACCCTGCATTTATGATTAAGCTAAATGCACGGCACCTAATAATTCAGATGATATCTAAGTAGGTATCCTGTTGTTGGAGTCTTGGGTCATGTTCGCCGAAAGACTATTAAAAGCCACTATTGCCTCGGTTCTTTAGAATGTGCAAATAGGTGTTACACTTCAATACAATTAAGTTGACTTAACCTCATCATCTCAACTCTGTTCAAAGTGTTTCAAGTGTCATCGTGTGTAGCAATCTTGATGTACTATTATATGTTACATAGGTACCCTAGTAGCGGGATTATTATCCCTTCTGGGCTTCCTTGTTACCATTTATGACCAGAGTACATCTTGCAATTACTGTGCCTTGACAAAATGGTTTCAATAAACTTGATTGATTGATTACACTTGGATTTCACACCGTTTGATTATTTAGAATATCAAGACACACATTAATTTCTTTTCAGAGCTTTTTATGTTTGTCATGATTTTGACAGAGTTTTGGTTAAAATAACCTATATGCAGACTGCAGAGGTAAACGGCTTTTGTATCAAAATAGGTAAATGGATGTACATCAATGATGCATGTAGTTTTTGGTACAGCTTTCGATCCATGTGTAGATGTGCAATAGAATTATCATCAGCAACCTAGCACTTAAAACTAATTGCGCAGGTTAATATAATGCAGTGAAAACTTTAATGAGGATTATTAAATAGAGACAGCGCAACAGAAATAAACATGATTATTTTAATAGAATCAGGACATGAACCAAATGGCATAGAAGGAGAATCTTTTATTAATTCATAGACTTATTGGTATCAATGACTAACGTATCATTATAATTTTTATTTTCATTATTTTACCCAAAAGGATGAAATCCAGGGGACGTGGAAAACTACTCCAAACAGCGGGGAATGTATTTTTGGCATGGCTAGTCTTCGCAAATGTTTGGTTTATGAAATGTACCCGGTAAGGCATACTACAACTACAACTACGACTACTGCTACCACTACCACCACCACCACCACCACCACCACCACCACCACCACCACCACCACCACCACAACAACTACTAATACTACACACAACTACTACTAATGCTACTACTGATAACAACAAGAGGCGTCACTTCTCTCCTCTGCCTTATCTTTCGACGGACAGTGTGTGGTCATTGGCCTTATTACCTGGTGAAGATTCGGATAGGCTTCCCTTGACTAGGCGGCGCTTCGGTGTTCGGTGTCCAGTCTCAGCTCGTTATTTGTGCTTTTTCGTTAAAATTTCTGACTTCATTAGATTGCTGCTTTCCATAAAGCAGTGCCGTTTAGCTCTAGCTACCGTTACTCAGCGTCGTCGTCGTTTTAAAGTTGTTTCAACTTTTACTGCGTCTAATTTGTTGGCCTACCGGAATGTGTTCGGCTCGACAACGCCCACCATTATTTACAACATTTTCACGGATCAGGTAGCCTGCTTGGTTAATATATTTGATTGGATTATGTCTACCGACGCCAGTGCATATTTTAACGGATTTGGACTACTGAGACAAAGTCGGCCACAACTAGGAGTCTGGGGAGCGGGGTCTGAGGCAGAGCCCCAGCTGACAACGCATTTTTGAGTATTTGCTACCAAATGGAGCCCGTTTCAGCCACTTTATTTTACCAAATTTGCTTTCTATTATTATAAATACTTCTATTTAAGTCATGCATAGAAGTTTGAACATATGACACAATTAGTTCAACTATATCAACAAAATAACTGATATAAATAAGTCAGTAATGTCTGCTTAATGGGTGGTCCACCATATGGGTCCACCCACCAAATAAACATTTATAGAATGTAACTAGAGTATGAGTAAGCTATTAGGCCTATGTTATTGTTTTAGTCAAGACCGAGTTCGTTCACAACAACTTCCCAGATGGTAAGATCAGTTACTGCGGAAAACCTTGTGCGCGTAGAACTGTTTGGGGTTAAATGTCCGGATCCGAATGTCCTTCGCGTCTGTCTTTGCTAGTAAGGAATTTGGCTACACATGGCCTCGGGCCAAAAATATGCTAGCCCACTCCATTGAATGATGTCAATAACTGATCATTAACGTTGTCCAAAAACACTGACAAGTCGATGGCTCGTTCTCAGATTGTTGTAGTGAGAGATCACTCAATCTAATAGGCCTCCTATTGTAAAATAACATTAAACGTAGAGTATTTTCTGGGACAAGTCACCCAAACTACTGGGACAAATCCTAAAACTGCTGGGACATTAGTTAAACAGTTAAAATATGCACTGATTCGACGTCTACGCGGGCGACCTCATTTGGTCACTTCGAGATGCCGCCGTCTATATTCGTCAGCCCGTGCGGAAGGCCATATTCTCTACAGGTCTCTAGCGTCCCGCCGCCGTGGCCCTCTGTCCTAAACGTCGTTCCTCGCGGCTACATAACCAGGCTATTTGCTCACCTCTCCTTCAACATCGATCCAGAGGAGGCTATCGATTGCCACCTGGAACCTAGATTTCTACGGGACAGATATGTTCAAATCTCAGACACTATTGCCTCTAACGCCTTTGACCTGCTCGTCGTCACAGAATGTTGTCACCAATCTTCTTTAGATGCGCCAGTGCTGCGATCAGCACCCCCTCCCCTCGGATATGCCTCCTTGACTGCCCCAGACTTAACCCATCTGACCAGGGTTGTCGGCGTGGAGGCATTGTCCTCTTCTATAAATACACACTTCACGTGAAGCAGATCGCCATCTCTTCTCCTCCGACCACATTCGAGATCCTCGCTGCCTCCTTCTCTTCTCCGCTGGGTCCTACTACTCTTATCTCCATTTATCTCCCTGGATCGGTTCCTCCTTCTACTGCCTTCTTTCGCGAGTTTGCTACCACGATGGAGCAATTCGCACTATACAACACCTAAATTGTTGTGCTCGGCGACCTCAGCTTACACCTTGACGATCCTTCACTGCCCTCTACTCTGGAATTTTCCTCAATCCTGCAACAATACGGCGTCATCCAGCATGTCGGCGTTCTCACCCACCACGCTGGTGGCTGGTTGGACGTCTTCTTCACTCGTGTGTCTGTGTCCCCATAGACTTGAGCATCTGTCCTCCCCCGTTATCTCAGACCACGGTCTGATCTAGGCTGATATCCCCTTTCTCCTTGCCGTTCCGGCCTTCTTGGATACGACCCAGTTCACCAACTTATTTACTACTGACCTCTTCGAAATCTACGAGAGTTCAATAACAACCATCGTCGACAGTTTTCTTCCATCCCTTTTGGTCAGACAACGTCGGCATACCCTCTCCCCTTGGTTTAACGCGGAATGTCATTCCCTCCGAAGCCAGGCACATCGCCTCGAGCGCGTCTATAAGAGTACGTGCTCGCCGGCGGACCGGATAGCATGGATTCAGTTCGTCTGAGGGATGCACCGCCACCATCGGGAGAAGGAAAGAGACCACCGGGAGAGCGGATATCATCTAACGCTGAAGACCAGATGCGGCCCTGGTCGACTTCTAACGACCTACTCGCCCACCATCGATCGGCACCGACGCCCGGTGATCCCTCCTTCACCGCAACCGACTTCCTGAACCACTACACCGCCAAAGTTCAATCGGTCCTCAGCGACACCGCTGGCTTCCCTCCGCCTGACTTTCGCCCGACTCACTGCCGATTTCATTTGTCCATGAGATCTTCAGCCTCGAGATGCGCAGCGTCATCCTGGCTTCAGCTGCGAAATCCTGTGAGCTCAACCCCTTCTCCCTTCTTGCTTCAGGACTGCATCGATGTTCTTATTCCCTT
>OY744617.1:15160704-15335704 GCA_963556255.1 Allolobophora icterica
GGTTAATAAAAAAATCGTCCGTTGACCACTCGTCCGTTATAAAGCAACCAATGAGGTTGTTCAAGAAATATTTGTATAAACAGGTGACGTTTTTCTAAAGTTTATAGTTAAAAAGCTTTACGAAGTCTTCATTGCTGTGCGTGTGTGCATGTCTAGGGATAATTAGTGGTCGTCGATTTCAAAGGGTTATCGTATATCTGTGCCAGTACAGTTGTTTGTACTGATAAGAGAACTGACATATTTTAAAAGCGTTTCCAATATCTAAAATTAAGATTTCTGATCAACCGTCCTCTTGACGAAAGGACTCTTGATCAACAGTCCCCTTGACGAACAGTCCGCTTGACCAATCGTCCGTTGACCAAACGTCCTATAATCCCTAGAAATACACAACTTCTCGTAACCCATTGAGCGACTTAACATCACGGATGTTGAATGTATCCCAAATTTAAATACTAGATTTAAATACTTCGTACTATTATCATTGTTTGTCGGAGATCTCGTGAATTTCATGTAAGATACTGAATTCATTATTTTATTACTAGTGGACCTTTATTGAATTATAATGAGGTGGTAGATCTATTTTGCATTTTACAAGTGCACAATATATTTCAATTGGCATTAAGATCTCTTTCAGGCTTTTATGATTATAGGCAAGTGTTTGTCATAAATGAGTAACAAATGTGATAGGTGAGTCTTAGTCGGATGACACAGTCTGCGCCCTGAGCACAGCAGTCTTTTAAGTGGACAACTACTTGACAATTCTTAAGATGCTTCGCGGAATGCGGAAGTGAGATTCATAATCTTGGCCACTCAGCTATGTCAGAATATGTATTGGGTTTCCCAAAACTATCATGACTATCGGCTTCTTAAAAAATTCTACCACGAAATTACAGTGATTAACTCGATAATGAATTTTTCAACTGCATCGTGTGCAGGAAGTGTATGGGAGTTGCATGAACAAATCCACCCATGGGTCACGTATGGTATTAACGACACATACTTATTTTTCTAAGGTCCTGGATAAGGGGTTCCCAAACTTTTCTGTTCCCTGCAACCCCAGGAAATGTTTGATAAAAGTTCGAACCCTGTACAGTACAAAGTAGTCACATTTGAAGATGAATAAGTCAAATTTCTATTTTTGAACCACAGACTGAACCACATAGGCCTACACTCATGATACAGTACTGCGGGTGAGCAAATTGAACTTTAAAAATAAGCTTTTTACTCAGTGCATAAAATGCAAGTATAAATTAAGCAATTAGAAAAAAATTGTAAACAATAAATTAATCAGTACTGTAGTAACATTTTTTCATTCTTTGTCGCACCCCTGAAATAACATCTCGCACCCCCAGTGTGTGCGAGCACCCCAGGTACCCCTGCCTTAGATTTGCGATAATTGTCACAAAATGGCCTTTATTTTTAAGACGTTAACCGTTGACCTAAGTTGGGCTCGGCATGAAGGATGGGCGGTTGCGCACGTGAACGAGGGAAGGTCGATTAGAAGGAGTCTTACGTCAGTTGATGATGAACTTTAGAGGGAGCTGAAGAACGTTTCTTTGGGGAATTGAAAAAAGTTTGGGGATAGGTAGCGCTAATATTTATTACTTTGCATCATGTTTGTTTAGAAGCAGTAGGCCTACGGTCTATGTTAGTAAAACCAAAAAGAAGTTGAGTGATAAAAATTGTACCATAAATCCAAGAATATTACCTTTCTGTGAACATTTATTATCGTTTGTCCAGATCAGAATTACAAACTGGTAAGAGTGGATAAAACCAATCTTGCTTTGACTAAAATGTAGGACTCTCAGTGTCCTTATCGAACCATTTGAAAGTGATTTATTGAACACACACGGCACACACAGAAGTATATATTTTTATAAATATATACATATATTAAATATATCGAATGTACTCACGCAAGTACGTATGTATGTACGTATGTATGTGTAGAAGATTGAAGACTAGGCTATCAGTTGTTAAATTCTGTTATCGAAGCACAACAACAGTTTCACAATATTTGTAGGGTGATGTTGGTGTCGACAATGATGCTACTGCTGTTGATTGCTTTTGATGATGACTATGGCGATGATAACAAAAATGATAACGACAAGGCAGTCATGAAAACATTTTGAAAATTAATAGAATTTATAACAGTACAATTGAAATTTTGTTTAGTATCATTAGCAGCACAGCATGCGGGTTTAAAAGTTATCGAGCGCTGAAATAAAATATGATTTAACTATACCGTACCTATACATAAACTTACCGAACGATCATCCACTAGAAACAGTTCGTTGATTTTAGCTGAAAACCGGACAACGAGTGAATGTCCACCCAGAGAGCTGGCTGTGAATACGTTCTTACTATGCCCAGACGCATATCTGGGCTATCGCAAATCTGCCAGCTCTGTGAAAAAGAAGAAAGCAAACACTGCACACACATGGCTGCGTGTAAGGGCCAGCTTAAAGGACTGAACTTCTTCTTCTTCTTGTTCTTCTTCATCATCCGTGAACTGTTTATCCATACTTAGGCCAGTTTTCTTGTCGCAACCACTACTGTACTGGTGCAGACAATGACCTATGTGACTCAGCGCCTCTTCTCTAGGTTCTCATATCAAAGAAGCTCTGAACTTGTCCGTCAATATACTATTACTACCTGTAGCTCTTTCAACAAAGTGCTCAGGGAAATATGAAAATGTCATCTGTGCTATGCAAATAATAGCAGGGCCCGTACCGAACATGCGCTTCGTATTCGCTTCGGAGCTGAATAGTGGGCCAAATGGCTAATCGGTTTTCGGCCGAAAGGTATCGGTCGGACCGAATACGAATAGTGGTCACGTGACATCTGTTTCTGCATATGCGGCTGCTATAGCGAGTGGACTGAAGTAACATTAACTCATTAACATAATATATGCTGTGGTTGCAGCCAGGCTTTGCCTACTGCCTGGATCGCGGTATCGCAGTGTCAGTAGTCTCATTCTTTGTGTACAGTGAGTGAACGTTAACGTATTTTTGAATGTTGTCGGTAGACCTATTTTGTACACTATTCCAATTCGTATTCGTATTCGTATTCGGTCGAATAGTTGGTCCAATTATTCGTATTCGGCCGAATAGTGATAATAACCTATTCAGCCTTACTACATAGAACTCCGCCTCAGACTATCTTCGGATTTTCTGAGTCTGTCCCAAGCCAGGAGAAAGGAGGAGGGTTCTGCGGTGGACCGGCAACCCACCCTGGTAAAAACACACTCGCAACACAAACGACGCAACAAATTCACAAACTAAAGGAGAGTGGAAGAGATGCGTCGCCCGATGTGCAGACCTGCACCGGAAGGACTAAGTACTAACTACTACTACACAGCCTGTATAGTGTATAGCGTATTCATCCGTATTTAGACCAGCGTTATTGTCGCAGCCACTACTGCGCTGGTGAGGACAATGACATGTGAGCCTCTCCTCTCGCATAGGAAATCAGCTAAAAAAATTACTAGGCCTAAATCACATCTTGAATTATTAATAATCGATACCCCTCACACAATCACTCTGTAACTTATCAACAGCTTCATATGCAGGTTATATCAATGGCAAATTTATTTTGAAGACTTCATATTCATGCAAATAGAATCACGCCCATATGTAGCACACATGAAAATAATTAGTGTCACATTGGTTTCACAGGTCCAGAGGCGTAGACTCTAGTGGGGGGGGGGCAGCCCGGGCACGTGCCCCCTAAATAATTTAGATTGACTGTACACCCAATGCAACAAGTGTAGAATGAATAACCAAATCTCCTCCCCCCCCCCTTAATATTTTGGACAAGTTGACGCCAGTGCACAGGTCTTACATAAATATGACGTTGTTGTTTGGGAATTTTCGACAGCATGTTCATAGGTCGAAGTCCATAACATATCTAACAATTTGAAATCTCCTTCATTTGAAGAGTTGTACACTTGATTATTTGTTTCTCTCGAAGTAGCGCCATATAAATTAGCGACTACAAATAACAAATCGCTAACTCTGTTCGTGAGAGGTAAAATAACATACACGGGTTCTCGACCGTTGACGGAAAGACGGACTGCGCTTCTTCATCTGTAGGCCTATATTCTGCTTCGTTGTCTGCATTTGAGTGTTGTGATACCGATTTAGGTAACAGTGCAGTAGAGGTACTCGTTATCTTCACGCTATTAATACAATTGCTAATTTAACGCCAACACTAGTATGGCTTATTTTATGCTATAGCTAATCTCGCTATTAATCTATTCATGATTTATCTCTATACAAACGTCCGCGAAGATACGGCCAAATTCCTATGATAATATGCACAAGGCATAAGACATCTTAACGACATCTTAAGGCTGCCAAAGCCGTTAATGTAGACCCTTCCCTATTTATAAGCTGTTTGAAGTGAATGTATTGTTGCTTGTGGCAATGCAATTTATACAGCCATCAATCCTACTAATTTCGACGTTGCTTTAGCAACAAATCTCCTACACTGTACTGAACAAAACCCTTTGAATTTACTTAGATAGGAAGTGCCCTTAATTCGCATAATCCTGAGAACCACAACTGAGGCCGCTAATGCACAAATGCTTCCGTCTAGAATGGACAGAAGCGTTGGAGTGTTTGTTGCCGTTATAAAATCGGTCATCCTTAGTTGAGAGCAAGTAAACATTGCGGTCTGTTAACGTCTTAGAAACAGCAGCTATCACCCAATAAGCCGGTAATGCGGTGGTGTGGCGGTATGTTCTGCTCCTTGTAACCGGAGGGTCGCGTGTTCGAATGATACACACGAATCATGTCGCTCACGTCATCTCCGTTTACATGTTTTAAGATCAGCGTTTAAAGGAAAAATTGTCGGCTTTTACCGCAGTTAGCAAAACCATAGTTGACAGAGATACTCGGTTAGGCCACTCCTTGTCTACATACATATTTGTAACTCAGGTAGCTACTGTTGTTTATACATCTCTGTCTCTATCTGTTTTTAACGGACTCTCTGTGTCTGTTGCTCCCCCGATGTGGCGATCGCTCATTCGGTCAGCGCTCAACGGTCTGTATACATGCATGAAGGTAAGAGTTACTCGACTTGGTAGCGAATATAATAATTTATTAACAACAGTCGCACCATTAACAGAATAACAAGAGATGAGTGTCCTCTTCGTCAGAGCTCCCGAGCTTATTCGACGTCAGCTACCCACGCAATGCCGTTCAGTCAATCAATCAATCAATCAATCAATCAATCGATCGATCAATCAATCAATCAATCAATCAATCAATCAATCAAATCCTTTATTGCAGCAGTTTGAAAACAAAGCAGTATAACATAACAGTATCAGCATTTGCAACAAAGGAGACCCAGAAGGGATAAAAAAAATCCCGCTATGTAGGGCCACCTACTATCACTATAAATGTCATTATAAAAGTCTTTCAATCAATATTCTAATCAATTGCTTCGATCAAGAAAAAAGAAGTGAACAAGATAAATCTAAATTAAAACTTAATTAAATGGTATATGTGGAATCCAAAACAAAATTAGTGCAATTGCAGCAAACGGTTAACATTATACAATTATTAAGTCAGACACCTCGATCCTATAACTCAGACCCTTCCAGGGTGTCCCTCATATACCGCTCGGATAGCTACTTTCGCCGGTCCACTGGTTCACTCCCTCTCAGCCCGTTGCGCCCCCTATCTTCCCATATTTTTTATTTCAGTATAAAATCATTCCTAGGGGTTATTTCTAGTCGTCGTTTTCACCTCATGCTGCTTATCGTTACCTGCACATCTCCGCAGTGTTCTCCGATGCCTTAAGATAATTTCGCCGCCTCACTGCTAGGTGATATGCCTTCTCCACATGTGCTGTATACCTGTTGCCATTTTAGTCTTAGCTCGCGTTGCTTCTCGGCTGGTAAAACCCTTTACCAACCAAAACCGTTTGCCCTTTTCATCGGTGCCCTTTCGGCTTTGATTGCCCCTTGCTTCCACTGGCCGGCACCCTCGAATACCTCTGCTGACCATTGCTCTAAACTTAGGACTGAACAGAGGCGTCAACCCCCCCCCCCCCAAGTCATTGGAGCAACTTCCCCTTTCCCCTCCTTATATCGCGTTCGCTTTACGGCAATAAATAAATGCCTGAATATTGCTGATGATTATCACAGTAATAGTGGCAGTAGTAGTAGTAGTAGTAGCAGCAGCAGCAGCAGCAGCAGTAGCAGCAGTAGTAGTAGTAGTAGTAGTAGTAGTAGTAGTAGTAGTAGTAGTAGTAGTAGTAGTAGTAGTAGTAGTAGTAGTAGTAGTAGTAGTAGTAGTAGTAGTAGTAGTAGTAGTAGTAGTAGTAGTAGTAGTAGTAGTAGTAGTAGTAGTAGTAGTAGTAGTAGTAGTAGTAGTAGTAGTAGTAGTGGTGGTGGTGGTGGTGGTGGTGGTGGTGGTGGTGGTGGTAGCAGTAGCAGCAGCAGTAGTAGTAGCAACGCTTCAACGTAGGCCTAATCGCTTTTGGCACTGAGCACGATGTAAACGAGACTATGGCCATCCCAGAAAAATGCTATCTCATTGTTAAAATTCTGAGGAATTATACCTAACTCAGGTACGAGAAATAATAAAAACAATAGTACTAGCTAGGCCTAGTATAGATTATAATTAAAAAGATTTTACTACCATCTTGTTGTTTCGATATATTTCGATGTGTTGGGCCCAAAGAAATCACACATACGATATCACGTCCATTGTGTGACGTCACAATATAGTTTCAAGCCGCCATGCAAAACGCTGCGATGGCTTCTTCAATATTAATTTAATTGTACTTTATTTATTTCCTATTGGAGTATTTTTACAACTTTAATTGAACGCGATTTTCTTTTGCAATCGCATTTGACTGTAATTCTTTTTCGATTTGCTGAGCATATACGGAGAATACATTGGTTTTACTGGAATAGGCTACGGATCCTAGTGTTTCGATTGCGCCATGTCCAAGAAACGAACATCAGCTGAATCCAGAAACAACGAACAGACGACTGAAGGGTCAGACTGTAAGTTAGCGTAAAGAAGATTTAATTCCACGCTTATAGTTGTTTGTTTTTGAAATGATTTGATCGGTTATATAATAAAGAAAACTTGTCGGTGCTAGTCAGAACTATGTACCAATCCTTTCCACAATTTTTATTTGAGAATGAACAATCAGCAACATATGCGCAAGCAAATGAAACATCCGGCTCTTTACATGGCTATATAACAGCCTCATAATATTATATTATATATAACGGTTGACACTAATTTTTGCTTGAGGGGATAATTCCTATGAAGAAAACTTGACAATGCTAGTCAGAACTAAATAGCCAATCATTTTCACTTATTTCTGTTGTAGCAGCATTCCAACATGAAGGCAATGCTAAGCGTGCAAAACTCGCCTCGTTGAGTGACACAAAGGTAAGCTATATGGCATCAAATGCAAATCATAATGCTTTGTGATTTGCTTGAATTGTGTAGTTTATGGTCCAATACATTTCACGCTTTACCTTTATTCAGACAGTCGTATTAGCACACGAGAACATTTGAATTTCACCCCAGGCAGCAATTGATGTCTAAATGCGTCACGTCCTTCATTGAGTTTTAACATAGTTTAGAGTTTCCACTCCATGTACGTCTTAGAGATAGTGTTTTCTTAGCATCCTTTGTTGTTTTCCGTCGATCACTGTGGTCTGTAAAGTCTATATATGTTTTGTAAGTCCGCTGATGATTTTTTTGATCACTTCTTCCAGCGCTGAGCGAAACTTATGTGCAGCGACTTTGTCAGAAATTAATGCAACCTTATACCAGCGCAAGAACGGATTCCCGAGAAAGGAATCGTGTCGAAAAAATCCATTAAATTAAATAATTTCAAAAATAAAAAAATAAAAATCTTGATTACTTATAAAACTTAGGTCTTAAATAAAAAGCGTAAATTGCATGCTGCTAATTAACATAAAGCAATTTAATTTCGGCAAAGATAGGTACAACCTTGCTCACTAGCCTTTCTTTGTAAGCTTTGGAAAATGACACTTAACCAGCATAATGTTATGATGTAGAAAGGAAGTCATTTGATGAAAAATTCATTTCGTCCTTGTGTTTTATTGAGCTTCACCACCTAAAGGAAGCTGATAGTTAAAAGCGTCCTCGTTTTGGATTGCCCTAGTATTAACGAATTTGCTGAATGATCGTTCCACTTCGTTGCTTTTATACTGAGAGATTTTAAAGGAGTTTGTAAAAAGGTGAGATGCCTTTTATGTTTTACGTGTAGTTGCAAGACCTACCGATGGAGCTACTTGAGTGTATCCTCTTTAAAGCCGTGACCATGGATGTGAAGGGTATGAAGCTGGCCAAAAGTGTGTGGAAAGAAACAGCTGATCTTGTGATAAGCCGACTTAGAACTGTCTGCTCGCAATGGAGCAGCATCCTTACGACCGACTTCTTTCGAAACGAAGTTCACAGAGTTCTAGACGAAACTGGTAAGTGGCTTCATATCATGCCATGCATACGGTAAACAGTAAAAGAAAATCTTTAATTGGAATCATGGTCATCGCGCAATTAGTTCTTAAGTTTGTCCACAAGCAGCCATTAGAATAAAATGTCAATGACTTCAATTTTCTTAGACACGGCATATTAAATCGGGTGGCCACTGGCTAGCCCACTCGACTCTTCTCAATGACCGTGTAGCTGAAGTATCAAGGAGAGAAAAGGAAGCCTTAAGCAAATCCCTGCTCTATGGAGTATGAATCCCCGATTTCTTGACCGACAATCCAGCGCGGTAAACAGGACTAGGCTATTGCACATCTCCATACAAACAAAATGTATACACGTATAAAGAAGGGAAAGTTCAGTTTGTCTCGTGTGCTGTGTTACCGCAAGATCTCAGTTCGCCTCAAGGGAAATATATACAGAACAATGACAAGACTGGCATTCATTTATGGAGCAGAAGCATGGACGCTGAGGAGAAAGGAGGAGGAACTTCTGGAGAGAACTGAGATGAGGATGCTACAATGGATACTTGGGGTGTCACTGAAAGACAGGAAGAAAAATTATAATATCCGGAAAACACTCGGAGTGGCCTGTATATCCGACAAGGTGCGCGAAACCAGACTGAGGTGGTATGGACATGTGGAGCGGGCGGAGGAGGATAATTACATCGAAAGAATCATGAAAGCGGAGGTGCATGAATACTGCAGCCGAGGACGCCAGAGGAAGAGATGGATGGACATGGTTCAGCAGGACCTCAGGCTTCTAGGCCTGAAAAAAGAAGACACCGGAGATCGAGTGGGATGGAGACAGAGGATCTGAGTGGCTGACCCCTCCCCAGCGAGGGACTAATCCCAGCCTGAAGGCGAAGAAGAAGAAGAAGAAGAAGAAGAAGAAGAAGAAGAAGAAGAAGAAGAAGAAGAAGAAGAAGAAGAAGAAGAAGAAGAAGAAGAAGAAGAAGAAGAAGAAAGAAGTGAAAGTTCATACTGACTCAATCCTCCAGATTGCTAGCTGCACGCGAGCACAATTTCCACTCATTTTTCTTCCTGTTTACCTTATTCATAAAATACACTGCCAATGTGCCTTCCGTTGCTCAATGTCACTCCTTTTGTCTTTCTTTTGGTATTAGTTTTGCTCATAATTATATGAATAAATATATCGCGATACCTTAGCACTTGAAACTTCGATTCTCGTGAGTCTCTGTGTCCGAATTATAGAAACTTAATATCGCGCCTTTTGAATCCCTTACAAATGCGCTGCCTACGAAGGTGTAAATGATGTTAAATGTCATTTAAACAGAAACTACGTCAGCAAGCACAACAATGCACATATAATAATATGAAGGTGACGGGCTCACGCACACAGGCGGAACCCAATCAACAAACCCCTAACCAGAGTTGATAGATAAGATCAAGTTCAGATATCCTGGACCAATTTGAGTCGACAAAGTACTCAGTAGAGCGACGATTAGCGGCAGCTCAAGCTATACCATCACAGATGATCCTCATTGGTAGGAGGTTACCTCAAAAAGCCAGGTCTACGTAGAAACAGCAGTCGTCGCCTACCGGTCGGTATAGATGGAAAGACCAACCGTAAATAACGGTCGAGGTCAAAGCCAAAGACCCACTTCGCTTCTCCTCCGCCGAGACGACTATTACCAGTTAACAGACATCATACGTAAATCTGCTGATATGAAGACTCGACCGTACACCATCAAGCTCAGCCTTCACACGACATCCACTGGTTTCGAATTCAAGTTTCATGATTTCTACGTTTCACGTTTATCGTGCATTCCACCCCACCCTTCGTAAACAATTTTTTCACGTTTAAATGGATGTAGGCTTATTTTGATTAATCTATATGTCGCCCATTGAGGACATTTCTTTAACACATTGATTTTTGCGTAATCTTTTAGCTGAGAAGACTATTCGTTTGGAAATTTTGCACCAATCTTGGTTTCAGTGCGGAGTCGTAGTTCCGATGAAAGATGAAATATTTGTGTTCTGCAGACCATATGGTCAAGACCATATTATTAATGTCTACGACCGCAGTAGTTTGGTCGAGGTGAAAGCTGTCATCCCGCTACCAGGAAAACGCCCGGAGGGCATGACAGCTTGCGGCGTGTCAAACTGTGTGTATGTACTGAACAAGGAAAGTAAATGTCTCTCAGTATTACGCATAACGAAAGATGAGCAACACCAGTACAACATATCACCATGGATTAGTGATCTAAGGCTGCCATTTTCTACTATATCTGTATCTCCCAGTGGTAGCATAATAATCCTGTCAGACCAACAACGACGGGAGCCTACCATAGTGAGCATATATAATGCGAATGGTTCCTTGCAGCACAAAATGATGTTGTCACCAAATATTTATAAGTTCAGAAATCTTTACAATGTAATTCAGAAATCAAATGGAAACCTTGTTCTGGATCTCACTAACGACCACTACAAAAGAAGTTTAACGGAGATCGATATCAGTGGGAGCATTGTACGCCAATATGAGTCATCGCTCAGATCAGATAGCGGTGTGAGCGTTGCAGATGTCTATGGTAGAATTCTGATAACTGGCCCAGACAACGAGTTCGAGCTCTTAGATTCCGAATTTAATCTCCTGGATTTTACTGGTCCGCAGCTGGCTGAGGGTGCGTTTATTCGTCCCTTCGGAATGCACTTCAATAGCGAGAGGAATGAGATAGTGCGTCTCTTTGAGATAGTGAATGCCGAGACCGACTATCTGCTAACAATCTTCCGTTTGACGGAAGAATAAACCAATCGAAAGGATGTTAAGCGATTAAGACAATTTTTGTTTTAATTAGTTTCGAAATCTCTTGTAGTAATTGTCGTATCCTGGTAATCACCTGTATTTTTAAAGGACTTCGTTGCAATGCCTTTTCTCTTTGATATACTGTATACGTTGAGCAGTCGTTTACATAATTCATTAACTTGAAGAAACAATTACCTTCTTGCTTTGTACGTCTTATTTCCCGAAATTCTGCCCATCCTTACAAAAGATTACTTCAGCACTTTAGTTAGTTACACAAAATTAGGCAATTAGGTCAGGCTGAAATTTAAACGAGGGGCATAAGATGCTAACTCTATTCGCATATTCAAAACAACGTGTCCATAAGAGTTGTTAGAGGTCTAAAAATGAGAACCAAGCTATTTAATGGCATTAGGGTGTTTCAACTTGCTCACCTACCGTTGTCTGATTTTGGGATTCTTTGACCTTTTCGAAATGTAGAAGCCAGGAACTTTTATGGTTTCGACTCTTGACTCTAATGTCAGTGACAATTGAAATGACCATCATCTTCCTCTTCTCTTCCTCTTCCTCTTCCCCTTCCTCTTCTTCCTCCTCCTACTTTTCCTCTTCCTCTTCTTTTTCTTCCTCTTCTGTGAACTGTCCCTTTAATTCATGTCACGAAAGCTCTGAAGTCGTCCGTCCAATATAGTATCACTAACTGTAGCTCTTTCAACGAAGTATTCAGCGACGATCTGCATAGCTCAACTTTGCTATGCAAATAATAGCCTACATGGCCTATACAAATTATATTTATCCATACGTAGGTTAGTGTTCTAGTCGCAGACACTGATGAGCCACTGATGAAAACAAGCTATGTGACTCAGAGACTCTTCTCGGGCTTAGAAAATGCGATAAAAACTACTCAGTCACACCCTGAATTCTTAACAATCAAAAACTATTCAACTTATCAGCAGCTTCATATGCAGGTTATATCAATGGCAATTTTATCATGCGGCTTATATATATGTATTAGGGACCTGCGAAGCTTCGATATTCGATTCGAAAACGAATCGGGCGGCGGTATTCGATTCGATTCGAAAATGATGTCACGATTCGAAAAATTTCGAATCTTTTTCGGAAAAATGATTAGCCCTTTGTTGTAAACTAATTGTTGAATCCTGTGCAGTGTCAGATAGGGACCTGCGAAGCTTCGATATTCGATTCGAAAACGAATCGGGCGGCGGTATTCGATTCGATTCGAAAATGATGTCACGATTCGAAAAATTTCGAATCTTTTTCGGAAAAATGATTAGCCCTTTGTTGTAAACTAATTGTTGAATCCTGTGCAGTGTCAGATAGGGACCTGCGAAGCTTCGATATTCGATTCGAAAACGAATCGGGCGGCGGTATTCGATTCGATTCGAAAATGATGTCACGATTCGAAAAATTTCGAATCTTTTTCGGAAAAATGATTAGCCCTTTGTTGTAAACTAATTGTTGAATCCTGTGCAGTGTCAGATCTCACCTTAATCATTATTATAGGGGTTATATTAAATATTGCACATCTAGCAAATGGATGAATTGTACAGACTAACAGTTTTATGTATTTTTAAAACTGAAGAAACTTGAAACAAATTTTCTTTTATTGTAGTGTAGAACTGTAGGCATTAGGATAGCCTAATTATATTTTCATCATAAAAATTATTTTCATTTATTTTAAACTTGAAGTTTAACCGAAATTATTTTTTTCTCATTTTCTGGGGCAGATTAATCTGCAAAAATTAGCCTGCGATTGGCATACGGCCCACAGCTGCCCTTAAAATCTCAGGGCGGCCCTCTATTAGGCCTAAAAGAAGTTGCCCATGCCTGGCTTAGATGAATGTTCACCAAAGTGTGGTTATGCAATTGGTACAATAAAGAAAATACTTACTGACTTAACTCATAAATTATTTGTGAGTTATTCTGTTAATTAGCTTAATGTTTAGTTTAATTGATTTTAAACTGCAGAAATGTTATTGAGATAGGCCTATTGATACGGTGGTATGCCTGTGCTATCACATAGGCTACACACTATTTGAATATCAAAACATGGTTTTGGTACCCGCTGATTCGATTCGAGATTCGATTCGAATTCGAATCTTAACCCCCGATTTGATTCGAGATTCGATTCGACGGAAATTTGTGATTCGCAGGTCCCTAATATGTATATGTAAGTATAATATTCGTTTATTCAGTTTTCGCATTAACATAAAGCAACACGTTCCAACCAAATATTAAAGTTTCTCTAAGCCCAGCTGTGGCTAATGTCTTCCATACGCATGTCATTGGTTAGTTGTATTAGATCGAGAAGATTAGATGTGCAGCTTAATGATTTATAATTTAATAAATATTCTTGTACAGCGTGTATCATATATACACATCTTGAAAATAGAATCATTTTAATATGTGGCACATTATTACGTCCACATGAGAATATTGTCATATTGGAATTATGGGTCTTACATGTGACGTTTCTGTTTGGGAATGTTCGACAACATGTTCGTTGGTCGAAATCGACATTATATCTAACAATATGAAAACCCTTCTCATTTGAAGAGTTTAAAATTTCTTATTTGTTTCTCCTGAAAGTGGCGCAGTATAATTTGCGATTACAATAACAAATGACTAGCTCTGTCCATGAGAGGCAAAATAACATTCAAGGCTACGCGACCGTAGACATAAAGACTGGATGTGTTTCTTTATTGCATCTTCTACTTCGTTGGCCGCATTTGAGTGTTGCGATAGAGATTAAGGCGACAGTGCAGTAGGAGTCGTTATCTTAACGCTATTAATACAATTGCTAATTTAACGCCATAAATAGTATATCTCTATTTTATGTTATAACTAATCTTTTACTTATAAGCTGAATGATATATCTCTGCATACAAACGCTCGCGAAGATGTCGCCAAAACCCTATGATATGCGCAAGGCATAAGATATAGGGTTAACGACATCTTAAGACTGCCAGAGCGGCTAATGTAGACCCGATGACCCCGGGTTTCTAAGTGATTTGACGTGAATGAATTGTTGCCAATGCAATTAATACAGCCGTCAATCCGACTCATTTTGGCGTTGTTTCAGCAACAATTCTCTTTCACTGTAGGCCTAATGAACATGACCCATTGAATTGACTCGGTTTTGTTCCTGCCTCTAAGTTTGAATAATTCCGAAAACCCCAACTGATGTCCATAATCGACAACTGATTCTGTCTAGAATGGACAGAAGCGTCGATGTCTCTGTTGCTGTTTTTAAAATGGGTCATCTTTATTATCTGGGTTGGGCTAAGGCAACACGCTGAGAGCATGTAAACACATTGGTCAGTTAACATCCTAGCAACAGCACATCTCACTCATTAAGTTATGTTCATGTGGCCCATACATGTGAGTCCTTATATTTCCAACAGCTTGCAGAGACGTAGGAAAAACTACTGACGAACTACAACTGCAACAGTTCTGTGGCCTAAAGTTAGTGTTTGGTCTACGGCCAATATATTGACCTTAGTGATATGGCGCCTATAGAAACTGGTGTTTTTTCTACTACATCTATTACTGTGTGTATGGATGTCTCAAGTATAGTCTACCTCAATGTGTGCACGCTTTACATCAACGTATTGGCAACACAGAAGTAACCCTACATGTGTTATATGTTGGGTAAGTATGCCTGTATGTTTGTATGAATTTACGTACGTACGTACAATACATACGTACAGTATGTATATATTATGACTACCTGTAAATCGCGCTTTAGGATTCTCACAATATATAAAGAGGTGCGCGCCGAAAAATGGCGATAAATTATAAATTGATCGTTATAACGAGTTAAACGAGTACCGGTAGGCCTAAGATGCTGACTGATGACAATAATAAATTTAAAATGTTTCTTGGCATGTCTGTGACGAAATGTGGCGAAATGGTATATAATGATAGATTATGTATGTTTGTATCAATCAATCATTTATTTAGCTCCCCTTAAAGGAAGCTATTCAGATGCGCTCCCAGCCCAACCCTGGCGAAAGAGAACAGTCCTTAGAGCAGAAAAGAAAGCGGTGAATGAGTTACGAGGAAGAGACCGCAGCTCAGAAGGAAGCCCATTCCAAATTGTGGGTCCAACCACGGAGAAATCGCGCTGCTGCATAGTAGCGGTGCGTGCAAAAGGAACAGAGACATCACCACAGAATGTATGTATGCATGTATGAATGTATGTGTGTATCCATGATTGCATGTATGTATAATGATTGTATGTATGTATGTATGTATGTATGTATGTATGACATGTATGTGTATATGTTACAGACAATTCGTAAAAATAGGGATTATGTAAAATGCCTGAAATTTTTAGGCAATTTGTAAATCCCTGATTCACTCAGGCACTTTACAAAATCCCTGAAACAACGAGGGATTTTGTAAAATCCATGAAATCAGACGATAAAAATTTGGCAGATTGCCTGAAATGATAATGACGAACATAATCGAAGTTTATCATTCAAACAAGCCATATTTTCAAAGGTTCAGCATTTTGGATGGTATTTTATTTAAAAATCAGTTCTCAAGTTGTAAAACCAGGGATTTTGTAAAATGCCAGAAAGTTTATTACGCAAACAAGCCCTATTTTCAAAGGATTAACATTTTTAGATGATATTTCATTTTAAGTTCAGTTCTCGAAAGCTACAGCAGTTTTTCTGTTTTCACATGACATACCCGAATGACATCGACTGTTGCACTTGACTATTAATTGTTAATTGACAGATTAAGTTTAGAACTGACCTAACCAATGGAAAACCAGAAATGAAATAGTGTTTGCTGGGTTTTAATTTATAGCAAAGCTACTCGTCTGACCACAGTTAATCTCAGCCAATCGGTAGATATTTTGGTCAACTTCTAATTGCTGCGACGGCACATCAAAGAATTATAAGGAAATAGAAAATCAAAGTTCACTGGGCGCTGCAAGACAAATAGATGCAAATTTGTCAAAGGAAAAGTGCAGTTGTCGAGCGGTATTGTTAATTATTTTGTGAGGTATCAACAACTTCAATTATCCTGCAACTTCAAAGTTCGCTGGGCGCTGCAAGACAAATGGGTGCAAATTTTTCAAAGGGAAAGTGAAGTTGTCGAGTGGTTTTGTTAATCCGGCTCGACAACTTCACTTTCCCTTTGAAAAAGTTAATCTGTCAATTAATAATTAATGTCAAGTGTAACAGTTGATGTAATTCTAGTATGTCGTGTGAAAACAGAAAAACTACTGTAACTTTCGAGAACTGAACTTAAAATATATGGTCGTACCATGTACAAATGTTAATCCTTTGAAAATAAGGTTTGTGTGCATAATAAACTTCGATTATGTTCGTCATTTTCATTTCAGGCAATCTGTCAAATTTTCGTCATCAGATTTCGGGGATTTTTACAAAATCCCTGGTTTTTTCAGGGATTTTGTAAAGTGCCTGAGTGTATCAGGGATTTTACAAATTGCCTAAAAATCTCAGGCATTTTACAAAATCCCTGGTTTTAAGAATTGCCTGTAACATAATATATAGGCCTACTTTGCTCATATGTGCCTTGCACCGACACTTAATCCTACAAGGGCAAACTTACGACCAGCTTCCTCTGTATCTGGCCTCTAACTGTTTCTCCCAACTTCAAGACAGACTTCTGGTTTCTGTACTTTTCGCGCATTGGTTCTGAACTATGGGATTCACTGCTACAAACCTTGCAGAACCTTTCTCTTTCTCTTTTCTCAATTTCGCAAACGCTTGAAGACACCTATTCCAGTTGCCCGTGCTTTTAAGATGAACTAACAAATTCGTGCGATAAAAACACCTGATTAGCAAATATAATAACGAAACGTAACCAATTTAACACAAAGCATGTAATGTTACGACTGTTATGCTAAGCACAAATATAATTTAAACGAGAAGTGCAATTAACAGGTAGCCCTTGCTATGAATGAGCTTGAAACCAGAACCCACAATGTCTAACTATTTAGTCTTTCATCGGGATACTAAAACTCCGTCTTGTTGTCTCATGTAAAATAATTACACCGGGATACGCAGACAAACAACAGTTGCATGCGCTCCTTTTATAGGCATTGTAGGCCTATTATTTGTTGGCCAATCTCTTCGTCAAATGGAAAGCTCCGATCTTTCAAGAGTACCGCTGTCCCTGAATAGCACAAAAATAAACTGAAACTGATTAGACATTGATGAACTAAATATATTTTTCAACAATACTGTAAGGTATAGTTACTGTTGGTAATAGGACCTAACTCAAAATTGTATAATACGCCTCTACCAGCAAAGGCTCTCATTTTCTCAGCGCTAACACGATGACCGTAATCATGTCGTCTGTCTCAAGCTGTATAGCGCTAAATAAGACCATGTAAGGATGGCAAATGCTGCGGTTGCAGTTTTTGGATCAACATAGTACATCATATAACTCTGGCAAACTCGAATTCAACTACGTGGGGCTGCACGCACTCTGTATAAGACCAAGGATACGACGACAGCATTCCAACGTGTGACCACTGTTCGATGTCTTGCATATTATGATAATGACGCTATAAGAATAATTAAATTACATTAGATGCTTGGGTCAGGTATGATTGAAATGTTTCGACACTAGACAAAGAGAGATTATTAAACCTCTAGTGCAGTATAGTAGGTGTCATTCCTTGAGTGATCCCGGTCAACCGCTTCGTATGTGTCATCGTCTTCATATGCCTCATTTGTCTGCTGTGTGGTTGGCTGCGGAGCTCTGGTGTTATTTGTCCGCTGTGGGGCTCTGGTATTTGTCGTCATCCTTGGCTGTTATAATGCACACAAATAAAAAAAACTATGACTAAATGAAACATTCTCAGGACAGGTTTGCAGAAGAAGAAACTAGCACGTTTCTGTTTTGGGTTTTCCTGATCTAAGGACAGTAACATTTTACATCAACTGTTCAGTTTGTAAAATGTGCGCGTTTTGACTTGCATTATTAAGAGGTTACTTACTTACTTACTTACTTTCATTTTCTATAACAAATTCTCTCAAGGTTATTGTGATCTTGCAGCTTTTAATAGTCATTTATATAATCTAATACTGAAATCCACAGTAAACATGATATGTTTCTGGCAGCACAAGGTTTGAGCAAGAAGGTAGCAAATAGTGACCTGTATTGTACCCTACGGGAATCACACAAACGTGATCGACGGAAAGAAATGCCCGTTAGCTTTCGAAAAATGTATGCAAATCAATCCGTGAAGCAGGCATTGTTTTCAGATCACCCATCTACGTACTTTGGCCAACTCGGCACACCATAGTAATTTGTAATTGAACTGAGACTTTGCTGAATACGTTAGTTTTAGCTACTGATGCATCTGTTGATGTAATCAGGATAGGCTGAAAACATTTCTTGCCTGTGTTTGCTGTGAGGTGTTGGGCTGTGCGTTTAGGCGACGTTTGTAGACAATCAAAACAACGAAACAGGCAATCAAGGCCACAAAACAGACCCCCAGTAAAACACCCAAAACGATGGTTGGAATGGGCAAAGGATTCGGTTTTTCGCCAGCAGGTACTGTTATGGAAAAACACGAACACTGTTAAGATATTGAACCACCTAATTAAATTTAATAACGAGTACACTTCTGACACTTCATTCATACACAAGAGCTAGAGAAAATATTCAAAGCTCAGTGTGAATCTAGAAACTTACCATAGCGCCTTTGGTATACCTCGCTCTGTTGGTAGACTATACTACATAGGCAATTATTGCATATTAGCCGAATTTTTTCATTAGATAATATTCATAAGGCTCTCATATTAAAAATCAGCTATAATCGCTTTTCATAGTTATTTAGTTTCAAACTCACCCTCAGATTCTCCGTTCCTTGACACTCTTACGCCTTTTACCATTGTCAAGAAATATGTGCTTCCTCTTGGATTACCACCATACACAAGAAAGTCGAATACATATGCATCTCCTGATGGTATGTTGTCATGTGTTATTTGGCCGGGAGTGCTATCTACATTGTAATAATTTTTACTGTAACAAACTCCGGTTAATTCAACACAACACTGTACTAAAAGTCTTGGTATTCTGCCCTCAGTGGAGCTGAAATTCACAATGGCTTGATTTCCGTTGAAAGATATGGTCTTCGGAGAAACGACGAACTTGTATAAAATTGGGGAGTTTTCATGGTTAATTTGAGGACATCACTGGAACCAAGGTTATTAGTTGACCATATGCGCACTTCGTAGTCCGTCTCGGGCTGAATGCCATTCTGAAACTGAGTATAATAGGTCGAATTGTAACAATCGGTAGATAAAGTAATATTCCAAGAGTCGATAACGCTGTCGTTATACGCAGCTTTCAGTTGCAAGAAGGTCTTTTGTTGATAGCCGTTAAACCAATTACAGTTCCATCTAATTACAATGCAATAGTGTGAAACAAAATATGCTATAACATTTGATGGTGCATCCGGTGGCCCTGGAAATACAGTAAAATAAACAATAAGACATCGATTAGGCTAATTCTTCGATTAAAACACAGATCAAGCACTCTATAATGTCACAATCTTTTGCCTATAGTCAAAACGCTTGCACATCTTTTAGTCGCCTTCATTACCTTAATAAGTTGTTGTTAACTCATGGATTTCTTCTGTTCAATATTTAGTGTGAACGTTGGCAAACAGACCTCTATTAATAGGCCTACCAGATGTTTTATATGGAGCCAAATTATATTCAACAGTTTAGTAGGCCTACAGAGAAAGACAGAGACAGAGGCCATGCATAGCCAATGATTTGGACTTTCGTAAAGACAAATCATATATATCGGGAAGAAATGTATACCTATTTTACTTATCAGCGATTTTCAGTTAGTGTTTTGCGTATTAAAAACTGATACAAAATAAATTCGATTGCCAGCCAACATCGACGATCTGACTCAGGATTGGCGACCTCGCGGGATTATAGGCTACATAAGTTGGATGCGCTATCAGGTAGTACAGCCTTCCATCATCATGACTGGCATATTGTTTTTTCAATTCAATGTTCACTATTCGTTTATTCGGTAACCATAAAATCGTTTGAAATTCAAGGTACAAGTTTTACAATAATGCGGGCGGGGTTAAGGTTAACCAGGAGACCTAGAATGATCTAAAGACCCCGCTAGCCAGGGCCACCTCAGTACATACATACCAAAGTGTGAGAAGCTGACGTAAAGTTTAGTCATTAGCCAACAATAGTAACATGTACTAACAAGGAATATGAACAATAACAAAAAAAGAAAAAGAAAACCCAAACTTAATTACAAAAAGACCTCTTTTAATACCCGAAGGGACCTCTCAGCTACTTTCTATGGCTTTCTTAAGATCTTTCGTTTTGACTGGGCCTGGGTCGGGAGCGCCACTGAGTAGATTTCTTGAAGGGGCGCTATATAAGTTCATTATAGATAGATAGATAGATAGACAGACAGACAGACAGACAGACAGACAGACAGACAGACAGACAGGCAGACAGATAGATAGATAGATAGACAATGTAACTAATTACTCAGCACCAAGCTATGATAATATATGGTTTTCCCTGAAAGAAGCAAACAGCAGCGTAGCTGGGATATTTAGCGTTCGGGGACCAGTGTTTAATCTAGACACCTTTGGGGGGGGGGGGGGAATTTCCCGCCAGGATTTATGTTCCCCCAGAGGCCAGCAATATTATAATGTAGACACCTTTTGGGGGAATTTCCCCTTAAGGATACATGTTGCCGCTGTTGCGCTCCCCCCAGAGACGAGTAATATAAGAACAAAATAACATATTTTTTAGAAATGAATTCCGGAAAAAGGTCGTGAAAGTTTTCAGCTTCCGAAAAAGTTATGAAATTGAGGAAAATTACTAAAAAAAGGTCATCAGAGGAACTAGATTAAAAACTGCCGGGTCGAACTATGAAATTGGAGCCCCCAATGGGCGCCAAAATCACACCTTGGGGAGCCAACATTAAATCTTATAAATCTATTTGGAATAAATTAGTTAAAATTGCAACAAAATTAATGAGTAAAATTAAAATTATTAATTTTAACCGTCACTTTTGCACTCCCTTCCTGTGGCGCCCGGGGACATAATTATGCCCCCCGCAGCCCTCTAGCTACGCCTCTGGAAGCAAATAAAGAGGCCGAGGGGTCCAGGTTGCCGTACAAAGTACTCCGTAACATTTCAATGCAAGAGGACACTCGCCATGAATCGTAATAGCTCAATGCCGTATAGATGATACTCCAACATATCACACGAGCACCGCACTTTGATCACAAAAGTATGTTTTCATTATAAGTATATAAATATATATATATATACATATATATATATATATATATATATATATATATGTTTGTATGTATTTATTTATGTATGCATGTCGTTATTGTAATCTTGAGATTTTTGCAGCACCCCAAAATGCGAAGACATGGCAACCAGCTCATTCACAGGCGCTCAATCAAAACAAATTCGATAGGAATATAGGATAAAAATCGGTTCCAGATCACGACCCAAGTGGTCAGGCAGGCAGACAATCAGACGGCTACGGTGTGTCGTGTTTAGAATCTTAGAGAGAATCCAAAACCCACGGTTGGCTAAAGACATAGCCTCGAATGTCCAGCCTCGAATGTCCAGCCTCGAATGTCCAGCCTCGAAGCTTGGCCATAACAGAAATACTTGAGCCTCATTCCCCATCCATTGTTTCTAATCATCTTTTGTGTTACTTCCATGTTGTCTCATGGTTTGTTTGAACAGCTCTCTAACCCGGCCCTGAATTCCGCATTATCTGAAGGAATCTGAGAAATGCCAACACATCTTCGAATAATGGCTATATTTTGTGATTGTATTAAGAGTGCACTCGGAGTTTCTGGATGACTGCTAACCATTTCGATTAGCACCATCATTTTCATGTCCCAAGCACATATGGTGCATATGTAAATATCTACTGCCCACTTGTCTATATTGTGTGATTTACTTGCCTGGACGAAGAACTTGAAAGGTTTCTGTTGTGGAACCAATGGTGTTGCTTAAGGTGATTGAATAAGTTCCGTAATAAGCTTCTGACGTGAATGTAAATGCAAGGGAATATGATGAATATGAATTTGAAGATGAGAAGCCGACTGGTAGATCCTGTGTATATCCAGCTGCGTTGATAAAACTCCAGTTTGTTGCAGAAGTCACATTAGGCACTGCCTGGAAATAAAACGATAACGAAACGTAGTTACCGCTAATGGCGTTGAATTTCTTGCTGGCTGGAGTCCGTGAAGAGATATACGGTCGATCTGAAATAGAAAAAATGGTCAATCTGACGAACAGAGTGGTATCAGTGGACTTTTAATAACTCAGATTTTATGCAAACAGAATTTAGATTATAAATACAAAGGCCTCTTGTAGGAGATATTTAAAACTGATGTCAATGACCTGCTAATACTTAATTAGGTATTAAAATTGAATTATTAGTTATTATAGTATTATTATTATATTATAGTATTAGATTATAACTTATTAGCGCGTGAGTACCCGCATTTCAATTAGTTTCAGATAAGCAAAATTAGCATAATAGCTCACTGAATTTCAAAGACAAGAAGTTGAACGGGTTACTACGATTCTTTACTCATTTTCGGTTGAAGTATAGATGTTTAGATGCATGATTTCCGTTTGTGTGCCCTTGTCTGACCGAGGTGCGTAATGTTTTTGTCTCGCCTACAATAACCGTGTCGCAGAATAGGCCTTTGTTGAGTGCTCTTCTATCATTACCGCTGAACATTCATGCACCCAATATTCATCTCCAATGATCACAGAATGTAGGACTATTATACGTAAATGTTAATCTTTGAAACTTCTCAGCGCCACACAAAAGCCACGTCAGGGAGACCAGCTTATTCACCGTCGTTATATCAAATCAAGTCCGCAATAGCCATGCCGCCTTGTCCGTTCCGGTGCCAGGTCAGAGTCTGGGGAGGTTAGGCCAAGGAGACAGCATGGTGGTGCTACGGTGGTAATCGGTGATGATGGTGTTTGTGTGGTGGCGCAGAATTGGAATCAGGATAAGATAGCTTGATGAATTCGGTTTTCAGTCGTGAGTGGAAAGCAGCGGAGGACAGTACAAGGGGAGGAGAGGTGAAATTAACAGACGAGATAGGAGGATGAGCAAACTGGCGGAGATCTTTTGGGAGATCATTCCAAAGAGCCGGTGCAGCATAGACTATGGAACGATTGCAGAATTTCAGAGAGGAGGAGACTGGAGGCCGAGAGAGAAAGATATGATGATGACGGTTGGGTGGTGAATAGCTGGCGAACGTAAGAAGGTTGAGAGGTTTGAAGGGTGTTGTAGGTAAGAGATACAATTTTGTATTGGATACGCTAAGGTATTTTTAGCCAATAAAGTGATTTTAGAACCGGGGTTATGTGGTGGTGCTTTGAAGTTTTGGTGACTGCGCGGGCGAGGGCATTCTGGATTGTTTGCAGGCATTTGTTTGAGAAGAGTCGATGTTGTAGAAAAGCGAGTTAGAGTTCCATCGAGTTTGAAATGAACAATTGAGGTGGCTATAGTGCAGGCAGTCTTGTAATCAAGTATTGGGCGTAGTCGACAAAGGTCGCGAATGTGCATATAGCAGGTGCGATATAGCTTGAGTGATGTGGTCGGCGAAGGTAAGGTTTTTACCGAAGATGATTACAAGATGGTGGACAGGAGAAGAGTAAGGTACGGAGGTAGCTGTTGTCTATTGTCTAACTATCTGCAGAGCTTAGATAGGCCTATTTGGACAGTTATCAGGCGTTATAGAGAAGTCTGTTATAACACTATAAGTTACTTTCTCGCAAAGTTAGCAGGTTTTGATGAGGATTGAAGGGCTATTGTCTGGAGATAGCATCTTCTCGCCAAGAAAAATGAAAGGCATTGTAATGCTGCAGGGCCGTAATATATCATATATAATACCTGCAAGCAATAATTTATAATATATCTTTTAGTCAGTAGGCGGATATTCTACGCTCTCTTTACTTTGGTGGAACGCAAAATATGTATATAGAAATATTGTCGATTTTAAGAACGTCTGACATCCAGGTACGCATGTTTTGATAAGAGTATTAAAATATAAATAGATGTTTTAACGCTTTACATTTAGACACAATGGTAACATATACTAACATTTTAGAGGCAAGTAAAACCAAGAGCTGCTGAATTGATACGGTGACCATTGTTCCTGTCCATAGCAGAGGATCCCTTGAGTATCGCCATACTGAGCCGATGCAATCACAAGGGTTCTGCCATCGTCTCTGATGCTATAGCCAGGGACAGAATCACCATAGACGGAAAGTCTTGCTGGTCCACTAGAAATATTCTGAAGTTGACCAATCCCCCCCAAATTCCACTGGTAGTATATCCTAGGTCGATACGCCACAGGCAGTGAAGTCGGTGTCACAGTGCAAGTCAGTTCGACTGCTTCGCCTTCAGTTGACGGTAGTGGCCTACTTCCGTCAGATGTTTGATTCACAAAAATTGTAGGATACCCTAAATATTAATACTGATTTAGTTTCATAACTTTAATAGGAAATGTGTCTAGGCAAAAGCCTGATTTCGTAATGCACTCGAAGACATAGACAACCTAATTGAGACGCAAACCAGCGATCAGCTACCTAAATGATACTATAATAAATGTCCCCAAACTTACATGTACGTATAAATACAACGACAGCAGGCTTCATGTCTTGAAAAAATGTGCAAAATTTCACTGTTCACAGATATTTCAGAAAATAGCCTATTGGTAAATTCGAAAGAAAATGACAGCGAGAACCAGACGATATGATTCAAGCAATTTAGCTGGCATCCGCAACCAGCTGTCAGTCAATCGATTTAAAATTGGATTGATTGAAAATTGGACTTAGCAACAATGTTCTTTGCAGCGTATCCAGGGGACCGAGCATGTCAGTGAAAGCCCAGGCGTAAGAGCTGTGAAAAGAAAATGCTTATAAAATATTACTGATATTATTAATACGGTCTTGTAGGGTCTAATAATAATATCAATAATAATAATGCATACATACATATATACATCCATACGGTAAGAAGCCACACATGCATGGCTTCTCACCATGTATACAACATATACACAGATATGTGTATATGTTGTATACAAACATAGCTACTGAAATAACCTAATTATGATTATGGCAACTTACCGTAAACAAAAAGCAAAGCGCCCGCATCTGTTTGCATAATTGTTCCTGTGGTCAATGACAATGTGTAGTTCCAAGCATCAGACAACTGGATATACTTTATGATGAGAGTTACCACTCCAGTTTGGCTGTCCAGTGTATAATTGGCGTAGGAACTCAATGTCCCTGAATTTTGATTGTAGACAGAATAACTTGATACAGACCCAATCACGGACCACTGGAATGTGACTGCTTCTCCTATATATTTTCTTTGCATTCCAGGCGTTGTAGTAATTCCTTCAATAAAACAGTGTACGCAGAGTCATTACACAGAGTCTGCTCGGCAGAGGCGAACTCGCAAGCGTTGGATTACTTAGTGCGACTAATCGAGTAGACGCCTGGTTCACAAACAGCACGATAATTGACCTGTTTAGTGGGTTTACGTTAATAACCGCGATCACAAAACCGCGATCCTCAAAAGCGCGATCTTCAAAAGCGCGATCCTCAAAACCGCGACCGTCTCAAAACCGCGATCATCAAAACCGCGATTTTAAACATTTATAAAAATACAACAAAAGTTTTGATCTAATTTTAAATATGAGATATGATAAATGAAATTTTAATCTAAGAATAAAGTGTAAATGTCTTGTAATGTAGGCCTATCAAAGTTAAATGTTTCAAAGTGTAGGCCCTATATGAAACATTAAACGTGTAGGCCTATCATAGTCAAATGTTTCAGAGTGTAGGCCCTATGTCAAACGTTAAACCTGAAGGCTTAGATTATGTCCAATGCCTCGAAGATTGTCTGTCTTTGAAGTACTTAAGTCTTTTTTGACTAAGCTATTTAAAGTTAACTTTTTACAATTTGTTTACTAATCGCGGTTTTGATAATCGCGGTTTTCGCTCGTTTAAGGCAATTTGCCTTTACTAATCGCGGTTTTGATAATCGCGGTTTTGAGACGGTCGCGGTTTTGTGGATCGCGGTTTTGAAGATCGCGCTTTTTAACGTAGACCGTTTAGTGCATAGTTCGAGAATTCGTGACTTTCGGTTTTAAAATTCGTAAAAATTCGCGAATTTTTGGTCCATTTTAAAATTCGTAAAAATTCGTAAAAATTCGTTGGGCCATTGTTGGGCCTTTTTCACATTTATAGTAGGTTTTGCGAAAACAGCGTAAGCAACAACAACAAATGTGATGACGTCATGATTTCTTGTGTTAAGCTTTTGCTTAGAATTTAATGTAAAATTCAATATTAAAGTTTATTACGTAACGAGTTAATTTAACTAAAATCTAATTTTTTAAAGATGAAAGAACATGGACCGGAATGGAAGTATGTAGTAATTTTGGAGGAGAAGGAAAGGGTTATCCAAAAATAGTGTTGTTTTAGTGACGAGGAATTTGTTGGTTGTTCTGCCGGAATTCGGGAGCATTTGCATGGCGAAAATACAGAAACTAGAGTCGAGTGGGAGCAGTGGGCTGTTTCTGACTCAGAATCAGAGGACGATGAGGTAGAAGACACAGCTCGGTTGACGTTGCCAACCCCTTTTAACCATATTTGGTTGCAAGCTGTGTTAATGGCTGACTGGTTACACTGGAGCTGCACGGGGCACTGGTGGTTTTTCGTTCTACTGACTGACACTCACAGTCACACACCCCAGCTATGATAGAAATCGAAGTTCAAGACTCCAAGTAGAACAGTAACTGAATATCAGTGCTATTGTGTTGGTAGTCAGCTATCTTTAACGGCTGATTGATTGTCTATGACATTGACATTTACTTGCTTAAAAAGTTCAAAAGTAAACAAATAATAAAATTCGTGGCCATGGCAAAGAATTCTATTATTTTATTATTTTACGAATTTTTACGAATTTTAAAACTGCAGTTTTAAAATTCGTTAAAATTCGTGAATTTTTAAAATTCTTAAAATTCGTAAAATGCGAATTCTCGAACTATGGTTTAGTGTGCTTTGTATATATCATTATCGTCCAATTGCTTGTTTTTTAAACGTATAAAATGTGGTGACAATTCTATAATTAGTTTACCTCAACAATATGAAATGCAATAGTAAAGACCATGTTACAGTTTATGTAATCAATTTCAGACTCACCTGAGAGAGCGCTGTTGATGTAACAGATCAACACACCATACAGTAGTAACATTTTCTTGCTGATAACTACTAACATAATGACACAACTCAACCAAGTTTCAGAATACTTTAAAACTATTTTACTGCATCAGAACTATTGAAATTCTATGTACGTAAACAAACAAAAAACAAGGAAATAAAGAGTAAATAGGTAAGTATGCATATATGTGTCAAGCACTAAATATGGCGCCTGTTTAGAACCGCTCAAAAGCGACGTACGTGTATCTTAACAAATCGTTTTCTTAATTGTTTCCTGTTTAAAGGAAAGCTGTGAATTTACCAACTGAAAAATAGCATCATCAAAATAATTCAAGTAGTCTTCAGTTCGTGCCTGAAAAGTAATTGAATTACAAAAACTGCTAATCTAAGAATTACCTGTAATGCTTCTTAACACCATATCGACGAGCTGCATTGGTTTCCTAGTTGCTTTTAGTACACTTTCGCCGTTGTAGTGTTAAAAAACGAGGAGTGTGGTTGGGTAGTTGAGTAGATCATAGAAGAAGACCTTGGAATTTCACGGGCAAAGTATATCCTTCTGCCAGTTTCGGATATTTTTAATAATCGACACAAAATGCATTTGTCAGATTCCATAGAATCAGAATTCCACTTAAACTATGGGATCCACATACTCCTACTGATCCAGTTCATGTGGTCTACCCTTCTTGGTGTTTGGTCGTGTTACCTGAATATTGCCAGTCGATCATAGTTTAGGCTTCGATGTATTGCTCTATTTTACAATATTATTTTCTAATCTAAAAATCATCTGAATTTTGGCGTTCTCTTCCTGGCTCTGTCGGTTTTGCTCAGTCACTTGTGTCATTTCGTTCATTAATTAAAACTTTTCTTTTTGAAATTGGTATTTCACCATGGGCTGTCTCTCTGTCTCAGCGGATGGTCACGAAAATGATAATGACAGGACATGAATGAAAACAATACGAAAATTAGTTCAATATTATGTGGTGCAGCTGAAATTTTTTATTGTTTTTTTTAGCACAGCATCAAATGTTGGAATTTATCCATCGCTAATTTCAAATATGAATAAATTTTTAAACTTACCAAAATATCTTCCGCGAGAGTAAAAGCCCTGTGATCAAAGAGCTTAAACGATTGACTGAACACCTGAAAACCGAGTGAATGCCCAACCATAAGCCTGCCTGTCGTTTTAGCACAGGTTACTTCCTGATTGCAGTGACTACGAGTTTACTGAACCATGCAGAGGCAGTCGCAAACCTGTAAAGTTAACAGTGTTAACTCTGTAAATCATAAGAAACCATGACCTCGTTTTTTGCATACGGAGCAAACAGCATAGCCTAAATATGCTAAATTTAGAAGGAAGAAAGACAAGGAGGAAGAAATAAAAGATCTACCGAATAAAGACGAAGAATAAAAGAAAAAGTGAAATATGGAAGGAAACTAGAAAGAATGAATGAAGGGGAGAAAGATGAAACGAAGAATGAAGATTGAAACGAACGAAAGAAACTGAAATAACGTATAGAAAACTATGAAATAGAATGATGAAAAGAAATTAAAAATGGAGCAAGAAAGGAGCAAACAAAGAAAGAAGGCAGGAATATAAAATGAGAAAAAAAACAAGCAAACAGAAAGATAGACGAATGAAACAGACAAAAAGAATGTGCTGGAAGAAATGAAGACAAGAAACGAAATAGAGCATGATAGGGCATCACTATGAAGGGATGATAGTAAAAAAGGAAGTTAAGGCAGCAAAGAATGGTGAAATGACCGAAGACAAAAGGAGCATGGAATAAAGGAAGCGAGCAAGCAAGAAAGTATGCGTTGAAAGCAATGAGCAAAGAAGGCAAAATCATTGAGAGGTAGAAAGAAAGCAATGAAGAGATAGCTTACTATAGTGGTTTTACTTTTTAAAAAGTTATACACTTTTTTGTGTATCGATGTTTATGAAGCTCGTGGCTCTTTTAAGAAATGTTCAGCGAAGAAAGTGTTCACCTGTGTTATGCTAATAATGGCCTACATACATATTTATTCGTATTTAGGTCAGCGTTCTTGTCGTAGTCACTAATGTGCTAGCCTATCCAAGGAGCTGCGTGACTAAACAGCCTCTTCTCTGGCTTAGTAAATGCGTTTCAAAATCACTCAGGCACATCTTTGCCATGTTAAACGCCCTTGTGAGGTTCTTAACAGGCAATTTACAAGTTGCCAAATACATACATACATACATACAAATATGCACACATACGAATGTTGCGTTATGTCAACTGTCTTTCTTAATAAACGAATATATAATTATATAATGAGATTGTCAATAAACACGAACATATTTTACATGTCACGATGCTGTTGGGGAATGTTCGGCAACGTAGTAGTCCTACATCGAAATTATATCTAACAATCTGAAGAGCCTGAACAGTTGAGCCCTTCTGATTTGCAATGTATGTAACGTAATGCAAATCTTCAAAATTTTTCACCGCCAAATAGAACCAAGACTAGTTTCCACCGGTCGGCGCTATTTCAAAACAAGTCCGCAATATTAGGCAGGGTGTTTGGTTACAGTTTTGTGTGCTGTGATAATGATTGAGGTGACAGAGTGCACAAGACAGAAACGTTATTGCATGTTATAAATAGAGTCTCTATTATGCTATATAAGGCGTATCTTTCTACGCTGTTTAATTTTCAATGGTGCTACCAACAAAGCACAATCCTATTATGAACTCCATGGACCATAACAAAACCAGTCATGCTTCAACCAGAGATGTTAATCGCGGGCGTGATTCAAAATCAATTCATTTGCAAATTGCCTCATTTAGAACCATTCTAGCGAATCCGTTATTTTCAGTACACATCCACCTGAACATGTTCAAGATTTGACTTCCTCTTCAACACACTGCGGAGAACATCGAATCAAATTTCGTCTGAATAGATTTACCCAATTTTACACGATGTTGGTCAGAATGAGTTTTAGTGCACAGCTGATCGTTAAGCAAAGTCGAAATAAACTTAACTGGGTACCAATGTGAACCTAATATCATCACTATAATAGTGCTTTAGTGCGCGTCATTGAGTGCCCCATATAAGTAAGCAGTTACATACACTATACAGTTGCCCGCGAAGATGCCGCTCCTTCATGCATATAGCTTAGCAAGTGTAACGTGTAGGGCGGTTTCTACGCGAAAGCCCTCCAACAGCATCCTTTCAAACTAACTTGATGAAGCGCCAAACAGCCCAAGATATACTGGCCAGAGCGGGCGCGGGCTGCCCTGGTAAGCAGCTGACCCGCGCCCGCTCTGGCCAGTATATCTTGGGCTGTTTGGCGCCATGCACTTAGCTCTAAATCATGAACATACACTAATACAGTCATGCAGTATGTCAATCATCCTAAAAAGTCTTTGCCATTGCAGAGCATAAAAAGCAAATAACTTTCAAGACTGGGTTAATCCTATCCGAGACTCTACACTTCAATCAACCTTACAATCCTCAGTCTATACTGACTCAAAAAACTTCTATGCTCGCCCAGATCTTCTGACTGTCAATCTGACCATTCCGTGAACAATGAATGCTTTCGGCAGGTACGCCTTTTCTGTTTCTGGTCCGAAAATCTGGAACTACCCTTCAGCAAAGTATGTTCTGGTGTTCAGATTTCGACCCATCTCTCACTGAAATAATTTCCTCCATTTATCCTCGGACTTTCTTCTTGACATAAGACCGGAATCACGCTGATGTTTAGTTTCCAAAACGATTCACTGAACAGCAACACTCGACTGGTGTCTTGAGCATTATAGAGTGGCGCAAAAGAAGTTCTTAAATTAGACTGAGGTTGAGATTTTCGTTCTTGCTGATTTAGATCCTTTAGACCGGTGGAAAGAGCCTTCAGTAGGTACACAGAAGGCGCTGAACAATGTCCTCGCATATGGCATTGCATTACGTTACATAATTATTATACTATAACATGCTATATAGTATATACTATGCCATGCTATACCATCCTATGCTATACTATGCCATACTACTCTATACCATACAAAACTATACTATAGGATACAATTCCATACTATACCATTCTATACCATGCCATGCCATATCATAGCGTACCATACCATACCATACTATGCTATGCTATACTGCTCTTGGTGCCCGGTGTTTTCGTTGTAATTTTGCAGCCTTCAACCGTGGCAGCTCTCGGCCATGCAATCTTCGTCAACAATGGCAGCCTCTAGCCCTGGCAGCCTTCGTTGACCATGGCATTCATCTGCTTCTCCACGTCTTTGTCAGCCTTGGCAGGTTCTAGCCATGGCAGCCTTTTCCGGAAATGGCAGCCTTCCTCATGCGGATTCAGCCTGAGAGATCCACGGGCCTGGGTGTGGTCGTCCTGATCGTAGTTCTTAAGACCCCGGGGCTGGCCACAGTACTTTACTAGTGTAACGAACTGACACTGATCTTAAGCCCGTTACTTTGAAACTTATGTCCCCACTCTCAACACAGCAATTGCCAATTGGTATAGCAGCTTTGGCAAAGAATGTCATTCAGTTCTTTTAGTTTGAAATATCTCTTATATGATTTCCCAGCTCCGGGTGTCCATGGTAAGATAAATGCTTTGGAGTGTTCTATGCCTGACAGGCCCTTGGCCGTTTGCCAATGCCTGACAGGCCCTTGGCCGACGTCCCTAAGGCCAATTGGAGGGAGGGTTAATAACCGTTGTTCTATCTGGCCGGCAGACAGACAGTCTGACTCTGCTGACTCTGCCTCCCTCCCTCCCGACTTCCCTCCTACCGCCTTAGCTCTGTTCCTCCGTCTCTCCTTCACTAACTTCCTCCCTCCCTCCCTCCCTTCCGGCATCACACCCTTATTATCGCACACGATCTGAAGGGAGGTTGAAGGGGAAGAGGAGCTAAAACGAGGCGAAGCCTAAACATAGATTGGTCACGTGCAATAGAAGGGCAAATACTGTGTTCTTCGTAAATAGTCCTTGATAAATTCTTCTAACAGTCCACACGACGTCATAACACTGGAAATTGCTATATTGTTGGTAAATAGTCCTTCAAAATTTTATTGTCCCATGAATTAAGAAAGTCCCCAAGATCGACGATTACTTTTAAATCGTGAGCGACGTTTCAACCGGTCAACCCGTCATATATGGCGGGGAAATACTCTAGTATAATAAATAAGAATCCAAATAGTGCCAGTTCACAGTCATACAGTCATTGCACGAAATCTTTACATGTTAACTGTAGGTTCAAGTAGATCTAGTCATACCAAAACCAACATCCTATTATTTGAATTATATTATATTACAGTTTATGCTCCCCCTCATTAGAGTTCTTTGGTCTTCGGCTTTTCCTCGGTGCTTGGTACGCCCGTTTTGCGGGATTCGTAGTTTTCTCACCGATCCTTTTCGACATTTGAACAGGTCACTAAGTCAAGAGTTCAACGACAAACTTTCTCTGAAATACAACGTTCATTTCAGATTCCAGCATGGAACACATGCCACTCGCCTAAACGACACTTCATCAAACAACTACGAATCATCTCACTATTGCCATAGATTCGGTCACCGCAACAGGCAGTGTTTAATCTAGGCACCTTTTGGGGGATTCCCCCAGGATTTTACGTTCCCAGGAAAATTTAACAAAATAATAATTTTGACTGGTTGTTGACATTAAAATATTATATGAACTATTATAAATTATGATATTATTTACTACTATATGATATAATGATAATATGCCTATATACTACTATAATATATGATGCTATCATATTATAATGAGTATAATCTACTGTTAACATAATATTTATACAAATATTATATTTGTACAACTAAATGGCTTCTCTCCAGTGTTATCTTTCAAATTTCAAAATATCAAATTTCAAAATGTTTTGTACCTTGAACATTTAGTAATGATATTATTTATTATTATATTATGTAATATCATACTATTATAATATAAGATACTATCATATTATAGCCTAATGAGTATAATATTTGTTTAATATAATATTTCTATAAATAAAATATTTCTATAACCCCTGCCCCTACTCGGCGCTGCGCGCTCGGCGATCGACCTTCGGCCGCTCGTTCGTCCCCCGAAATACCTTGATTCCCCCCAGAGGAGGGGGACTAGATTAAACACTGCGCAACAGGGCAGTTCGATGATTTTCAATAGTCTGATTCTTACTACTAATCGCAAGACAGAAGTACTTTATTCATTTCACTTAATTCTTCTATGGAAACGCAGACGAACTTAAGTCGACGGTTGAAATTTGAAATATCCATACGTGGTTCACTGCTCTACATTAAATAATCCAATATTGCAAATCGTCTTTCTAAGCCCTATCTATGTATTTTTAACCCTATGATACTGGCTTGATAGATGCAGGTAATTAATTAATTCATTAAATGAAATCATAGCACTACACAACTAACCCATCTAATGTCTTGCATAATAAAACAACGCCACTCTACTCGTCTTTGATAATAAGGCGCAAATGTGTATAACATTGATAGATGCAGGTAATTAATTATTTCATTAAATGAAATCATATCACTACACAACCAACCCATCTAATGTCTTGCATAATAAAACAACGCCACTCTACTCGTCTTTGATAATAAGGCGCAAATGTGTATAACAAGGACATCATCAAATGTGTATAACAAGGACATCATCACAGTATGTATGTATGCATGTATATTAGGGTGGTGCGAAAAAATAAAGTGCGAATTTACAAACGTAATAGTGTTTAAAAGTTGCATTTGGTAAAAGTAAATGACTGTGCAAAATTTGGTTGAATTATTTTTAAGTTCTGAGGCTGTTGCTAGTGCATTAGAGCCAATTCATATTAAGGCGAACCTTCATTCTTCTATGTCCTTCATCCCTTCAATCCTCCATATTAAGCGAACCGGTAGTGGGCTTACCACCATAGGCGTAATTTTTTAGAGTGGGGGTACGATGGGTACCGTACCCTCAGTTTTTGGACTGGGGTACCGCACCCCTACTTTTAAAACAATGTCAATCAATATTTTATTATTGAGCCAGCCCAGAAATCGCAGTCTTCGCCTTGCTTCGTGTATGGAAGAAATTGGTATCCCCCACTTTTTAGACCAAAGTTACGCCGCTGCCTACCAGGTCATATGTCATGTTTCAGGGCACGATGTTAATTGTATAATATATTATCAATGTCATGTATAAACGTTTGTAGAAATTCGGTTTATCGGAATTTTTTTTAAAAAGAAGTCTTTTCGATCAGTTATCCAAAATCAAAACAAGAACCGCTGAAAAATGTAGGCCTACTGATTTTGGATATTCGTGCGAGTTACCGAAAAATGTTTTGCCAACTTATGAGGACGTTATGAGGCACTACAATTATATTAAACATAACATCCACAGAGTCAACACGGAAGGAACCAAAGAATCTACTGTCACTCAAACAGCAGAAATCGTAGCAAAGCACATCGTAGCTATATGGAGAAAAGCTTCCATCGTGGCAGTTTCACATACAAGAGTTCTGAAGGTGATAAGAGCATTCCAGGATGAATTTCGATCGCCGAACTATTAGGTCGAAAAAGTAGTAGTATATATATCGTAAAAATGGCAAAACTCTTAACATAAATGTAGAGAAAAAGTTTTTACATCAAAGCTTGCAAATATACCGTTGACAATTGTAAGTGTCCCAATGCCAGAAAGGTGCCAAACGATGAACATGAGTTCTTAAATGATCAGCGGACGATTAGAGTTATGATTATTGGCGGTCAACATAAGATTGCATCAACTAAACTAAAGAAGAGCGAAAGCTGACCGAGCACCTAAGATGTCGCAAACATTGGATTTCAGCAATGAACAAACATTAGCAGACAGTAATGATCAAAATTCCGCAGCGGAAAGAGAAATAGATCCAGTTAGAGCTGTACTGATAAGGCTTTTGCCGATTATTCCGATACCGCGTATAGCCGATTATTGTAATAGCCGATACCGCGTATGAAGCCGATTATCTTAGTTTCGCCCAAAAACTACGCATACGACGTTGTATAAGGGCTATCAAGGAGTTTCCAGTCCTGTGTATAATATGTCCTTGGTTTCTACAGTGTCTGCTAAGTAGTCCAATGCTAAATATAAATCAATAATAAGAAACAAGACATAGACACCTGTGCTCAGTTTTCTATTTGTAACGAAAATTGTGCAAAAAACGTCAACTGTAAAATAATTTGCATCGGCGCCGAAACTTTTTCTCCGATACCGATTATGCCGATTCCTCTAATAATCGGCCCGATTACGAATGCTCCCGATGCATCTGTACAGCTCTATATACAGTACAGAGTCAAAGCTTAGCAGACGAAGAAGACATGGATGCATCAGAAAACCAAGTAGGTCCTACCTTCATAGAAGTAAATAAACCTAAGCAAACGAGAAAAAACTTACCATAATGTCCATAACAATGATCTTCAACTTCTTAAAATTTGTGTTTAGAAATGTTCAATAACCAAACGTATAATTTAGTGAAGGGTTGTTTAGTTATTTTTGACAAATATATTGATAATCACTTGCACAATGTGCATTAATCGTTATAGTAAGTAATCGCGTATTAGTATTTTGCATGCAACTGTTACTGCTAAATTTCAAAGTCGTTGGGGCATTTCAAGAAATAGCACTAGCAACTGACAAATTTAGCCACAAATTCACCTCTTATAGACACAACTTTTTCACACTATTACAATTAATAAAAAAAAATTTTTTTACCATTACGTTCGCACCACCCTAATGTATATAACATGCTGACATGTACATTCCACTCACGCTGAATCTAACCAGGTCAAAGTTACGATCAGCTACCTCTATCTCTGGCCGCCAGCTGTTGCTTCCAATTAACTTTAAAACAGACTTCTGGTGCCTTTTTGCTCACAGCTATGGAAATTCACTACCAAAAGCCTTGCGGAACCTTTCTCTTTTTCTTTTCTCAATTTCGCAAACACTTGAAGACACACATATTCCAGTTACCCGCGCTTTTAAGGTGAACTCAGAAATTCGCGCGATATAAATATTTCCCCAATCGGGCTCGTACTTGTAAATGTAAGAGAGTTTAGTATGAAAGCCTCAGGGACACAACTACGGAATGAAACTCCACTTGAAATTCGTCACTCTAGAAATCGCTTCGAATTCAAAATTTGACTAAGAGAACACCTAATTAATGTATAATTATTATGCCCCCACTAATTAAGAAAAACCAGCCATGGACTTAGAAATTGTAATACGATGTATGGGTGACCCCGCTCAGCGGGATTACATCACTTTGGGGCCACCCTTTGCAATCTGTAACCAGTATTAACATGCTGTATTTATAATCGAGAAGATGTATTTCTTCATTATGGCTTTTTGTGTGCTAACTTGGAAAGTTTGTTACTGTTCTGGTTTTTCTGGTTGCAATAAAGACTTTTTGATTTGATTTGATTTGATTTGATTAGCAAATACAATAACAAAGCACACCCAGTTCAAGACAAAAATTCAGTGTTACGACTGTTATGCAAAGCGCAGCTAATTTAAACGAGAAGTGCAATTAACGTGTAGTTCTAACTAAGAAAGATTTTGAAACCAAACCCATCAAGCATAAAATAATTTATCAGGATACAAAAACTTCGTCTTGGTGTCTCGCATAAAAAAACCAACTACGCGTGACAAGCAAGCAACCGGGAGTTGTAGGCGCTCATTTTCTAGGCATGTACAATATCAATCTCTTCACCAAATCGAAAGCTCCGATCTTTCAAGGTCTTTCAATCACTGCCTGAAAAACACAAAAGTAAAATATTGCGACTTATTAAGCAGATTACTCTGTTGGAAAAATAAAATACTGTAAGGTATAGATACGGTTGGGTAATAATTCAAAATTCTATATAACACGTCACTAATAGCAGTAGCTCTTATTTTCTCAATGGACGGAGTTCCTTGAAGCGTCAATGCGATAACCGTGTCGTCTGTCTCAAGTCGTATGTCGCTAAATAAGTTTCCTGAATGATTATAATTATGATGATAATGATCAATCAATCAATTTCGTTTATTCTGAAACTCAAGCTGACAAAGTTGCAACTTGTAACAGATTAAATGATGATGATGATGATGATGATGATGATGATGATGATGATGATGATGATGATGATGATGATGATGATGATGATGATGATGATGATGATGATGATGATGATGATGATGATGATGATGATGATGATGATGATGATGATGATGATGATGATGATGATGATGATGATGATGATGATGATGATGATGATGATGATGATGATGATTATGTCAGAAAGATTTCATGTGCTGGTGATTGTCAATTTCCCATCGAGCAGGAAAAAACAAAACAAAATCTGAAGTGAACCGATTCAACAATTTGTAACGATATCAGTGTCCGCAAAATTAATATAAAGTAAGCGTATCCTTTGCTGTCGTTGCAGTTTGTGAATCAACAGAGTGAGTGTATCCATCACATAACTCTCATGAGCCATTATAAACCACGTGGTGTTGCAAACACTCTGATTGAGTTTTTGCAGTATGTAATAATGTAAAAACATGTGGTATAAATATTACAGGCAGATGTGCTGTCCTCATGTGTTTTCACGCTGTTCTTGTTTTGTGCTACCATTGTTTGGTGAAATAGATCTAAAATTATAATAAGACCAAGGACAGAACGACAGCGCTCAATCTTGCGACCAATGAATGATGTGTTGCATAGTATAACCGCGCTATAGGAATAATTTTATTAAATTAGAGCAGTGGATCAGATAAGCTTGAAATGTATCGACAAGACAGAATACAAAACCTCTAGTGCGGTATAATAGGCATCATTCCTTGGATTCCCGTCATCCCTTTCGTATGTGTCATCCTCTTCATACGTGTCATTTTCCCCTTCTTTGGTTATTAGCGGGGCTCTGATGTTAGTATTTGGCTGCTATAACATAGACAAGGATTATACCTGTACCTCCATTTGGTACATTCAGAAGACATGTAAATGATATTTTATCGAATCTAAAACTCTCAGTTTTTATAGCAATGCTGCCCATGTCTATCGTAATTTTCAGATAATAATACAGACTTTTAAAATTTAAGTGATGTAATCCTAGTGTTAGTCATTGTCTTTGGCTGCTATAACATAGTTTAAAAAATTAAAATCTGATATGCATATAAGACATTAACAAGGCAGAATGAGTGTTATATTTACTGTTACGTGTTATTTCTAACACAAGATTCCAGTAAAAGGATTGCTAAAAAGTGGCATGGATGGGATCATACGGAAATCATCCGTGAAGCGTACGTTGTCTTCCCATCGAGCAGCAAAAGATGTGGCATGGATGGGATCATACAGCTACTATGACCAACTCAGAAAAACGTTCTTTTAAATTAATTTAGCTATAGTTTCCGCATCGCAACTGCTTAATTTCTATTTAAAGAGTCTACCAGACTTTTAGAGCATAACGGCAAGACACGTTGTTATAGATCTATTGTTCGAAATTCCAAAGCAACCAGTGAAGTAGACATTATCTTCAGATAAGTAAGTAAGCATGTTCTTTAATAAACCACCTGTAAACGCACTGTGGCTGACAAACAGGTTAATACAAAAAGAGGTGCACGAAACATAATATAAAAACTTATAACCGTGCTAAATAGGATATGGAGTTGGATAAAGGAGATAATAGGGAAGGGAACATTGTCAGTAGGCGATTATTAAAATTACAGAAAATTACAGAAAAAGTCCATATATTTATTTTACTTTAGGTATAGCATTCTGGTGATGAAACTTCTCCGGGACAACGCATCAGTTACTTGGGCCAACTCACAACACCATGGTAATTTGTGACTGAAATGGAAATTTTCTGGGCAAGTTAGGATACCTCAAACACCCGTTTACTTTAACGCGTCTGGATTATTGCAATTCAGTCCTTGCGTGCCTCCAGGGATTCCTTCTGCGCCAGCTTTAGTCCGTCCTAAATTGTGCAGCTCGAGTCGTAGCCAATAAGTGACAGTATTCGTATATATCACAGTATATGCGAGAGACGCTTCACTGGCTTCCTGTTGCCAAGCAGATTTCCTTTAAGATGACCTTGCTGACACGTCCCTCAATCGTTGGCGCTGCTCCGGCATACATCGGCGAGCTCTGTGTTCCAGTTTCAAGTCAACCCAGTCGGGGGAACGTTGCGCTCTGCTAGCCGTGGAGATATGCAGGTGCCGCGCTTCCGCATTTCAACTCGAGCTCATCGTGTATTGGACCATCCTCGTGGAACAGTCTTCCATTGTATTTACCTATTGTTGCACTCTCCCTATGCATCAAACATTTCAAACTCTCTTAAAACGCACGTGTTTAGATCAGTCAGATACATTGTGTGCAACACTTTTGCGAGGTACTTTTAACTCTTGTGTGCAACACTTTTGCGAGGTACTTTTAACTCCGCCACTGCCCGTTCTCTGGTAATGCCAGTCCCAAGCCTGGATAAAAGAGACGGGCGACACTAATGATCTTTGTTATCACACAGTGTCGTTAAACTGAAACTACTACCTAACAGGTGCTATATTAAGTGTCTAGATACATGCATACATATGTATACTGATACGGATGTTGAAGTAATCAGCATACTATAGGGTGCTTAACATTCCTTACCTGTTCCTGCTGTGAGTTTTTGAGCTGTATGTTTTGGCGACGCTTAAGGACAACGAAAGCAACGAAACAGCCAATCAACACTACATGTAGGACAACGACGATGACTACGATGAGCAGAGGATTCGCTTTTTCGCCATCAGATATTGCTATAGATACATACGAACATTGTGAAGATATTGAGCCACTTAATCAAATCTAATAACGAGTATATTTCTAGAACACTTCATTCATGTATACATATTCCAAAATGCTATATGTATCTAGGAATTTTCAATAGCGCCTTTTGAGCAGGCCTACTTTAAGTAGGGGCTGCCTGGACCAGCTAAAATAACGTCAAAGTTATTAAGAATAAAACACTTAACTATTAAAATAATAGTTCTCAGATAACTAGAAGAGTCAGTACAGGCGAGCTCCCGAGTTTTTCATACATAACGGCTGATTTCCTATATTAAGCCATTTTGAAAGCTGTCATATTGGTAACCCGCCGTAACTGATGTTAATAGTTACCTAATATATCTTCAAACTCACCCACAACTTCTCTGTTCCTTGACACTCTTGCTCCTTTTACCATAGTCAAGAAATGATAAGAATGTATTGTTGGATTACCGCCATAAACCATAAAGTCGACTACATAAAATTATGCATCTCCTGGTCGCATGATGTCACAAATTATTTGGCCGGCCGTGCCATTTCCTTTGTAATAATTATTACCAGTGTGGGAATTGTAGAAAAAAGACTGAGGGTTGGGGGGGGTTGAACATTTTATCCGCATTTTGCAAACTGCTGTCAACGAAATATGAAAGCAGCTGATTTCAACCCTATAGCAGTTTTGCAAGTCAGACTCGAATCAAAATCAATTCCTTTGTTGAGAAAATTTAAAAATGCCTGCATGATACACCACGGAAATGTCTTCTCTTTCTCATAGACTCAGAGTCAAATAATGCTAAATCACACTACCACAAGTAAGGGCGTTGGAAACGACCCCCGGTGTGTGTAATGAAGACTTAACTGGGATCCTAAAAAATTAGGGGGTTGAACCCCAAACCCCCGACAATTCCCACCCTGATTATTAATGTTGCAATATCCCCTTAATTTAAGACAACAGGTTACTTAAAGTCTTGCAATTTGCCCCCAGCAGCGCTATAATTCACAATGGCTTGCCTTCCATTGAAAGATATGTTTTTGCAAAAACGAAAAATTTGAATATTTTGGTTGTTTTCACTGTTAATTTGATGACATCACTAAATGTCTAGAATCCTACAAGTACGAATAAATACAATGACATCAGGCCTCAAATCTTGAAGAAATTCTTTACAATTAACAGATATTTTAGATAATAGCCTATGGGTAGATTCGAAGAAAATGACCGCGAAAACCAGGCGATAAAATTATTGTTCAAACACTTTCGCTGCATCAGCAGTCAATCAATATAGGTATAGAATTAGGTAGATTTGAAATTGAACCTAGCAACATTGTTCTTTGAAGCGTATCCAAGTTACTAAGCAACACCGTGACAACCCAGGCTGTAAAAATAAAATTACTGTAAAATATTACTGATAATATTACTGACAAAGCCTAAAATACTACTACTACTTCTACTACTAGTACTACCACTACCACTATACTACTACCACTACTATTACTACACCTACTGCTACTACTACTAATGCTACTACAACTACTCAACTACTACTACTACTACTACTACTACTACTAATAATAATAATAATAATAATAATAATAATAATAATAATAATAATAATAATAATAATAATAATAATAATAATAATAATAATAATAATTATTATTATTATTGTATGAAGAATAAATTTGATTATTATAATAATAATAATAATAATAATAATAATAATAATAATAATAATAATAATAATAATAATAATAATAATAATAATAATAATAATAACACCAATAGTAATAATAAATGCACACGTATAGGCCTACATACATAGATGCTGTAGTAGCTATGATTACACCCACTAACCGTGAACGAGAAGGAAAGCATCCGCATCGGTTTGTACAGTTGTTCCTGTGGTCACTGTGTTGTTTCCAGCATCAGACAACTCGATGCTCTCTATGATGAGAGTTACCACTCCAGTTTGGCTGTCCAGTGTATAATTGGCATTGGCATTCAATCCCTCTGACTTTTGATTGTAGACAGAATAACTTGTAACAGATTCAGTCACTGACCAGTTGAATGTGGCTGTTTCTCCAGGAGATTTTCTGTGCAATCCAGGTGTCGTAGTAATTCCTGCAATCAAACAGTGGGCACAGAGTCGCTACCAGGGCGTAACTTTGGTCTAAAAAGTGGGGGGTACCAATTTCTTACATGCACGAAGCAAGGCGAAGACTGCGATCTCTGGGAAGGCACAGTTATAAAATTTTCATTGGCATTGTTCAAAAAATGGGGAGTACTGTAGCCCCTAGTCCAAAAAGTAGGGGGTACGGGTACTCCTCGTACCCTCCACAAATTACGCCTGTGGTCGCTACACAGAGTCTGTTCGACAGGCGAGAACCGCAATCAATGAATCACTTAGTTCGACTAATCCAGCATTAGTGATGTTAATGGTAATTGCAGATTTATATAGCGCCACGTCAAGAGAGATTCATCAGAGACTCTCCCGATCTAACAAAATGATACCACGATCGAATAAAATGGTCTTCAAGCGTTTACGGAAAAGAGTAAAAGAAGAGGACAAGTAGCTCATGTCGCAGGTTGTTAGACAGCTTGTTCCAATAGGGTGGACCAAACACAGCAAAACTTCTAATCTGTTACGTGAAAGTCCGGGCCGGTGAAACAAAACAAGTTGTAGGCCTATACAGGCCTACATTCCTAGATGACGCTTTACATCAGCTACCTTCCTCAAGATTCCTCGCGATGGGGTTGCGAGCTGAATTTGAGGGCCTGACACATTATGGCCACTCTATTGATCGCATATACACATCTGGCCATTTTTACGACTCTTGTGTTGCGGTCACGTCGGCTGTAAAAACTAAACACTCCGCGGTCGTCGCCATGCCTTTCGCTTCGACCTGCGAACATGACCTAAGCGGGAAGAACTTAGAGAGAAAGACTCATCAAAACCGCCTCAGAACGCCAGACCAGTTCGCTGCGCTGCGTGATTATCTGGGGAATCTTTCATGGGACTTCATAACTAAGATGGACACACCACCTGCAACCTTTGAAGCCTTCCACACATTTATGCACACAACTCTAAACACCTTCTTCCCTCAAAAAACTATTACCATACGAGATCAGGAACCAACCTTCATGACCCCTATAATCAAACACCTTATGAGGAAAAGGAACGGACTGGTCCTGCGTGGACATATCGAGGCTGGAAACGCTCTGTCAATCAAGATCAACCAACTTATCACAAGAAACAACACGCGGGAGCTTGACACCATCAACGCGGATCAAGGGAGCTGTGGAACCACGTAAATAAACTCAGAGGAGACAAGCAACGGCTCAGCCCACCAAACCAGAACATAAATGCTAAATTCCTGAACTTCCACTATGGGAAGACTTCCTTGGACCCAGATTGTGCAAGAACGTTAATCAAACTCTCGGCATACGATAGATCTAAAAAGACCTTCTCTGACAATGAAGTTTTTCGCCTGTTAGATGGAATTACTGGCACTTTGGTGGGACCAGATGGGCTGGCCCATTGGTTTCTAAGAGAGGCGTCAGCTGAGCACGCTATTCACATTGCTCATATATTTAACATCTCCCTCAGCCAAGCATACATCCCTCCTTAATGGAAGATAAGTAGGATAATACCGGTTGCTAAAACCGCAAAGTCCTCATCAGAATCAGATTACAGACCCATCTAAAGTACTCCTATTTTATGTAGAATATTAGAAAAACAAATTGTCTGTAGATTTTTCTACCCGATCCTAACTAACTCCCGACTGAATCACATGTACTCAGACCCGTTTGCTTTTAGACCCACGGGTTCTACCTCTGCTGCTCTTATAGCCCTTACACAAAACCTCACCCTTATGCTTAACACAAACCAGTTTCTACACTTGATAGCTTTAGATTTTTCCAAGGCTTTCGACACCATCAGGCATGCTTACTTGGCTGACATTCTAGCAAATATGCCAATTCCAGATAATATATTTAACTGGATCATTACCTTTTTGGATAGACGAAGTCACTGTACCAAATTTCAGGATGAAATATCCACACTCAATGAAATCAACGCAAGCATTGTTCAAGGCTCAAGCCTGGGGCCAACCAACTTCATCACAATTATTTCCGGTCTTAGACCAGTGCAGCCTCACAACCTTCTACTAAAATATGCTTATGACACATATCTCTTAGTACCTTCGTCAAATAGTGCAACAATACCTACAGAAATGGACCACATAACCCAATGGGCTTCCAGGTGTAATCTGAAATTAAACATTAAGAAGTCCTCAGAAATGCTAGTACGTAGGCCGAGGACGGGTCTGAATATTGATGCAACTACAGCCGAGGTTTAAGGGCTCCCTAGGGTCGCTAGTATGATAATTCTAGGTGTTGTCTTCTCGAACCCATGACCGAGTCATTCCCTCGGCTGACAGTCTCATGAGAAAAACATTCTTAACTAGGATGCTGTGCTTATTACTTGAAGCATAACTCTCTGCTTAATCACTATTTTATATAGGTTTGGCCACAGCTAGTTTTGCAGGGCTGTGTATGTGCGAGTGTTTTTATATGTTATGTACACCAAAATGCGGTTCGCAATTGGTATAATAAAGAATATTCTATTCTATTCTATTCTATTATTATATCCCAATTACACGATTTCAAATTATCACTCTGATAAGCGTCCACCCACAGGCAGCATGAAGCTGCGTAGTTTAGGCCTACATCGAAAACGGCCAGTGGTGGATGAAATAAGAGATTGTGTGACGTTATGTGAACATAAGTTAAAGAAATCATAAAATCTCTTTGACCTATCAGATATTTGTTATATTTGTCAAAATAATTGTGGATATACACCTAGCTAGGTTTCATTTCAAAAACGAACATCGATTATTCTACTTTGAAAAATGAAACTATAGAACTTTCCACCCATAATTAGATAGGTTAGGTAGGGTCGGAACACATGAAAGTAATAAAGTAGATAATGAACTAATTTTAAGCCATTTGCAGTGGAAATCAAAGTAAATTTTGATCACTCTGATACGCGTCTACCCCCAGGAAGCATGAAGCTGCGCAGCTTACATCGACAACGGCCAGTGGTGGGTGAAATAACAGATTATGTGACGTAGGCTATACTTTTAGAAATATGATCCAAAGTTACACCTCTAACTCTCGTTATCGGAAAATATGTTAAAGTTTTGATCTGATGTCATTTTAGAACCTGCCATATCGAAAACCCGCTGTAACAGATTTCATAGTTATTTAATAGGTTCAAACTCACCCTGAGTTTCTTTGTTCCTTGACACTCTCACGCCTTTTACCATTGTCAAGAAATAGTTGCTTCTTTTTGGATGACCACCATACACCATAAAGTCGAATACATATGCATCTGCTGACGGTATGTTGTCATATATTATTTGGCCGTCTGTGATATTTACATTGTAGTAATAATTATCGTTGCAATACCCGGTTAATTCAACACAATATGTTACATCAAGTCTTGCTATTTTGACCCCAGTGGCGCTAAACTTCACAATGACTTGATTTCCGTTGAAGAATATGGTCTTCGGAGAAACGAAGAACTTGAATATTTTAGTTGTTTTAACTGTCAGTTTCACTACATCGCTAGAACCAAGTATATTCATTGACCATATGCGGACTTCGTAATCTGTTTCAGGCTGAATTCCGTTCTGAAATGATGTAGTATAAGTAGAATTGTAACAACTGGTTAATAAGGTAGTATTCCAAGAGTCGATATCGGTGTCGTTATACAGAGCTTTCAGTTGCAAGAAGGTCGTTTGTTGACGCCCATTAAACCACATACAGTTCCAGACAATGACAATCAGATAATGTGAAACAAATTCTGCTGCCACACTCGATGGCGCTTCAGGCGGTCCTAGAAATACAATACGATTTATCAAGTAGACATTGATTAAACACCAATTAATGGATCAGGTTTGTCTAATGATTGTCCTGAAGCTTTATCGTTATCAGGAAGCTGTTTAAAAGTTTGGAATAATAGTTTTGGAACTTTTGGTCGCCTGCACTAGCTACACTGGTAAGTGGTACCTCATAAACATGTCTTTTTCAATATTTAATGTGTATGCTGGCATATAGGCTACTTACTATTTACAGAAGACAGTTCTGTGTATTTAACATGTAAGCAGAGGGGACTGGAGAAAAATCCGTTATTCAACGGTTTCGTATAGCCATAGACAGACGGAGTGACAGACAGACAGAGAGAAAGAGACAGCGACAAACAGAGAGAGGCCACATACAGTAGCGATCATCGATTGATGTCTCGTGTAGTAAACATTGGCGCTAAAGAAATGTGATCGCATTCGCCAGCCTATCAAGATGACCTGTCTCAACATTGAAGGTTTGCGACAACATCACTCCACGGTATTTTCGTCGTCGCAATGATAATCTACATATTTAAATAGCTCAACTTTAAAGCTAAGCGCAGGACTCCAGCTTATTCTGGAGCCTTGCATGGTATCATAGGGGTTGTTTTAAAAGATATATGTCTAATGGAGGTTCGAGTACCGTTGCCAGGGAGACCACAGAGACGAGGCAGAACATCTGCTAAGGCGGGTTTCGTTGAGGACAAGAAAGCTTCAAATGCGGAGGATCGGGTGAATTAGGATAGGAATTCTTGAAGAGGTTAGGCTGAAATCTGGAGTAGAATGTATGTGGGTGATACATGCAAGTGGAGGCGCCTGAGGCAGATTACGGTGCGTTCTTAGCAGTATTTTTGGTGGAACCGCGATTACGCGGAATTCAGAGGGAAGTTCGCTCAAGAGTCGAGGTGCTGTGTGGTATATAATTGAAATTGTTGTAATTGTAGTTAGGAAAAGTTTTGCGCCGGTGTCTAATGCACAAAGCATCAACCGTTGCAACACTAAAATCAAGCCGTAATCAGATCAATATTCAGAAGATCAGCCCGTAACACAGAGATGGCTCGTTTTGAAAACTTGAGATGATCGGTTAGAGCTGGGTGGCTGGATGGCTAAGAGTAAGCGAGTTGCAGTGAGTTGGTGATGCTTGAATGCCTTGGAGCCAGCCTGGCGAGTGAATTTTGGATGAGTTTTAGACGCTTAATTTGGGTAAATTCCAGGCTGAGGATAAGAGAATTACTGTTATCAAAATTTAAGTGGAAGCAGTTTGAAAGTCAAGCCGGGATTTGAATGCGGCGAATGTCACAAAAATGGATGAAGCTGGTGCGCGAAAGTTTGAAGTTGTGATTAGAGAAGAAGGGATGTGGGAAAAGGTAATGCCAAGATTACGCACTGGCGAGTCGGAGGTGACAGTGAGATGAAGAGTTGTAGGCGTATGGAAGGGTCGGAGACTTTCTTGATCTGGCTGGTTAGCCAGGGATAATTAATTCTTCTATTTTGGCAGATTTGAGGCAGAGTATGTTCAAGGATATGAAGAGTTGCGTGTCGTCTGCGTAAAGATGGTGGTTAACAGAAGAGGATTTTATAAGATGGCTCAGTGGTGTAATGTAAAGGATGAAGACAAGTCGGAACCTTGAGGAACAACACAAGCGAACAGTGGCTAGCAGCTTTGACAGAGATGGAGTGGGACGTGAAGTAAGAATGGAACCATACTGGTGCAGCGCCAGAGGGGCCAAACCAAGAGGACTGCCCGAAGAGAGGTTGCTTGTGATCGATGGTGTCGAAAGCGGCAGAGATGTGGAGGAGACACAGGCAGGAGACTTGTTGGTAACTCGCAGTAGAGATCAGTTTATTATACAGCGAGGCAAGCAGAGTTTATATAGAGTGGTGTTTAGTGAAACCAGATTGGTGGGGGTTGAGGAGTGAATTAGGTAGTCGTTTTGCGTTGCAAAGACTATGCGTTCTGTTAGTTTAAATAAAAAGGAAAGATTGGAGATGGGACAATAGTTATGAGGTTCTTCTTGTCAAGATTAGCTTTTTGAAGAGAGGATCGACAACAGAGCACTTAAAGTCGGTGGAAAGTGACCAGTAAAGAGAGAGAGAGGTTGATTATTTTCGTGATAACAGGAACGAGGACAGCGGCACACTCTTTCACAAAAGAGGTCAGATAATGAGCTAGTTTACATTTGTTTGGAAGAGAGTTTAGGAGCTGTGACATTTCTGATTCAGAGGGTGAAAAAAAATCCAGGAAGCAAATACTGAGAAGTACATGTAGGGGAGTGGGTTGATAATGAGGCACCTGTATGGTTCTATGGGAAGACAAAGAAGGAAAGTCTGATCGAGTAGGCTAGGGTTGCAAGGAGAAGGGAAGGGATTAGATTTTATCAGAGAAAAATGAGCAATAGTTTTATGCGATAGAGGGTAAAGGAAGGGATCAGTGCCTCCATCATCACTGCAACCCTTCCTTCATCCTCCTCCTCATGTTCCTCTATCTGTCACCCCCGGGCTTTCCACTCAAAACCGAAGTCTCACCTTTTCAAATACTCCTACCCTGACTCATCTGATCCTCCGCCTTCCAATTATTCTCGCCGTAAACGACACCCGACTACTCTCTGGAAACCCCCTCTGATTTGGTTTGGCCTTCTGGAAACCGGCCTCGGACCTCTTTTGGACTACTCTCTGGAAGCCCCTCTGATCTGATGTAGCGTTCGTGAATAGGCTGGTGTCCTGCGCTTGGCCTTCGAGTGGCGGTTTAGAAGTTTGGAGATTACGATTACGATTCATTTGTATTCTTCGCCTTTCCTCCCTCCGTTGCTTCTGTTTGGCTTGAACGTGTACACAGCTCTTCAAGAACTCAATCCTTTGCAGCGTGGGACCAGTGCATAAAGGCCAGAATCATAGGCAGCTCTATAAACCGGCTGTCATATCCCTATCACCTGCACGAATCTGATGGAAGATACCCAATACCCATCATTGGCAGTTGCTAATGGCTACATGTATGGGGTCGTAGAGACAGTTCATTCAGAGATTCTGAGTGACGGATATTGATATCTATAAGCGCCCCTCAGTCTCAGTGTCACTTAGAAATAGAGTGCATATAATTATAGGCCTATATACATCTAGATACCTATATATTGCTTAATTTTCTATTTTGTGTAAGTGATATACTTGCCTAGTGGAAGTACTTGAAAGGTTTCTGTTATGGAGCCAATGGCGTTGCTTAAGGTAATTGCATAATTTCCGTAATAAGCTTCTGACGTGGATATAAATGCAAGAGAATAGCGAGAATGTGAATTTGAATAAGTGAAGCCGGGTGGTAGATCCTGCGCATGTCGAGCTGTGTTTGTGAAACTCCAGTTTGTTGCAGAAGTCACAGCAGGCATTGCGTGAAAATGAAACACAAGCGAAACAGGATCGCCTATCATGGCGTTGAATTTCTTGCTGGCTGGAGTCCGTGAATAGATATACGGTCGATCTAAAAAAGAAAAAGAAACTCGTCAATTAATTAGTCAATTAGTTCATTAGTAACCGCCATTCAACAGGCTTACGAAAGACTAAAGTAGTTTCATTGTTCACTGAGTTTCAAGGAAATAGAGTTCATCGGCTAAATGCGAATGTTTTCTCATTTTCGGTTTAGTTTTGGATGTGTAAAATGCAGAGTGTGACAGTCGAAGATATGGTTGTGTTCGCTCATTTGACCACCACATAACCCTCAATCACTACATTGGATAAAGTCCTTCAGCGCATCCCTTACAAAATTGTATCTTATACCTACAACGCAATTCAAACCTCTCAAATGTTCTACATTCGCCAACTAAACTTAAAATAGCTGGCGAAATACAACCGCCCAGGTCTACTTGCAAAGCAATAAAAATCTGCAAATAGATTTATTTGTGCGCTGAATTTTCGTGCGTGGAAAACAGAAAAATATTTCACATTGAAATATAGTCGATTTTAAGAACGAATGGCATACCGTTATAATGTTGTGCTAAGAGTATTAAAATATACACAAATGTTTTAATGCTTCACATATAGACACAACGGTTACATAATACTAACATTTTAACGGCAAGTTAAACCAAGGGCTCCTGTATTGAGACGGTGACCATTGTTCCTGTCCATAGCAGGAGATTCCTTGAGTATCGCCATACTGAGCCGATGCGATCACAAGAGTTTTGCCATCGTCTTTGATGCTGTAGCCAGGGATGGAATCGTCAGAGTATGGAAGTTTTACTGGTCCACTAGAAATATTCTGAAGTGTGCCAATCCATGACAACCACCACTGGTAGTAGATCTTAGGTCGATGTGTCACTGGTAATGAAGTCGATATCACGGTACAATTCAGTTCGACTGTATCGCCTTCAGTTGCCGGAAGTTGTCTACTTCCGTCAGATGTTTGTTTCAAAACAATTGTAGGATACCCTGAATATCAATGTTGATTTAGCTTGATAACTTAAATAGTAAAATTGCGTAGGCTGATTGCGTAACGCACTCGAAAACATAGACAATAAAATTGGGACGCATATTTTATTGTATTGTATTGTATTCGAATATTTATAAAGCGCTTCTAGCGGGAGGGCCATTCAGAAGCGCTCCCAGTGCGAGAGACCCCGAGAGAAAAAGCAAGTTTTAAGAAAGGTAAAAGAGGAAGAGACATTACCTGAGAGAATAGAAGAACGAACGAACGGAGGAAGCTCATTTCAAAGAGCAGGGCCAATAGAAGCAAAAGACCTAGATTGAGCCATACCAGCGTTCGGGTCCTGAATAAATAATAATAAATATTTCCAAACTTACATACGCGCGTAAATACAGTGACAGCAGGCTTGTGTATCGAGAATACACTTACAATATTAGTAGACTTGAGGAGGCGCTTTAGAAATATCCGAAATAAATAAATAAATAAATAAATGGTTACCCGACATTTAAACACACGACAGATAATCACGCGACACTTAAACACAGACACTTAAACACACGACAGATAAACACATGGACAGATAATCACACGACAGATAGACACATGGACAAATAATCACACGACAGATAAACACATGGACAGATAATCACAGCGACATATTAACACGAGAATTCCAAACACACGATATAATTTTCCGAATCGGTTAAAAACAAAAACTGCCAAGTAGAGATTCTAAATGGCGGACAGTTTATCACATAAAATTATATTATTTATTACGATATGGCGACACAAACATGTTACATTTGGCGTCTCAACAAAAGGACTTTCAACAGTAATATAAAAAAATTTTGAGTATGTTAAAGTTCGGGAGAATAAGAATGGAGAAATATATTGGTGTTGTAAATGTATCAGAGTTACAAGTGTAACGCTCACTTGAAAACATTAGAAGATCGAATCGTCCGCAACAAAGATCAATTAGTCTCTATTTAGCTGCAAACTTTCTGCAGTTTTTGCAAGCAATAGCTCATCTGTCTCACCAATAGTTTAAACGTAGGTGTACTTATTCATCAATTACTTTTAGTTGAATAATTAAAAGGGAATTATTTTTATATTTGTGCATCTTTGTGTTTTTAGGACAGATTATCAAGATTATCAAGGTTCATTAATTTGTTTTTAACCGATTCGGAAAAAAATATCGTGTGTTTGGAATTCTCGTGTTAATATGTCGGTGTGATTATCTGTCCATGTGTTTATCTGTCGTGTGATTATCTGTCCATGTGTTTATCTGTCGTATGATTATCTGTCCATATGTTTATCTGTCTGTGTTTAAGTGTCGCGTGATTATCTGTCGTGTGTTTAAATGTCGGCACACCAAATAAATACACAAATATTTCAGATATAGCCTATGGGTAGATTCGAAGAAAATGACAGCGAGAACGAGACGATATGACTCAAGCACTTCGCTGGAATCTGCCACCAACAGTCGGTCAGTGGAATTAGAATTGGACAGATTTAGAATTGAACCTAGCAAGAATGTTCCATGAAGCGTATCCACGTCACTGAGCTGTAAGAGCTGCGAAAATAAAATCTTCATAAAATATTAATGATAATATTTACAATAGGAATAAATAATAATAATAATAATAATAATAATAATAATAATAATAATAATAATAATTAATAATCACTGACACAAGACGCAACCCATGACTCACTCAAGACCTCCGACTTGTCCCAGAAGATTTGACGGCTATTCAACAAGGAAGAGCCACCTCAATTTTTGGGACACCACCCCCGTATGCTGCCCGATGCCAAGGAGCGATCACCTCAATTACACTAGACCTTTTAGCTCATTGCGAAGCAAAACATAAGAGATAGTAGTAGTAGTAGTAGTAGTAGTAGTAGTAGTAGTAGTAGTAGTAGTAGTAGTAGTAGTAGTAGTAGTAGTAGTAGTAGTAGTAGTAGTAGTAGTAGTAGTAGTAGTAGTAATAGTAGACAAGTAGTAGTAGTAGTAGTAATAGTAATAGTAGACAAGTAGTAGTAGTAGTAGCAGTAAAAGTAGTAGTAGTAGTAGTAGTAGTAGTAATAATAATAATAATAATAATAATAATAATAATAATAATAATAATAATAATAATAATAATAATAATAATAATAATAATAATAATAATAATTATAATTATAATTATAATTATAACGTTGACGTACCTGTTTACCTCGGGTCTAAAAATAATAGTAATGACAATTATAATATTTGGTATCCATCGTGTGTCCTCGCTGGCATAACGCGCCTTTCTGGCTTTCGACACAGGCCCCGCATCTTTGCAAGACTCAATCTTGTCCAACTGTGATTTGCCCCAGGATACTCTCTTGTAACGGCCCAATTTATAGACTTTCAGGACGACTACACTCCTAGAGTGGACTTGCCTGAATCCCAACTAAAGAGGCGGAAGCAGGTTGCTTGCAGACAGGTTAGAATACAGCTGAGTGTGAACTAATCACTCTATCACTTTAGCTCGGAAGGAGACACTAGAGGTAGGCACAGAGTTAGAACAGAGATTGGGATCAAGACCACTCTTCTTGAGATAAGGACGTATAACTGTCTTCTTCTGAGAGTTAGGAAGCATACCAGTAGAAAGAGCCGAAAGCTAGGATAGTGGCAACGAAATGAGGTTGAGATTTTAGAAACCATGTACGCACAGTGTTTGGATGAAGGTTTCGTCAGTAGATCACCAATGTAGTCAGGAGTGACAGAATTGCTGGTTGATAGTGAAGTTGTAGTAAGGACAGATATCTCAGAAGCAGAAGCGTTCACAGTGCTAGCTCTAAGATTTTGAACTTTTTGTAGCACCTTTTTCACCGACAAACCATCTGCAAAGACTCCCCTAATTTTGCAACCCCGAAGAATCACACGTAGCCTACCTCGGACAAAAAAATAATAGTCAATACATACATACATATGGTAAGAAGCCATACATAAATGCATACACAGATGCATACATTCATGCGCAGAAACTATATTAGTCATAACTATGGTCACTTACCGTACACGAAAAGCAAAGCACCTGCGTCGCTGTGTACACTTCTTCCTAAAGTCACTGAAACCGAGTAATTTCCAGCATCGTGCAACTGGACGTTCCTTATGACGAGAGTTACCACTCCAGTTTGGTTGTCCAGCGTATAATAAGCATTGTCGTTTAACGGTCCTGGAAACCCGAGCGTTTCATTGTAGACAGAGTAATCTGATAAAGATCCAGTGACGGACCAATGGAATGTGGCTGTATCCCACAGAGATATTCTCAGTATTCCAGGTGTCGTAGTAATTCCTTCAATGAAACAGTGTCGTTACTCGGAGTCTCCTCGGCAGGCGCGAAACCGCAATCGTTGGATCACTTATTGCGATTAATCGAGTAATGGTAGGCCTAATGGTAACGGTAAATGCAGATTTATACAGCGCCACTTCAAGACAGACTCATCAGAGACGCTCCCGACCAAAAAAGTGAAACCACGATGGAACAACATGGTCTTCAAGCGTTTGCGGATAAGAGTAAAAGAAGAGGACAAGTAGCTCATGTCGCAGGTTGTTAGACAGCTTGTTCCAATAGGGTGGACCAACCACAGCAAAACTTCTAATCTGTTACGTGAAAGTCCGGGCCGGTGAAACAAAACAAGTTGCCATGCGTTGCAGAGCGGCGGAATCTGCGACCGGTTAAGGAAGATACTGAAACGCAAAGATCATTGAGGCAAGATAGAGAACAACCTGTCAGATAATTCCGCATAAGCATCTCTCTGCCAACAGATCTGCGAAGGGCTGTATTCGTGCAGTGGAATGGTCAGCTCCAATTTAACGGCTCAAAAGTGTTAGGCCTACTTTTCGCCAGTAGTGAATAATTAGTAGGCCTACATTCCTAGATGACGCTTTATTATATCCCAATTGCACGATTTCAAATTCTGGTCAGTGAGTATAAGTTAATGAAAGCATAAAATATATATGACCTTTCGGCTATTTGTTATATTTGTCAAAATAATTGTTGATATACACCTAGGTATGTTTCATTTCAAAACGAACATCGATTTTTTTAACTGTCTAAAAGGAAACTATCGAACTTTCCACCCATAATTAGGCTATATAGGTTGGGCTGGGTCGGACCACATGAAAGTAAGTAAAGTAGATAAAGAGCGATTTAGAAACACTTCCAGTAGAGATCAAAGTAAAATTTGAGCACTGTATTACGCATCTATTTCCCAGGAAGCATGAAGCTGCGCAGCTTACCTCGGGAACGGCCGGTGATGGGTGACTGTGCTATGTAGGCTATAATTTTCAATACATTAACCAAAGTTATGTTTCTGACTTTTCGCTCATCAGAAAATATGTTTAAGTTGTGATCAGGTCTCATTTTAAAAGCTGTCATTTTGAAAACCCGCTGTAACAGATTTTCATAGTTATTTAATAGCTTCAAACTCACCCTGAGTTTCTTTGTTCCTTGACACTCTCACGCCTTTTACCATTGTCAAGAAATATGAGTTTCTGTTTTGATTACCACCATACACCTTAAAGTCGAAAACATATGCATCGCCTGATGGTATATTGTCATATGTTATTTGGCCGACCGTGCTATTTACATTGTAGTAATGATTACTGTTGTAATATCCTGTTAATTCAACACAACATGTAACATAAACACTTGCTATTTTGCCCTCAGTGGCGCTAAAATTCACAATGGCTTGATTTCCGTTGAAGAATATGGTCATAGGAGAAACGACGAATTTGAATATTTGGGGAGTTTTCACGGTTAATTTGACGACATCACTGGAACCAAGGCTATTTGTTGACCAAATCCGCACTTCGTAGTCCGTCTCAGGCTGAATGCCGTTCTGAAACGATGTGGTAAAAGTATAATTGTAACAAGCGGTATATAGGTCGGTTTTCCAAGAGTCGATAACGTTGTCACTACACCGAGCTTTCAGTTGCAAGAAGGTCGTTTGTTGACGCCCATTAAACCACATACAGTTCCAGACAATGACAATCAGATAATGTGAAACAAATTCTGCTGCCACACTCGATGGCGCTTCAGGCGGTCCTAGAAGTACAATACGATTTATCAAGTAGACATTGATTAAACACCAATTAATGGATCAGCTTTGTCTAATGATTGTCCTGAAGCTTAAGCGTAAAAAGGAAGCTGTTTAAAAGCTTGGAATAATAGTCCTGAAACTTTTGGTCTCCCGCACTAGCTACACTGGTAAGTAGTACCCCATAAATATGTCTTTTTCAATATTTAATGTGTATGCTGGCATATATATCGTCTACTTACTATTTACAGAAGACAATTCTGTGGATTTAATATGTAAGCAGAGGTGACTGGAGAAAAATCCGTTATTCAACAGTTTCGTATAGCCAGAGAGACAGAGAAACAGACAGACAGACAGAAAGACAGACACAGACAGAGAGCAGCCACATACAGTAGCGATCATCTATTGATGTTTCGTTAGTCGACACTGGCGCTACAGAAATGTGATCGCCAGCCTACCACTATTCTCTGTATCAGCATTGAAGGTTTGCGACAACTTCACGGTATTTTCGTAGTCGTAATGATAATCTATAAATTTCTAAAGCCGGGGTCGATTGCGGTGGAAGTAACAAAAATGGATGAAGCTGGTGCGCGACAGTTAGGAGTTGTGATTAGAGAAGGAGCTATGTGGATCAAAGGTACAATGTAATGCCAATATTTCGCACAAGCGAGTCGGGGGTGAAAGTGCATGAGATGAAAAGTTGTAGGTGTTTGGAAGGGGTCGTGGATTTTATTGATCTGATTTGGTAAGCCAAATAATAAATTCTGTTTTGGCAGATTTGAGGCAGAGTAAGTTTAGGAACATCCATTTAAATATTAGATTGATGACATAGAGTAGTTGAGGAAGATCTCGGGAGAAGGATAAGAAGAGTCGGCTGTCGTCTGCGTAACGATGGAGGTTATCAGAAGAGGATGTGGTAAGATGGCTCAGTGGTGAAGTGTAAGGGATTGGGAGAAGAGGCCCAAGAACCGAGCCGTGAGGAACACCACAAGAGAGTGGGAATGGTTGTGAATAGTGGGTAGCGGCTTTGACAGAGATGGAGTGGGAAGACAAGTAGGACGGGAACCATTGTATAGCGTCAAACCCAGAAGACAGCCTAAAGAAACGCCGAGAGAGGAGCCAGGCTCTGACTAAAAACGTCAATCGTCTAATCACTAAAGTTGACTAAACCCAAAAAATGCATCAGCCTCGTTTCCAATCGATTCTTCCATTCGTTATATTCTTCGTCTTTCCTCTCTGTCTCTGTCTCTCTCTGTCTCTGTCTGTGTCTGTCTGTCTGTCTCTCTCTCTGTTGTCTCTTGTTTGCCTTTAACGTGTACATAGGCCTAGCTGTTCAAGAACTCAATCCTTTGAAGCATAAGGCATGAAGAACAGAATCGTAGGCAGCTCTATAAACCGGCTCTCATATACCTATCACCTGCAGGAATCCGACGAAAGGTACCCATCACTGGTAGTTGCTAATGGCTACATGTATTGGGTCGTAGTGAAAGTGCATTTAGAGATTCACAGTGACTGATACTAATACCGATAAGCGCCCCTCAGTCTCAGTGTCACTTACACATACAGTCCATATATATTATATACCCGGTACATCTAGATACCTGTGTATTGCTTAATTTTCTAATTTTTTAAGTGATATACTTGCCTAGTGGAAGTACTTGAAAGGTTTCTGTTGCGGAACCAATGGCGTTGCTTACGGTAAATGAATAATTTCCGTAATAAGCTTCTGACGTGAATGTAAATGCAAAAGAACAGGAAAAAAATGAATTCGAATAAGAGAAGCCGGGTGGCAGATCCTTCGTCTGTCCAGCTGTGTTTATAAAAATCCAGTTTGTTGCAAAAGTCACGGCAGGCATTGCCATGAAATTAAACGAAAGTGAAACAGGATCGCCTATCATGGCGTTGAACTTCTTGTTGGCTGGGATCCGTACATGGATGTACGGTCGATCTGAAATAGAAAAAACCTCGTCAATTAATCAATTAATTAGTTCATTAGTAACCGCCTTTCCACAGCCGCCTACGAAAGACAAAGTAGCTTCACTGCTTAATGAGTTTCAAGGAAATAAAAGTCAACGGGTAAGTATGAATATTTTTCCATTTTCGGTTTAACGTTGGATGCTTAAATGCAAAGTGTAACAGTCGAAGATATGGTTGTGTTCGCTAATCTGACCACCACAAAGCCCTCTTCCCAAATCACTTTATTGGCTAAAGTCCTTCAGTCTATCCCTTACAAATTGTATCTCTCACAATCGCAGGTCTACTGGCTTATTATATCTTTCTCCTCTCTTAAATTCTGCAACCGCTCTATGATCTATGCTGCACCGGCTCCTTGGAATGAACCCCCAAAAGATCTCCGCCAATTTGTTCATCATCCTACCTCGCCAGTTAATTTCACCTCTCCTCCGCATGCACTCTTCTCTCCTTCTTTCCCATTACGACTGAAACCCGAACTCTTCACCAATTACCACTGTAGCACCATGCTGTCGCCTCGGCTTGACTCCCCGGATTCTCACCTGGCCTCGGAACGGACAAGGCAGCCTGCCTATTTGGGACTTGATTTGATAGAGCGCCTGTGTTTAAGCTGGTCTCCCTGACGTGGCTCTTGTGTGGCGTTGAGAAATTTCGAAAATTCAGATTTCCATTACACAATAACTTCTGCAATTGCTGCTGATCATTCTTGCTTCCAGTATTCATCTCCAGATGATTACAGAATTATATACAATTTTGCAATTACTATAAGTTACTCATAGGTCCTGATGGAGATAGAAAAGCCATTGTGTGTGTGTGTGTGTGCGTGCGTGCGCGCGTGCGTGCGTGCGTGCGTGCGTGCGTGTGAGTGTGAGTGTGTGTGTGTGTGTGTGTGTGTGTGTGTGTGTGTGTGTGTGTGTGTGTGTGTGTGTGTGTGTGTGTGTGTGTGTGTGTGTGTGTGTGTGTGTGTGTGTGTGTGTGTGTGTGTGTGTGTGTGTGTGTGTGTGTGTGTGTGTGTGTGTGTGTGTGTGTGTGTGTGTGTGTGTGTGTGTGTGTGTGTGTGTGTGTGTGTGTGTGTGTGTGTGTGTGTGTGTGTGTGTGTGTGTGTGTGTGTGTGTGTGTGTGTGTGTGTGTGTGTAACATATTGAAGCTCTCGCCAAGCAGATATGAAAGGAATAAAAAATAGATATGTTTTGGCGCTGCAGTTTTGTGCGTGTGAATACAGAAAAATATCACATGAAAACATTGTCGATTTTAAGAACGAATGGCATACAGTTATGCACGTTATGCTAAGAGCATTAAAATATGCACAAAAGTTATAATGCAACAGTTCGAGACACAACTGTTACATTTACTAACATTTTAATTGCAAGTAAAACCAAGGGTCATCGTGGTAATAACTGGGTTGATACGGCGACCATTGTTCCTGCCCATTGCAGATCATCCCTCGAGTATCACGATACTGAGCTGAGGCAATTACAAGTGTTTTGCCATCGTCTTTGATGCTGTAGCCAGGGACCAATTCGCCAGAGTCTGAAAGTTTTGCTGGTCCACTTGAAATATTCTGAAGAGCACCAATCCACCACACGTACCACAGGTAGTATATCTTAGGTCGATACACCACTGGTAATGAAGTCGATATCGCAGTACAGGTCAGTTCGACTGTATCGCCTTCAGTTGCCGCTAGTTGCCTACTTCCGTCAGAGGTTTGTTTCACAGAAACTGTAGGATACCCTAAATATCAATGTTGATATAGCTTGATAACTTTAATGGGGAAATTGCGTAGGCTGATTGCGCAATGCACTCGAATACATACACAATCTAATTGGGACGCAAACTAGCGAGCGGACACCTAAATGGTGCTATAATAAATGTCTCTAGTCTTACAAGCATGCATAAATACAGTGACAGCAGGTTTCAAATCTTCAAGAAATTGTTACAATTCAGAGGTTTTTTGATAATAGCCTAAGGGTGAATTCGAAGAAAATGACAGCGAGAATGAGACGATGTGACTCAAGCATTGCGCTGGAATCTGCAACTAACAGTCAGTCAACTGAATTAGAATTGGACCGATTTAAAATAGAACCTATAGCAACAATGTTCCTTGAAGCGTATCCAAGTGACTGAGCAAGTCCGTGCAACCCATGCTGTAAGAGCTGCGAAAATAAAATGCTTATAAAATATTAATGATAATATTTACAATAGGGCCTAATAATAATAATAATAATAATAATAATAATAATAATAATAATAATAATAATAATAATAATAATAATAATAATAATAATAATAATAATAATAATAATAATAATAATAATAATAATAATAATAATAATAATAATAATAATAATGCTCAATTAGTATCTGACACCTGAGGGATCATATATACCTCGGGTAAAAAAATAATAATAATAATCTTCGTTTACTAATTCAAACTGACAAGTACGCAGTAACACTATATGATACAGTAGTAACAAACGATAACAAGCTTAACAGGAGTCGAACTTAACTGTATGGCAACCTTGCAAGGTGCCCATCTGTCCTACTGATCATTTTACAATCGCCACCTAGGGAATGAAGGCTGAGTCAACCTCATGGGGCTAGCGGGTATCGAACCAGCGTCCTTCTGATCTTCGTGTCAACGTGTTACCATTCAACCATCTCTCCGCCTTTCCTCTTGGAAAGAATATGACAACTCATCTGGTGCGCCTGTTTGACTGCGCTTCAATACAGTCGTTTTTTGTATCACCTTTTCCACCGACAATACCATCTGCAAAGACTAGCCATTCCAGACCAACGCTGCCCTAATTTATTGGACTCCCGAAGGATCACACTTAGCTCTGGCAAAAAATAATAATGCATACATACATAGGGTAAGAAGCCATAAATACATGCAATGTTATGCATACATAGATGCATACATTCATGGTAATTGCAGAAACTATAGTAGTTATGATTGTGGTTACTTACCGTACACGAAAAGCAAAGCACTTGCGTCGCTGTGTACACTTCTTCCTAACGTAACTGACACCGAGTAATTTCCAGCATCGTGCAACTGGACGTTCCTTATGACGAGAGTTACCACTCCAGTTTGGTTGTCCAAAATGTCCACTGTACAATAGGCATCGTCGTTTAACGGTCCTGGAAACCCGAGCGTTTCATTGTAGACAGAATAATCTGTTAAAGATCCAGTGACGGACCAATGGAGTGTGGCTGTTTTCCACAGAGGTATTCTCTGTATTCCAGGTGTCGAAGTAATTCCTTCAATCAAACAGAGTCGTTACTCGGAGTCTCCTCGGCAGGCGCGAACCCGCAAACGTTGGATTACATAGCTTGACTAATCGAGTAATGGTAATGTTAACGGTAATTGCAGATTTATACAGCGCCACTTCAAGAGAGACTCATCAGAGAGGCTCCCGATCTAACACAATGAACCACTATCAATCAAAAATGGTCTTCAAGCGTTTGCGCAAAAGAGGCAAACAGAGGCTGAGTAGCTCATGTCGCATGTAGTTGGGCAGCTTCTTCCAGGAGGATGGACCACCATTGGAAAACTTCAATGCTACACAACGGAAGTCCGGGTCGGTGGAACAACCAAGTCACCATGCGTTGGAGAGCGGAGAAATCTGCGACCGATTAAGGAATATACTGAGATGGTAAGATCCTTGCCGGACAATTAGTCATATATGCATTAAGATCTTAAACTCAATGCGCTTCTGCATGGGTGACCAGTGCAGCTCCTTCCACATACAATTTGATTTATGTGTCCAAACCTAAGTATGCCTCCGCTAAGGCGAGCAGCAGCATTTATAACAGATTGCAGTTGATTGGTGCGTGTAGAAATAAGGCCTGCGTACACGGCATTACCAAAATAAACTCTGGAGCAGATGGAAGCATGCAACAGTGTTGTGGCAGCTTGAGTCTTATGAGTATACGCCCGTTTCATACACAGCACGTTAATTTAGCTGTGTGCTTTGTATATTATTGTCGAATTTAAAATCAATATGAAATCACGTTGGCTACTTGGTATTTTAAACTTATAAAATGTGTTTTTAAATGTTTTGTAATCAGTTCACCTGAGCGACTTAAAGTACAATGGTAAGCCATGTTACAGTTTATGTACTCAATTTCAGACTGACCTGAGCGAACGTTGCTGATGCAGCAGACCAAAACAGCATAATATAGTAGAAACATTTTCTTGCTAATACCTGATAATAACACGAGACAACGCAACCGAGGTTCAGAATACTTTGAAACAAGTTTTCTGCGTCAGAATCATTGAAATTCTATGTACGTAGTAAATAAGCAAGGAAATAATAAGTTAATAGGTATGCATGCATGTATGTATGTGTAGCGGATGAGGTATTGCTGCCACAGATGAGGTCTTGCCTGCGAAGGGCGGACTCGCTACGTAGCATGGGTCGTCCGTCGTTTTGAAGCCGGTCGGTTGCTCTTGACCGGTTGGCTTGCCGACCGCCTGCCGACCGTCCGCTAGGGGGCGGCCCTATCCCCAAACCCGATCAGCAGTTGAAGGGACACACCATCAAGCAATTTATTGAGTCAAACGTCGTACAGCAAGAGGACGTGATCTCTATCTCTCTATAATCTTAAGAGTGGTTAATATCCACAATTTTCGACCGGTGGCCTAATAACATACCAAGGACAGGACAAGCATAATTATGTACTTGTCATATTCAGTGAACCACGTAGTGTAGGGGCTAAGGGTTTAATGGGTTTCTCCCTTTCTTTGGTCCTGTAGGCCAGCCACATAATCATTCATTAATGGGCTCACTGCCCTTATGACTATGTCTGTCTGCAATTCTATTTGCCTGTCACTCTTTCTTTTAATCCGTTTTTAGTTGCTCCCAAATATGGGTCTACAGTCTCTACACTCTACACTACAATCTACACACTGTATCACAGTACATATGTAGTTTCATGCACTCAATATGGCACATTTTCAGAAGCGCTCAAAAGCGATGCATCTTAACAAATCGCTTTTTTAAATGTGTCCTGTTTAAAAGAATGCTTTGATTTTATCAACTGAAACAATATCATCATCAAACTTTTCAAGTAGTCTTCAGTTAGTGCCTGGAAAGCTACTGAATTACTAATTCTTGTAATCTGAGAATTCCCTGTAGCTTGTTAAGATTATATCGACGAGCTGCATTGGTTTCCCAGTCGCTTTTAGTACACTCTCGTCGTGAAAGTGTAAAAAACGAGGAGTGTGGTTGTGTAGCTTAGAACAGATCATAGAAGATTAGGGTAACATGGAATTTCACTGGCATTCTCTACAAAGATTACCTTCTGCTAGTTTCGGATTTCAATAACCGACATCTAAGTGCGTTTCTCAGATTCCATAGAATCAGAATTCCACTTGAATGTTCGGCTCCATATACTGATCCAGCTCAGGTGGTCTACCCTCCCATCTTCTTGGTGCTTGGTCGTGTAACCTGCACCTTGCCAGTCGATCATGGATTTAGGCCCTTAATTTATTGCTTTATTTTACAAATATGTAATCTAAAAATCAACTGAATTTTGGAATTCGCTTCCTGTCTGTGTTGGTTCTGCACAGTCGCTCGTGTCATTTCGTCCTCAAATTAAAACTTTCTTTTTGAAATTGGTAATTCACCATCGGCTGTCTCTCTGTCTCGGCGGATCGTGACGAAATTGATAACGAAAGGACATGCATGAAAACAATGCGAAAATTAGTATGATGTAATGTGGTTCAACTGAATTTTTTATTGTTTTGCCGCACAACATTTAGTGTTAGAATTTATCGATCGCTAATTAATATGATTTAGCTATTCCGCATCAATGTGTCAACTTACCTAATGATTGAACAGTGGCAACGATTTTGCTGATCATCTGAAAACCGAGTGAATATCCACCAATAAAAGCTGCCAGTCGTTCTAGCACAGTTTATTTCCGTCTTGCGGTGAATGAGAGCTCATTATGCCCAGGCGCTATCGCAAGCCTGCCCGTTCTATGAAGCATAAGCAAGCATGACCTCGTTTTTTTCAATATGGGACAAGGAGCAGCCTAGATGTTCTAAATTTGAAAGAAAGAAAAGAAGAAAGAAGAAAAAGATCTAACATATGAAGACGAAGATTAATAGAAAGAGTGAAATATGGCAGGAAACTATAAAGGAAGAATGAAAGAAAGAAGCACGATAAGAAAAAGAAGATTCAAACGATTGAAGCAAACCGAAATAATGTATTAATGCATAGAAAATAGTAAAGTGAAGAGATAAAAAGAAATGAATAATAGAGCAAGAAAGGAGAAAAGAAAGGAAAAACGAAAGAAGGTAGGAATATAAAATGAAGAAAACAAGCAAACATAGAAATATGCACGAAAGAAACGAACAAAAAAGGAAGCAATCAAGGCTGATGGGCCGGAAAGAGAAAAGGAAAGCCCGAAAAAAGAAATGAAATAGAGTAAATATTTGAAGTGGCATCAGCATGAAAGGACGATAGAAATAAAGGAAGTTAAGGTAGAAGGCAGCAAGGAATGTGGAAAATAATGAAGACAGAAGGAGCAGCGAAAAGAAGAAAGGAAGCAAGCAAATTATGAGGGATATGATAGAACGCAAGAGGTTAAGAAAGAAATAACTTTGAAAGATATAAAGGAATGAATAAATAGCTTTCCAGTGGTTTTTAGAAAATATTTTGTACACTATTTTGTGTATCGATGTTGATGAAGCTCTAAAGTCGTCCGACAGTATACAATGTAGATCGTGGCTCTTTTAGTAACTGTTCAGTGAGGAAAGAGTTCACCTGTGCTATGCTAATAATAGCATACATACATAGTTATCCATTTTTAGGTCAACGTTGTTGTCGCAATCTCACTAATGTGCTGGCCTGTGCAAGGAGCTGCGTTTAATACACAGTTATCCATTTTTAGGTCACCGTTCTTGTCGCAGTCACTAATGCGCTGGCCTGTCTGGGGAGCTGCGTGACTAAACAGCTTCTTCTCTGGCTTAGAAATTGCGATACAAAATCACTCAGGCAAATCTTTGCTATATTAACAGCCCCTGTAAGGTTCTTACGAGGCCCTTTGCAAGTTGCCAGATACATAAGTCTTACATACATTAAACATACAAATATGTACACATAAATACATACATACAAAAGACATACATGCATGCATACAAACATACATTCTGAATTATCAACAATCCAAAACTCTCACACAAACTCTCGATGACCCACTAGCAGCGTAACAAGCATGACAATTTTCTCATATAGATTTCATATATCCTACTTATAGAATCATTGCCAAATGTACCATATATTATTATATAGACAGTTGACCCCTCTGATTTTTGTAATGTATGTAACGTAATGTAAGTCTTCGAAATTCTTCGTAAGTCTTCTCAGCGCCACATACAACCAAGACTAGCTTGTATTGGCGCTATTTCAATTTTTAAAACAACTCAGCACTAGCTTGGTTGCTTGCTCACAGTTTTGTGTGCTATGAATAATAATGATTGAAGTGACAGTGTGCAACAGACAGAAACGTTATTTCAAGCTATGAATAAAATATTGCCACATGGGCTTCATTATTATGTTACACAACACGTATCTTTCTACGCTATTTGCTTATCAATGTAGTCCGACGAAGCGCAATCCTTTATTGAACTCCATGAGGCATAACAAAACCAGTCATGCCAGTGGAGGATCCAGAGGGGGGCGATTGGGGCGATCGCCTCCCTAAGAGTCTAAAAAATAATTTTTTTATTTAAAATTTAAATTTGGTATACTGTACTAGCTTGTATTGGCGCTATTTCAATTTTTAAAACAACTCAGCACTAGCTTGGTTGCTTGCTCACAGTTTTGTGTGCTATGAATAATAATGATTGAAGTGACAGTGTGCAACAGACAGAAACGTTATTTCAAGCTATGAATAAAATATTGCCAACCAAAACCACATTCTAATTCATGGAAGCGCACAGTTAAAGGGCATTTGCGAAACCCGCTGGGCGGAAAGAACTGAATCACTAATGCAGTTTCATGATCAAATAGTAAAAATAATTGAGGCACTAGAATTATTATATCGGACTAAAATGATACAACAGCATCTTCCTCATATCACTTCCATCCTTAAATCACTCCATTGGCTAAAAATGCCAGAGCGAATTCACTTCAACGTTCTATCACTAACGTACAACTCCCTGCAATATTCCCAGCCCAAGTAGGCCTACCTCCGTGATCTCTTCAACATCCAGGAAACCCGCTCCATCCGATCCTCCTCCTATCTCAGTCTTTCTCGACCCCCAGTCGCTACTCATCTCAAATTCTCCAACCGAGCCATATTCAACACAGCACCACGCCTCTGGAATGATACCCCCTCTGAATTCCGAAGATTTTGCGTTCCGCCATCATCATTGCAACCAGCCCTCCATCCTCCTCCTGATGTTCCTCTATCTATCACCACCCGGGCTTTCCACTCAAAATTGAAATCTTACCTTTTCAAGGGCCTACTCCTACCCTGACTCATTTGATCCTCCGCTTTCAAATTATTCTCGCCCTAATTAAACGACACTCACCTTGACAGCTGCTCTGCATCCTCTCTTGATCTGGCCCCCCTGGAAACCGGACTCGGACCTCTTTTGGACTACTCTTTGGAAAACCATAAATTCGCCCCCCGTAAAGAAAAAGTCTAGATCCGCCTCTGAGTCATGCTTCAACCAGATATGGTAATCGCGAGCGTGATTGTATTGGCTTTCAATCACACTAAAATCAAATCAAACCAAAAATCTAATAAACGGAGTTTTGATTTGATTTGATTTGATTTGATTTGAGTGTGATTGAAAGCCAATACACTTGCGCCTCTGATTGAAAGCCAATACACAGCGCCTCTGAATGGTTTATACCGCGAGAGGCGCTTTTAAAATTCCCATATACAATACAATACAATACAATACTTGCAAATTGCCTCATTTAGAACCATTCTAGCGAATTCAATATTGTCATTACACATTCATCTGAACCAGTGCTTTTTTTCAGCCGGAACGCACCGGAACGGCGTTCCGGCACCTTTTGTCAGGTACTAAAAAATTATTTATTTTAATAATAAAAACAATAATTTAGTTATTTTAATTTAATTTCAGTATTTTGAACTGTTTTCAGTGTTAATTGAGACCCCTCCCAACCCTCAATCCCGTTTTTCTCGGGATTTTATCCTGCTCATAATTATTCCGTTCCGAAACCTATTGTTCCGTTCCGGAACCTTTTTTTCCAGAAAAAAAGCACTGATCTGAACACATTTAAGTTTTGATTTGCGCTTCAACGCATTGCGTGAGAACTTCAACTTTCGTCTGAATAATAAGTAAGTAAACAAATACATGCTTTATTAAGAAGCGCTAGCAAACGCACAACGCTGCACAAGAAAGATAATGCAGCATATTACTTCGTATTGTATAATAGAGTCAAACAATGTTACCAATTAATTTGTGACGATGTCTCTGTACTAAACATTTAAGAGAAAAGTTATTACGAATGATTACATAAAAGATATGAAAGATGCAAAAAGGCTATTTATATAGCATCCTGGCAAGTAAACATTTCCGAGACAATTAGTTGAACCAACGAGCGAAATAGTTTCGTAACAAAGCGAGAAGAAATAGGAATTTACTGCGATCCATAGACTAATCTCCTTTGTACAATGGTGTATGTTTCATTTAAGTTTTGTCACGTAATTTACGTCTGATTATCGAAATTTCTTGACCTGGAGCACAACAAATATGTAATTAGGCTTTACCCGTAACATTCTCATTTACATCAAACGTGTGCAAAGAAGGAGTAATTAAAACAATAAGTAATAAAAGTAACTAATAAAATGGGTTTCACATGGATTGTAGGAAAACTATCACTATAGTATGTCGTGATCTTCCTCATTAAGTGCAGGCACATTCAGTAGCCTACACTTGACAGCTTTCTCGAAGCATAATGGGTTAATGACTGCTTTTCAGTGAGTAACGGTTCAATACTGAACTAGTTCGTGTAAGGCCGTGTAAAGGATTCGATGATATCTTGCTTTCGTCAACACTTGTGGGGTTAATGAAAATTGTCCAACATGAAAACCTTTTTGGTTAAAATTATAAACAAACGATTAAAATTTGTCTTTTCTCGGCTGTAATCAGTTGGTGTCTTCTTTAAGGCGAAGTCACAAGTATCCTCCGCATAACAGTGGCGATATAAACCAGTTCCGTAAAACTAACAGCAACATAAAATAGTTGCCATGTTACAGGCCTACGTTTTTGACCGCCGTTGAGCATTTCATTACGAAACCATTCAGGTTTAAAATGCCTAACCATAATGTCCTTTCAGATAGATTATTGTGCATCTAGCCAAATAGTAACTGATTATTTTGATTCCTTGAATCGTAACTCGTAACTCGTAACCCGTAACTCGCCATATTTTAATGATGGACCAACAAGCAAATATTGCATCAGTTTAATGGTTTTACTATGATGTGGAACTTCTTATGTAGGCTATAATTGACAACGCTTAAAATATCTTCGGCTTGCTTGAGTCCGCGACACGCAGGCCTGCTAAGGTGCAGTGGCTACTATAATTGCCAATGCGACTCTGACCGTCCGACGTCGGATAATTTCAATTCAAAATAGCTCATCTGGAAATATAGGCTACCAAAAAAAAAGATTGGCCACCGGCCCTCAGATGGCGATACCATAAAAATTAAAGTAACTAACACCACGTTCCAACGAATCCCTCTCAGGAAAGCTCAATGGATTGCTCTTTTCTTCTTTCCTTATCTGATGTGTGACTCGAGGCTTCTAAGGCCCATGAAATCGGAAGACATGTTGCGGAAGATAGGCCTAAGTAATCCGAAAAAAGATTGGACTTTGTTGTTGACTTTTACGACATCACGGAATTTGTAATTTATGTTAACTGAAATAGGGGGACCCTTCCTAGCGGGATTTCATCCCTTCTGGATTCCCTATTGTGTCCAAATTTGACCGTCGTTATAATGCCGATGCAAGTATAACACATGATAATTAGGACAAAATTCAGTAACTAGAAGATTCTACTCCCAAAGAAATTATGCTTGTAAGTATTTAGTATCAATTAATCAGTTATCTACTGTGTTACATTACTGTGCAATGTAATTAACGAAGTACTTTGCATTACTGTGTTGCTACCTTGGACCAATAAATGTTATTTTTGTGATGCGAACAGAACAGAGAAGAAGACCGAGAGCCCAGTACCATTTTGATTCCGATTACATCGACATTTAATGAACCAATCTAATCTAATCTAATCTAATCTAATCTAATCTAATGACTTCTATAGCGCAGTTATCTTAATGCGGAAGGAATCAGTCGATGATCGCTTCAAGTGAAGCCGTTGTCAAAGTCATTGTCCTTTGGTCTTTGGATGAGCCAGATCGAAAAATGTAATATCTGCCAGCTTTAATGCAAGAAGAAACAGGAGTGGTTTTTTTCTGGCTAGATAATGAGGTCTGTTTTAAGCAGTGCTTTTTTCTAGAAAAAAAGGTTCCGGAACTGAACAATAGGTCCCGGAACTGAACAATTATGGAAGGGCTAAAATCCCGAGAAAAACGGGATTGGGGTTTGGAGGGGTCTCAGTAAACACTTAAAACAGTTCACAACATTAAAATTAAATTAAAATAACTAAATTATTGTGTTTATTATAAAAATAAGTAAATTATTTTTAGTAGCTGAAAAAAGGTGCCGGAACGCTGTTCCTGCGCGTTGCGGCTGAAAAAAGCACTAGTATTAAGTGGATGTATTGATTAAATGGAAAGCAAGTGGAATACATATCGCAGCGTCTTCTGCATTTTACAGTTCATTACATAGTACATCGTTTAGTTATTTTCTAGTATAAAGCGATGGTCAGAAAGATTGCTTTGCAGTATCTGGCTCATTGAGTGTTAGTTACCTGGGTTAATAAATGTATCTTTTATTAAAGACAACCTATTAATAGTGAGGATTGCGTAGGGTTTTTGTCAGACGCTTCAGATCGTCATCAGCTAGACGGTCAGTTGAAAGTAGACTGTCTAGTAAACATTATTGGTCGAACTATGAGTGATGCAGGTGATTTTTGACATTTGATATGGGTGATGACTAGAATTCTGTTCCTTCTGCTTTTGCCGATGATGATGATGATGATGATGATGATGATGATGATGATGATGATGATGATGATGATGATGATGATGATGATGATGATGATGATGATGATGATGATGATGATGATGATGATGATGATGATGATGATGATGATGATGATGATGATGATGATGATGATGATGATGATGATGATGATGATGATGATGATGATGATATTGATGATATTGATGATGACGATGATTATGATGATGATGTTTTTAGGATGGAGATGTATTTCATGTAGGATGACAGAACATGCGGATATATCAAACGAAGAAATGGCATCTGGGTTCATCGTTAGCACATGACAGTTGCTTCCAAAGTTGTGTCCTGTTCTTTCTGATCAGACTCATGATTTAATCGGGTCCTCGAGCTCTGCACCAAAACATTATTCGATTTTGTGTGGCAGCGCTGCGGAGTTCTATGTACAGCAGCTCAATATATGCATTGACGAAGTAGATTTCTTAATCGCCAAAGCTGATGAACTTGTCTTCAGTGGCGACTTTCCAGTTTTGCCTAGTGATGTGAGTGGCCTGGTGGAATTGATAAAGTCCCACAAGATTGAAACATACGACAGGTATCCAGGATTTCTTCGACTACGAATTATCGGGGAAATTAACTATAATTGGAAATATAAAAAGTTTCTCACTTCCCCTTAGTCAGTGGGTTTCTAGATAAGAAAAATCACCGAGGTGCTTTTCTGCCAAAATGCCACGAATGACACTATTTCCAAATCCAATGTTCCCGCCGTCGTCCATATTGGAAAATTCATCTTTTTTGTTGTTTAGAGGATATGCACGTGTAATACCTCTAATGTTACTAAATTCGGTATGTGGAATTCATTTCTGATATTGTTTTCGCCATTCAAGGTCATCTTCACATTGAAAGGTCACGGTCAAGGTCATTTTGTTACATCGATGAGACCATGAAGCAAACTTTCCACCATTCGGTAAATGTTAATTTTGATATGTTGCCAGAGGCGGATTAATTCATGATCAGTATGTTCGACCGAACAGCGGCCCACACTTGAGGGCCCCAAACATGCAAGAGAAAAAGTTTTCCAATATTTTATGATTATTATTATTTGTTAAGTCTAATAGCAATAATGAGCAAAAAACTCAGAACAAGTACATTCATCCTGAACTCGGACAATCTCTTTGATTCGAAGTAGCGCACGTTAATAAGCTGCTTCCTTGAATAAATGAACTCTCACGTTGATGAGCCAAAACCGTTGTCTCATTTTGCGGATTATTCCAAAGCCATTCGCAAGTGTGGATGTCGGAGTTAAAGTTTAGGCGCAATTATTAAGTTTTAGCGGGCTCTGCGGCGTCAGGGACTTGCATCCATTGCATCCATTATACTTCCGTATTCCTCACTGACTGACACTGGATTGAAGACGGTGCCTGCCCCATGTCCATAACCATTAGGTGGGATCCACCACACGGGCCCAATACCGGTCCTATATGGGAATATGGGTCCTATATGGGCTTCGTGTGGGAATATGGGTCCTATATGGGCCTCATGTGGGAATGCTGGTAGGGTCCTGAGCAAATACTTTATGAGGCTCGCTGTTGCAATCTTGCATTAAATTATAATTTTAAAACTATGAATAAGTGACTATGTCTAGGTGAGTAGTCCCCGGCGCCGCCGCCATCCGCCGCCGCCGCTAAGCCCTCAAGTCGAAACCAGTTAGAGTACGCGTTTGTAACAGAACAGCAAAAGTCTCAGCAGAAGCTTCCATGGTTTTCAAGTTCCGAAAACTAGAAACTAATTCGCTAATGCATTCGTCTGTGCAAGACGATAGCACGATTCAATTAACTAAATTTTATTATAAAATTCATGACTGGTGATCATTATCAACAAATAAGATTTTGACTTGTTCAGGTTATTAGAAAAAACATTCACTAGTAATAACTGGCAAAAAGAATCGAGCTGTGGAGGAAAGTTGAGAAGACTGTGTTGGAACGCACCTGTCGAAAGTAAGCCTACACGTTGATTTGCGTTGTCCTGCCATCGAAGCCACGTACTTCAGCTGAGTGACTAAGTGTCAGAATGGACCACAGAGGAATATAAGAATCGAAAATATATAGCTGGCTGTTTTCTGAAAAGTCATGACTAATGTAACAAATAATCGGAATCTTCCGGCCGTGGTTTTTTTATTGGTATAGGCTTCCTTTGACTTGCACAAACAATGCTGCCTTCTGACTTCCATAGCGCCATCTATTACAGTTTAGGAGTAGATGGATTTTGTTCTTGGCAGCGCAGAACCTTCAGGCCATAAAAATGTGTAAGTAAGTAAGTAAGTATTTTCTTTATTTAACCGGTTGCAGTGTACAAGCATGAAATAGTACAATACCAAATACAACAGTTAAAAACACGGCATCACAATCAATATGAACATAGCATTCTCCCAATGAAATTTTTTCTCATGTTACAATTTTTTCATGTTGAAAGCTTTCATGCACCGCAATTTTGAAAAATTGTGACATAAACTTTACATTAACTTTAGAATCTTTTCTGAACAAATCATTTCTACTGTGTGACATTAATATAATTATATCACTTCTATAGTTACTAAATCAGTTGCAATTCAAGGACTATTACTCAATTCTCCGAAGTTTTTGTTGAAGAAAGCAACGCACAATGTGCTCAAATGGAAGATGGCTTTTCAATGCAACAAATTCCAGCATTACTTCTGAGCTTGAATCATTACACTCCATCAGGCATCTCATTTTCAAATATCTTGCCAGGAAATGTCGTCCAAGAAAATAATGACACTTCTTAGGGTAACCATAAAATAGAAAATTAGCAAGCAAAGACTTGTCAGAGTAAATCGCTTCGGCAAAGTATTGCTGAAAAGTCGATTTAGGAGTGCCACCTATTTTCCGCAAATCTTCATTTAAAGGCGACATATAGCATGCAAGTGTGTGGAATCCAAGTAAACACTGGATGTCTCTGTCGAAAAAAGAGTCAAACGGTGGAATTACCATCACATTCGCAAATGCAAATGCCGTCAAATTGCTCTGCAGATCAGGTTCATCGAGAATTCTTTCACACAAATGAAAAACTTCAGGATATCTATGATACTTGTATAGATACGCAACGCGGTAACAATCAACTGTATTGCAATGAATGTCAAGGTCTTTGCATATTGCATTGTAAAATGTCTCCATAGATTCTAAGGAATATTCCATGAGTAAGTGAATAATATGGTCTTCGTTTGGCACAGAGCTATTATTGGGCGCTTTTGGTTTATCAACTGGATCGGTTCTTTGATACACGCATAAAACACTTTCTGTATTCTTTGTTATTTCAGCACATTTCCAATTTGTTATAGCCATTAGAATTTCGTCAAAAGGAAATGTTGGCGTTCGCAAATCGTAATTTAGTGGAAAAACCTTATGACGTTTTTCATTTGATGAAATAGTTACATAGTAAGCAAAGACCTCTGGCGTAAGACGCATGTCAAGAAGATAGTGTCTCCTATTGTACTGAAAGTTATATTGAATCCGCCTAAATAGCAGACAAAATCCAATAATTCTTACAACGTCGTCAATGTAAAACAAACATCCTGCATTCAGCGTTTCTCTCTCCTTCTCCTCATAACAATCAGGCCGTTGACTGATGAAAACTGTCGAACAGAGGTCTATGGAAATCTTGTAATCCAATTCCGAGAAATGAAGAGCAGCCATGTAGACCAAAGCTGCGTCTCTGATTGCGCTGGATTTAGAATGATCACAGTATAACGCAGTTTTAAGTAGCTCTTTTGACAATTGAGATACCAGTTTAAATTCTTGAGGACTATTGAACCCAGTTAAATTTTCCATAAGATCTTGAGCTTTCAGGAAAAGCACACCACTTCTGCTGAGACTTCTTTTACGAGGTTTTGGAAAGTTATGATGCTTAGACCTTACGACCTTCGGTTGCCATGAAGCTTCTTTAATAAATTCAGTAAAAATGTCGCTATCGGATGTGGTTTTCTGAAATCCTAATGCAAAGGCAGCATGCAAAATGAACATCACTTTTTCAAACTGTGGAGACCTTGATGCGATCTCTACTGTTGACAGAAATAAGCGTCGTTCAATTTTATTCCATACGAGTTTCATAAAAATAGAAGCAAGACTTGTGTAGTAGCGGAATGCATACCCTTTTTCTACCATGACTTTACGAAAAGTATGCATAGCGCAATGCCAGAACACCCATGAAAAATGCCAGTCAACTTTCCGAAGTTTCTCAGCATCCCTGATTTCGCAGATACGCAACATACAATATTCAGAATTTATCTTCATAGTATCTCCAACAATAAAAACTCTCTCTAAGATTGGCATTATGTAATTCACCGCAAACCATCCACTTAGAATGTCAGAATGGCAGAAATCTTTCAAACGTCTAATAGTATCATCAATTAATATATAGTTCAGGCATTCGTGAAACAAGTTTGCATCAGGAATAAAATAATTCGGGCAATATCTTTTCTTAAGCCATTCTGAGAGCGTTCGCAATAAATAACAGCATATTTCAATAACAGATGAGAAATTCCACCATTCAGGTGACTTCTCTTCACAAGACCACAACATTAGTGTTTTAAGATGGTATGTAGAGAGAACCTCGTCTTCCTTTACGCATTCCTTTTTGATCAGTTCTCTTTTGGCAAAAAATCTGAGCATATGGTAGGCAATCTGCTGAACTGGAGTCCAGCTCTGAAGTAAAATGACTTCCGAAACTGAAAATGACAGCCTCCACTGATATACATCATTTCTGGAAGTAGGATGTTTTGCATGTACAACATGACAACTGTTATGTACTATCTTGCGGATGTTGTCAGTAGTTGGCCAACCGTAATTTCTTTGTCGAAAAGTCCAATTTTTTGCCTCTTTTGGCCATTGTGGACACCATAAGCAAAAAACTATGTCGGAAAACGCGTCGTTATATAACGTGCACTTAAAAGCTGGACCAACGACGCAGTATTCTCGAATGTGGTTGTTATGAAATGGATTCATAAGCTTCATGTCTGCCACCAAATTTGTTGAATCGTCATTGTGCTCAAATTCAAACTGCTTGCAATGCCAATTATACTTCATGTTTCCCAAATCTTGAAGCTCAACAAATCCAGGGTAACTGGGGTTCGGCTTAATCCGGATACAGTTTATCGGTTCAAGAAAACCACGGATATCATCCGGTACAAACGGAATTTCGTCTATGAAGGCCAGTAAATTAGGGTTGGATACCATAATGTCAACGTCGTCGATGCATGAGTTTATGGGTTCAATGTAGAATTCAGCAGAACTGCCACAGTGAAAGTGTTGGTGCAGATAATCGGGTAGAACTAAAGATGGAAAATGCTGGGAATCAAAAACATCACTGTAAGACTTGTGATGCAACTGACATGAGCCTACAATGAATTCTGAGACACCTTCCATATTCTGAATCAAACAGATGATGTTTTTTTCTGGTTGACACCAGTTGATAAAAGAGTCTGAGCCACAAATCAACGATAATACTTACTGAATGCAAACTCAGTCGGTGTTCTACTCTATTACAGCATCACTTCATTTGGTGCAAGACAGAATTAGCAACTGCGGTCGGTCTGCTATTTTGTTTGGTGTCAGTCGAAATCCTGAATAAAAGACAAGGGTGACGCTAATCATAATTATTCGTAATGACACAGTGTTGTTAAGCCGAAAGTGTCTGCTATGTCCGGCTATTATGTGTGCAAATGTATCTTCATCGTGCTTATCTCATCTTCGATGTCGGCTTCAATTTTCCGTTTTAATAATTGTTTAAAGCAATTTGTCATTCTATGCACACGTCGGTGAGCATGTACATAGGTACGTATAAGTCTTCAATCTTTATACGTCACAGAAGTGATCACATTGGATTAGCGGTGAATTGGCATAATCAGTGGTTTTTTCAGCCGGAACGCGCCGTTAACGGCGTTCCGGCACCTTTTTCAGCTACTAAAAAAGATTTATTTATTTTCACAATAGAAACAATGATTTAGTTATTGTCGCGAAATTCGATGCTTCGCTCCTGTATTTTTGCTGTTCTGACTAGACTGAGCATTGTCTGTATTGTGAAGCTTTACGGGTTATTGAGTGCTGAGGGATATAACGTAAATCAGTAGGGATTTTCCCTCTTTCTGTTTCTGCTCTGAGTGAACTCGCAAGCGCATGAACTATGCTCGTATATATTTAGTAACGAACATACAATCTACCGTGCATAAATATATTTGGGTTATTGGCCTGCGGATAAGCGCGCGCTGCTTAGCCGTACAGGAGAGGTACTGGGGTACCGCACAGGTACTGGGGTACCGCACAGGTACTGGGGTATCGCAGGGGTACTGGGGGTACATGGGAAAGCCTATATAAAGGGCGTGAATCGCCATTCAGTCAGTCTTAGAGTTGAAGGCAGTCTGAGAGTTGAGAAGAGTCTTGTTGGTTTTAGTTGTGTTGTAGCTACGTTTAGTTCGTCAGTCATTAGGCAGTCATTTCGGTCATTGTAGACAGTAGTAATTCGTGTTAATTAGTTAGACGTCGTCGAACTCAGGGCCGTTTTTAACACAGGTGCAAACGGTGCGGCGCACCGCGGGCCCCTGAGCCGAGCGTGTACAGCAGTTTTGTTGCTATTTGCTAAATGTCGTATGCAAGTCTCAGTCTCACCTCAAATTTCTGTAAAATTATAAGTGTAAGGAAACGCTAGTGATTATATTGATTTAATTCACTTACACTGTTTGCTACACATGGTACTGTCATGGGGTCTTTGTTTAGGCGTATTCTTGAAAATTTAGCCTATAGAGTTCTGTCTTGGAACGTAATATGGAAATTCACATTGTCAACCCCGAGGCGGAATGATTTCAGCCGTGTCGGCTAATTGGTATCGTATTCCCTTTACCAGCGGCTCTTGTGTTGTTTTTAGCCGATCGCTTCGAGATAACAGGTCGGGCTGGTGAATCGCGTAATCAGAACGTTATACATAATAAAAATTATGTATATTTATACACACACACACACACACACACACACAAATATATACATATATAAGGGTACTTCACTTTAGGCTCGCAAGTTCACGCTTATCAAACAAGAAATGCTCACACACGTACGGTAACAACGTACAGCACTAACGATCTCGGTCAAAATCGACCAAGATGGTGGCTTAATTAGCTATTCTCCATCTTTGGATTCCGCATCCCCTACTGCCTACTGCCACAGCTGCTGGTTGTTTTGTGAGGGGCAGCCAAACTGTGGAAAGACTATAGGGACACTTGAGTATCAGATTAGCTGAAAACAGCAAACTCAAAACACATCTCGGCATTTCTGTTTGACACAGGAGACATTTTCCCATGCACTGAAGTGTTGCTACACCTCTTCGTAACGCTGCCAATCGGAATTTAGTGTCCGGCGTCTTTTGAAGAATCCATTGCGTAGTACACACTGTACAATGACAACGTCACAACCTATAGGTCTTCCGATTTGGCGTTTTTGTCAATTGAGAGCAATCTAGCAAAGCCTGCAAAGGACTTGCAACTAGACCAAGTTTTTGACGCGTTCATGTCACAAAAAGCTAGACGTGAGATTTGGACTGTGTAGCCTGAATTTGTGACTGCATGACTTTAAGAGAGATGAACACGGACTTTGCTGATATTTTGGCCTAGCTGATATTTTGGCCTATGACATTTGCTCATTTGCTGCAGGCTGCAGTGCCGCTGCAGCGCTCAAGAATTAATTACATATTTGAGATTTATCAGATTTTATTGACAAATTGTTGTTATACACTGTTGAAGTGTCCATATGTAGGCCTACACAAACTCTCAAACAGTCAGTGGCCGTCACTTAGGCCCTACTAGTGTCACATAGTGTGTATACGGAGTATAACTAGGCCTAAATGATAAATAGGATAAAAAAAACTATTAACTCAGTGAACAGGTCATGCAGATAGCAACAACAACTACTAGAAAAGCCTTAGATATAATTTTTGGATGATATTTATAATATGCCGTAGATGGTAGGCCTAGGCCTATTGGCAAACCAACGGCCGCTCGACCGAAACGGGCCCCTTTTGTAACTTTTTGCACCGACATTCGCGGAACCTTAAAAACGGCCCTGGTCGAACTGAAGACTTTGTAAGGAAATCTCGGTCAGTATTCTTGTTGAGTTAAAACGTTGTTTAAGCGTAAGGCGTTTCTGAAATTGACGAGAGTGGTTTTGTCGAGAAGATTATTCTTTTGTGAATCGAGCGATCGATAATTGTTTTACGTTGGAAAACCTCAGAAATAGAGGCAAGTTTACGTGTGAATTACTTTGTCGTCTTCTGTGACTGGAGAAAGAAATAAGAAGAGTTTTAGTTGGATTGAATTGTCTTTGCCTTCTTTGTCGGAGTCGATCGTGTCCATTAAGTCCCTCGAATATCACGAGGGCCGTACCTTGTACAATCACCGGAAACGGAACTCTTGGCTGTACGCTGCCATCCTGGTAATAGATTGTAATCGCGGACATATACGAGAGCGGCAGTCAGCGAGAAGAAAGAAAGAGAGAAAACGCTTTTCCGTACCACTCCGTAACGATCAACAACTCCGTTACACTTGTAGAAGAAGCAGACATTCTTTTCCGTGACATTATTTTAATTTATTTCAGTGTTGTGAACTGTTTTCAGTGTTTATTGAGACCCCCTTCCAACCCCCCATCCCCTTTTTTCTCGGGATAATTATTGTTCAGTTCCGAAACCTACTGTTTCGTTCCGGAACCTTTTTTCTAGAAAAAAGCACTGAGTATAATCAAAGATAATCAGTAAATACTTAAGACTGCTTAGAGTTAGACTAGGGACCTGCGAAGCTTCGATATTCGATTCGAAAACGAATCGGGCGGGGTATTAGATTCGAATCGAAAATGATGTCATGAATCGAAAAAAATTCGATTCATTTTTGGGAAAAATGATTAGACATTAAGCACTTTGTTGACAACGAATTGTCGTAATTCTTCACTGCTCGTGGAATGATTGTTGAATTTCTGCGTTCAACGCGGCACCCGACGACAGCAAACCCTTTGGCACGAAAATGGTGCTTATGATTAGAATATTATTTAATAATAGGCCTACTCCGCTTAGATCAGGGGTGGGCAACATACGGCCTGCGGGCCAGATCCAGCCTCTGGGACCTTTGGATCGGCCCTTGACGTGTCTTTTTATTAGCATTGTACCATAAAAGTTATTCTTCAATTTTTATTTGGAGTAAAATTAATATTATCTCACTTTCTGGGGCAAATTAATCTGCAAAAATTAGCCTGCAATTGGCATACGGCCCCAGAGCTGCCCTTCAAATCTTAGGGCGGCTCTCTGTTAAAAAGAAGTTGACCATGCCTGGCTTAAATGTATGTACACCAAAGTGCGGTTATGCAATTGGTACAAAGAAGAATATACTTACTTACTTAACTCATAAATTATTTGTGTTATTGTTAATTCTGTTACTTAGCTTAATGTTTGGTTTAATTGATTTTTAAACTGCAGAAAAGTTATTAATATATTGATACTGACAGTGGTACACCTGTGCTATCAAGTGCACACCACATGAATATCAAACATGGTACCCGCTGATTCGATTCGAGATTCGATTCGAATTCGAATTTTACCCCCGATTCGATTCGAGATTCGATTCGACGAAAAATTTATGATTCGCAGGTCCCTAAGTTAGACTGTATTGTCAAACTGTAGGTCTACCCCGATCAGAGGTTCGCACTAAATGTGAAAGTAAGAGTAACTTGTCGTTGAAACAGAAATAAATTTTTAGAATTAAGACCGGATTCCCGGATTTCATTTTCAAAGTTTAAGCCTGATGCGATCCTTGATTCGTTTAGATTTGAAGATTACATTAGCTAGAAATTCAGACTGCAATACCGAATATATACGACTGTAGGTGGCGGTACAGTGATGTAGATAAGACGTAGGCTTGTTGAGCTGTTGAGCTGCTTCGGTATTATCGATATCACTTTTCTATACCGCATAACTTATATGTATGTGTCTTTGTGACTACGACTTCTGCTGTTATGCGTTGTTACACCATTTACAAATTATCGAAACTTAATGTTGTCATTGCGTAAAGCATTCGACAACTTTAGCTCGAAATACGAATAGCAGTGAACCAAATAACCTGCGCAGAAACTTATGAATCCAGTTGTAGACTTGTCAGTTTTACCCATTACCCACCCACATGATGTTTTCGCATTGCCTTGACTCATCCAACTAACACATTCCCGATTACTATAATAACTGTTTCGCCCTAGATGCGTTCCGGTTTTGATACAGCCTAAGTTTTATTGAGCATTTCGTTTCTTAACTGACAAATATTTTTGTTACAGAACATGAACAGCATCAACTGTGTGGCGAGTCTTACATCAGTCTGTGTAACTGTGAATTTTTTAGCACCTGCAATGGACTTCCATGAACCTATCACACCCTGCGACCTTCGTCAGTTATTTACAGTCCAACCACCCCATTGAATCAGATCCTCATGTACCCTACAATGTTTTTCGCCCATACATCACCTCATCCTTAAAAAGGTCTTTTCCAAATTGCTCCGTCCTCCGGAATAAACACCGACCAGAATTACACAATTTTTTTGTTAAAATTGTGCAATGTTATCTATGTAAACTATTTAAAAACAATTAGTTTCTCGAGATACTCAATACCTGGATCTGGTAGACTCGCACAGAGACATGTTAGCAGGTTCGACCATTATGAACAAAATGAAACGAACAGTGACTCTGAGAAAATTGTTTATCTCGTGCATTTTGGTCTGTACATTATGTAGCGCAAGATGTGTAGTTCAACTCACGTTATCAGTTTACGACACTTTTGGTTTGCTTTGGCCGATGCTCTTTTTATATTAGGCACTGCGTAGATTGCTGGCCTGGAGGCTTCAAGGTTTACTCCCCAGAGTAAAATTCAAACAACTGAGACAATAATGAAAACAATCCCCAAACACCTGTAAAAGAAAACGACCGAGTGTATCACCTTCAGCTTACTACGAGATAGTAAGCTTACGTGGGCGTCTGCAGAAATTTCTTTAAGGGGGCAAAATACTTGGGAGTGGGAACTTTTGTAGAGGGGAAAACATTTTTAGGGGAGCAAAGCGACATCTTTGCATGGAATAGCTAATTATGAACTCAGAACACGTGACAACTTAAATATGTATAATGATCAAGGATTTACCTAAATAATTGTTTCTCTGCATTGAAAATCGTGTTTGACTGTTGTAATAATCATAATAATCAAAAGATTTAAATGTTGTTTAACATAGTTGCAAAATCCAAGGGGGCAAATGCCTCCCTTACCCCTGGAGGCGTCGACGCCCATTTTTGGTATATATGTATGTATGTATGTATGTATGTATGTATGTATGTATGTATGTATGTATGTATGTATGTATGTATGTATGTATGTATGTATGTATGTATGTATGATGTATGTATGTATGTATGTATGTATGTATGTATGTATGTATGTATGTATGTATGTATGTATGTATGTATGTGTGTAATACTGTGTATGTATCTATGCATGTATGTGTGTAATACTGTGTATGTATCTATGCATGTATGTACATATATATGTACGCAAATATTTTATGAGGACACTGAATATGAGAGGGGCCTAATGCATTTTTATTACTTCACAAATACGATGTAAACGAGAGAATGTATAATACACAATTAGTAACCTACTACCAACTTCAAAAATAGAGATTTAAAATACAGAACTTCAAAAGTCGATGCCATTCAGACCACTTTCCCAAATCCAACCTTGCTTCTTGAGGCTGGACTAAACCGAATCCAAGATCTCAACCGTTGACGATTCATACGAGTCATAGTGGTGAATCGTAATAGTATGATCGAGAATTTCGGAACCGATTGAAGCTGAGAACAAGAGCACCAGCTCATTGCAGAGCAGTGCATCAAATCGGAGGATTTAGTTTTCCGGGGATACCATGTTCGCGGAGAAGAAAATCGGATTGGCCGAAGTTCAGAGAGACTAGGACATATGCAATGCAAATGATAAAGTGCCACACAAAAGCGAAGACAGGGAAATCAGTATGATCACCGAGAGAGCAGGTTATTCACCTGCGTTGCTGAAGTCTATGTGACAATATTTCCATGTGAACCTGAAGAAGTGAGACATTAATTTCGAGTGGAAATGCTGAACCTGAACCTGTGCGTCAGGGCGCGACAATCAATATTTGCTATACGTGTCTTGGTGTCCCACAAGTTGACAGGCCCTTCACTGAGCGACGGGGTAGCTGCAACCACGGTGGCGAGGATGACGCTAGACCCTTCATAGCCGTCCTCGTAGACCCTGCACACGTATTTTACCACCGCTTACACACAGTGGCGAAGCTAGGGGAGCAGAGGAAGCGACCGCCCCCCCCTGAGATCATTTCCAAAATGTTTGGCCTTTTCACAATTTACTTATTCCAATCGTTCGAACAGCATAAGAAATATGTCACTTGTCCTTAAACGGCAGACTTCTTTCAATCCTTTCATAATAATATGTAGTAGATAATGTATTTACTAATTGTATTTTTGCATAATGTGATATACAGGCCCACCGAGAATGGGTGGCTTTTTCGTCAACGGAAAACTGTTGAACACGGTTATGCATGTAGTACAGCAGTTGAACAATGCAAAGACAAAGACAAAGACACATAAGAAACAGACTAAGATTAACATCTCTTTGCAATTTAATAGTCAATAGATATAACTTGTCAAAATTTTGCAAAGGCTGCAATGAAAGACACATTGAATTCATAATTTGTGTGAATTTCTTACAATTCCCTGCTCCTAAAATCCACACGTGCACATATTGATGTTCTGTACGCTTAAAACCATTGGCGGCTGGGGTTTCGCCACTGTTAGTATCAGGTAGGCTGAAAAATTAGTTGACGCAGACGTCAATGATGAAACACATGGATTTAGACAGCAGTTACACGGCTTCAAACTACACTAAAATGTACGTACGAACGATTGAGCAGGGCTGTAGTCGAGGGCATACGCGGGTATACAGCGTGTACTCACCTCTAGAGACCGTATACTCACCTCACAAAATATTTTCATTTATTTATATTAAAATACTGTAGCCGTGTAGCGTATACTCACAAAATGCTGTAGCGTATACCGACCTCTAAATTTGTTAAGAAAACTAACCAGTAGCGTGTAGGGCCTACTCACCTCTAATTTTACCACTACAGCCCTGCGATTGAGATTTCAAAAATTTGCCGTGGTTTATACCCCCACAACTCCGAGTACCTCTACCCAAGCTCCACTACATCTGGATGTTTCCTGGAGTTGCCTCCTCTTGTATATGTCTGGCTATACGCCATTGGTTGGCAGGTGCTTCAATTGTTCAACCCCAGTAGGCTATACATCGGAAAGCTCTGTGTTCCAGCTTCAAGTCAACCTGGACGGCGATCGTTGGGCACTTCCAGCTGTGGAGATATGCAGGTGCCACGCTTCCGCACTTCGACTCGAACTCATCGAGCCTTCTCATGTATTGGACCATCTCCGTGGAACAGTCTTCCATGGCATTAACGTCCTGTTGTACAGCCCTGAACAGCAACAATTCTCAAACTGTCTTAAAATGCACTTTTCTGACCAGACACCAAACCGGACCAAACAACCTGGATATTGCGTACTTGATTTGATGGAAGTGTCGGCGGTTAAGCCGTGTCTTCTTGTCGTGTCAACTGGTTTTTGTGTGGCGCTGAGAAATTTAGGAGATTTACATTATATCACATGCTCTACAAAAATTCACTCATTCAGTTTGACACTATGCTGGATTGCATTTGCATGAATTAAGCAAAATGTGAGCAGTGACTAGTAAAGAATGATCACGTGACCTGCTTTGTGTATGTTCTCATTCCGTCCTTATCTTTCTGCGTCAATTAGTATAATTTACAATGTTCTCTATTTTCACATTCTCTGTCTTTGTTTGTATAAATTTCATGTATGAAGGCGAACCTCGTATATTATACACCGTGTCTCAAAATAAACTGTGCAAAATTGTTTCTGTCAGAACTTCGTCAAATTTCCAACAATTTTAATAATTTTTGGTAGGTAGATGGCAAAATAGCTGAAATTTTATGCAATACATAAATTTTCCACCTCATCCGACTCATGTCACCGCACTACCTTGTTAAACACAGATGTATCAATTTCTTATATAACGCTTAAATTTATTACATGCAACAAACTATCTGACGACTTAATTAGCACGCATTAAAGTAAAATATGGTTTACTTAGCAGAGTTTTTAATTGTTATGACAGATCTGCTTAAAAGTGTCAGAATTGGTGCTCGAAATGTGCCCCGCTTACACGGGCACAAACGCTTAGACGGCGACGCCACTGGCGGATCGCAGCATCAACGATCGTCTGGTCAAAGCGCGCCCACTCGTCGATCAGACGCGTTTTAAGTTCGTCGACAAAAACTCGCCATGGGATATCCGGCGTAAGTCTGGCAGTAGCTTCTGGGCAAGAAGGTTGTCGCGATAGTAGGCCCCATTCATTTTGACACCCGTGCTAATTAATCGTAATCGTCAACTCCAAATTTCTAAAGTGCTACTCTAAGGCAAGTTTGACTTGCAAAACTGCTAGCGTTGCTGCATGCGCTGAAATCTGCTGCTTTCAAATTTTACTGATATCAGTTTGCAAAATATGAATAAAATATTCAACTCCACATGGATCAAACCCCCAGTCTTTTTTCTACAATTCTCACACTGGATATAAGTGCAGGAGTACATGATTCTCGTTCTCTGCTACTGCCTGAAAGAGGCACGCATCAGAATTTTCGGGCAACTGGTTTGCCGTAAGATCGGGTACTGCTATAAATCCTCCTCGCTTCACTCAATTTATCAAGCGCTCAATTTCACGAATTCACATTAACAGTAATTTTCACAGTCAGTGGTCTGTCTCCTGTTAGCATGCCCACGTGAAGCGGAGCCCATATTCTCATATTGGACCCGTATAGAGCCCATATGGGTTCCATCTAATGCCCACGGAAATGATGGCACGGCCAGTACAGTATGCGGTAAAGTGCATTATATTGTTAAGTAATCAGTTATGTCCAATTGACATATCTGATTATCTGAGAAGTCGATTGCAAGTCGCTAAGTCAGTCGATAAGTCTAAGCGACTTTGTCAGCCGATAAGCATGCGACTTAGTCGACTGAGTCGCTAAGTCAGTCGCTAACTCATCAAGTCAGTCGGCAACTCCTTAGCGACTGACTCCGGGTACTATGACATCGTCTGATCGCCACGTGTATACATACGTGTCTTCAAGTCTGTATTTTTAGCTTGTTTGTTTTCAGCGCTTGTGAATAAGCTGGTGCTTTGCGCTTAGCCTTAGAGTAGCACTTTAGAAATTTGGAGTTGACGATTACGATTAGTTTTTTTATATAATTATCTCCAAATGATATCATTAGCAAATAGAGGTAGGCAAATGCGGCATAAATTATGTCGATTAACCTAATGAAGTATATGTTTCACCAACCTTACGAGTATAAGTCTATAGTTGAGCAAAAGTACACTCAGACTAATTTTTACGCTCTTCATTAAGAATTTCGTTTTCTATTAAATGGGAGGGAGCACAGTAATGCTCATGCTTCTAATGCGTAACCCATATGACGGATTAAATTTTGCCGTTTTCGACTGCTACTCTACCCAGGTGATTTCAACACAGGTCATCCGAGACAACTTGAAATTATTGTTGTTCATGCTGACAAAGTTCTTAGCAGAGGCGTTGACATCACTCTGGAATACTGTGACTATCATTTACTATCTGACTAAGCAAATTCCTATTTGTTGCGCTCTATGCGTTGGTAAATATGCATAGCACGTCTTTTATCTTCCCCGTTGACAGCTTGTGTATTTTTGGCAAACCGTTTATGTCTCCATTCGGTTTCAAATTTGCGTAAGCTTGCATCGTGTTATTGACAAATAGATACCGGTGTAGTAGGCTGAATAGACTCCCCCTTTTAAACACTCCCGGGTCCATTTATCCTAGGATATATCGACTGGGGAGTTAATTCTTACTAGGACCAATTGAACAGTGGAGTGTATTGTTACTAGGACAAAAGCACTCCTGCTGGTGAATAAACACTCCAGTGGAGTTAATTCTTACTAGGATAAATTGAAAGGGGAGTTAATTCTTCCTAGGACCAAATGACTCGGGGAGTTTATTCCTCCTAGGATAAACTGAAAGGGGAGTTGATTCTTCCTAGGACCAAATGACTCGGGGAGTTCATTCTTCCTAGGATAAACTGAAAGGGGAGTTCATTCTTCCTAGGACCAATTGACTCGGGGAGTTTATTCTTCCTAGGATAAACTGAAAGGGGAGTTGATTCTTACTAGGACCAAATGACTCGGGGAGTTTATTCTTCCTAGGATAAACTGAATGGGGAGTTCTTTCTTCCTAGGACCAAATGACTCGGGGAGTTCATTCTTCCTAGGATAAACTGAATGGGGAGTTCATTCTTCCTAGGACCAAATGACTCGGGGAGTTTATTCTTCCTAGGATAAACTGAAAGGGGAGTTGATTCTTCCTAGGACCAAATGACTCGGGAGTTTATTCTTCCTGGGATAAACTGAATGAGGAGTTCATTCTTCCTAGGACCAAATGACTCGGGGAGTTTTGTTCTTCCTAGGATAAACTGAAAGGGGAGTTCATTCTTACTAGGACCAAATGACTCGGGGAGTTTATTCTTCCTAGGATAAACTGAATGGGAATTCATTCTTCCTAGGACCAAATGACTCGGGGAGTTTATTCTTCCTAGGATAAACTGAATGGGAATTCATTCTACCTAGGACCAAATGACTCGGGGAGTTTATTCCTCCTAGGATAACCTGAATGGAGAGTTCATTCTTCCTAGGACCAAATGACTCGTGGAGTTCATTCTTCCTAGGGTGTACTGAAAGGGGAGTTGATTTTTCCTAGGACCAAATGACTCGGGGAGTTTATTCTCCCTCGGATAAACTGAAAGGGGAGTTCATTCTTCCTAGGACCAAATGACTCGGGGAGTTTATTCTTCCTAGGATAAACTGAAAGGGGAGTTGATTCTTCCTAGGACCGAATGACTCGGGGAGTTTATTCTTCCTAGGATAAACTGAATGGGGAGTTCATTCTTCCTAGGACCAAATGACTCGTGAAGTTCATTCTTCCTAGGGTATACTGAAAAGGGAGTTCATTCTTCCTAGGACCAAATGACTCGGGGAGTTTATTCCTCCTAGGATAAATTGAAAGGGGAGTTGATTCTTCCTAGGACCAAATGAATCGGGGAGTTCATTCTTCCTAAGACCAAATGACTCGTGGAGTTCATTCTTCCTAGGATAAACTGAAAGGGGAGTTGATTCTTCCTAGGACCAAATGACTCGGGGAGTTTATTCTTCCTAGGATAAACTGAATGGGGAGTTCATTCTTCCTAGGACCAAATGCCTCGTGAAGTTCATTCTTCCTAGGGTATACTGAAAAGGGAGTTCATTCTTCCTAGGACCAAATGACTCGGGGAGTTTATTCCTCCTAGGATAAACTGAAAGGGGAGTTGATTCTTCCTAGGACCAAATGACTCGGGGAGTTTATTCTTCCTAGGATAAACTGAAAGGGGAGTTCATTCTTCCTAGGACCAAATGACTCGGGGAGTTCATTCTTCCTAGGGTGTACTGAAAGGGGAGTTGATTCTTCCTAGGACCAAATGACTCGGGAGTTTATTCTTCCTAGGATAAACTGAATGGGGAGTTCATTCTTCCTAGGACCATATGACTCGGGAGTTTATTCTTCATAGGCTAAACTGAAAGGGGAGTTCATTCTTACTAGGACCAAATGACTCGGGGAGTTTATTCCTCCTAGGATAAACTGAAAGGGGAGTTCATTCTTCCTTGGACCAAATGACTTGTGGAGTAGGGTGTATTAATGTGACGGGTAAATGATGCTTGTTCAAACTTCACAAACTACTAGTCATAAAATTATAATTGTATTTGTAATTACGACAATTTATATAGCATCGTTAGTAGCAAACTACTTCTAGGATATTTCATACAAATCTAGCTACAGAAGCAGCTTATAAGAGCCCTAGCTACTTCAATTTACAGCTCAAATTAGTTATAATTACATAGTATTGATTTGAACGTACAATTGAACTTAACAAAATCTGTTGCCACACAGTGTCATAGAAAATGTCATTTACGAGGTCAAATTACTGGAATTGTAAAAAATCAACCAAATCATCTGCTCCACTTCACTCTGTCCTGCTAGCTTCTGTTTCGGCCCATATGAGCTCTCGGCTTACCATTTGACCTTTGATGTAGTGGTTCGTTCTCTCATGACTCTACACATGAGCAGCCACCTCAGTTGTCATTTACACCCACCTTTCCACAGACTGGGTGTGTGATGGCCAGTCGGGAACCACCATTGGGTTGCTATAAGAAGCCTTGGTCTCTGCTGTTGCTAGGGAGCAGGTTGAAATGGGCTCAGAGACTCCAGAGCTCCAGTCAATCAGTTGCAAGAGCGTAGTCGCCTCAGAGTTGATGGTTGGTGTTTTCCTGGATCTCACACTGCTGTCTCCAAGCTGTGTCATATCATCTCGTTCACCTCTGATCTTCAGTATCTTCTGCAATGCATCTCTTCTCTACTGTTCCTCCTCACTGCACAACATTCCTTGCAGCACAGACTCGCTAAAACCATACCATGCAGATCTCTTCACTGTAGGCATGACCATCATCTTCATCTCTTCACTCTGTTCTTTAAGCACTTGTAGCTGGAAAAGGAGATGATTGGGTCCTTGTGTCCATTTTGCTATTTATCTTTATCACCCTGGACAATAATGAGCTTGACAACTATCAAGGAATCACACTGAGTTCCAATCTGTCTAATCTCTTTGAAATGTGTTAGCTGGATGTCGTGGTCTACGCGGGTGCATGCATCAAGGGAAGAAAACCGACGTGTCAACAAGCTTGTTTACAACGCACGGAAAATTCTGCAGCAAGCTGTCAACATTAATTCGGTGCATGCAACAAGGATATACGTGTTCAGTAGGACTTTCCAGGGAAAAGTACAGTGACGTCACAGAACGTTCTGGAATCCGGGAGAACTCTATATAAGATAGACCTGATGTACATTAAGGGCCTTTTGACGAAGATTTGTAAACGTTGAAACATTGATCGTATAACGTTCAATCGAGACCAGCCAACCTGTGTGCTGTCTACGATTGTGATATTTGATAGACGAGTTGACTTACTCTACACTTAATCGACTTTATTTCTAAATAAAGATCTTTTAATAGTTCCTTCGTTGGTTCGTCGTTGCGATCGAAGGAGTCGACCGCGACATTATTGGTGTCAGAAGTGGGATCATCGGTGTTGGATCCGGTGAAGAAGACGCGAGCCGGCGGAGGAAGGAGTCAACCCGGAGGATCAAGAGACGGTCTGTTCCAGACAGCGAGCGGATCGAGACGCCTTTCTACCGTGGGAGACGGGTGAATCGGCATACGACAGTCGGACGGACGAAGTGCGTCGTTCGGCTGAGACAGCAGAAGACAGCAGTCAACATACGGGTAAGATCCTAGGTGTTGTCGTGGCTGAGAAGGAGAAAAGAGAGTGGAGTTGCAGCCGAGTGGGAGGCAGCCATTATTTCTCTTTCAATATCTGCTGATTATTTCTTTGAAATTTGATCCATTGTTGTGATCGTGAGCTTGTAGAGTTTTTGCGTACTTGGCGAGTGTACTTCTTTGGATACTGCATAATTGCACTTTGGGTTGTGGAATTTTCCTTTTGTGTGGCGGGTTTGCCGCGTGGTGTCTGTTTTTTTTGTTGATTGTTGTTGACTGACTGTTTGTAAAAATGGAAGCGTTGCCAACAGAGATGCAAGCGAATATTCGCAAAATGTCGTCTGAGCGCCTTAGGGTGTATCTTATGAAGGCAGGAAGGGACGAAGATGATGTTATGTCATGGGATCGAAATCAATTAATGGAAGAATGGGCCATGGAGATTGGAAAAGAGGAAGAGGAATTTAAGGGTAGTCCAATATCTCCAACAGGAGTGGATTACGAGCTGCAGAAGCGCCGTCTGGAGTTCGAAATCCGTAAATATGAAGAACAAAGGGAGGAACGGAAGGAGAAGGAAGAAAGAGAAAGGGAGGAACGGAAGGAGAAGGAAGAAAGAGAAAGGGAGGAACGGAAGGAGAAGGAAGAAAGGGAGGAAAAGAGGAGAGAGGAAGAAAAGAAAGAACAAAGGGAGAAGGAAGAAAGAGAAAGGGAGGAACGGAAGGAGAAGGAAGAAAGAGAAAGGGAGGAACGGAAGGAGAAGGAAGAAAGGGAAAGGGAGGAACGGAAGGAGAAGGAAGAAAGGGAGGAAAAGAGGAGAGAGGAAGAAAAGAAGGAAAGGAAAGAGAAAGAAGAAAGAGAAAAGAAGGAACGGAAAGAGAAAGAAGAAAGGGAGAGGAAGGAAAAGCAGGAAGAACGAAATGTTAGAGATTCTTTAGCAAGTCGTACTAAGCGTTATAGTGATGCCCTTAAGAATATTCTTTGGAAATTTCCTTCCGACCCTATAGAAATTCCAGGTTTCTTTGATCACTTGGATGGTTTGTTTAATGTGTATGAGGTGGATGAAGATGTTAGAGCAAAATTATTGCTAGCCATTTTAAGTGAAAGAGCTAAGGCATTAACCATGCGCCTTACTGAGGCACAGCTCCATGACTACAAATTCCTGAAGGAGTTTTTGCTAAGGGAGTTTAAGATAAGCCCTTCAAATCTTAGAGCCCGATTTTGGTCGTTGCACAAAGCATCGGACGAATCATTTACGATCTATTCATCCAAATTGCGTGTGGCTCTTATGTATTATTTGAAAAGTAGAAAGATAACTGATGAGTTTGATAAACTTGTAAGTTTATTGGTTGCGGATCGGCTTAAGGAGTCCTTGTCGAAGGCTTGTTTAGATTATATCTTGGCCCAAGAAAAAGAGGAGTGGTTGAGCTGTGAAGACATAGCTAATGCGGCTGACATTTATGTAGCGTCGCATGATGGTGGGAATGACTTAGTATGCCGTAGTCATCCGACACCGAAGTATAACAATTGGACGAGAGGTCAACCACATGTTCAAGTCAATAACCAGACAGCTCAACCCAAGTCTCCCAAACCGGAAATAAGGGGTGAAGCCAAGATAGGTGCGAGGGTGTCTCAGGAGGAGGCCAAGGTAAAGGGTCTCTGTTTCCTATGTCATCAGAAGGGTCATATGGCAAGGGAGTGCCAGACCAAACCAAGTTCTAAAAAGGTGAGTACTTGTATATTTGGGAACCCAACTGAAGAAGTGATCGACCTATTTGTTGAGAAGGTCAACGTGTTGCATGAGATACCTGAACAGGTAAAGCAAGGGAATTTATTGGATAATTCTAAACCAATAGGGTTGGAAACTGCTGTAAGGGTATATGAGAATAGTACTGATGGATTACACGAGAGGTCGTATATCAATGTACAGATTGAAGATCTCCCTTCTCAGCCAGCATTATCTGATTCAGGAGCAGAAATTTGTTGTATTGATAAGAAATTAATTGAGTCACTAAACTTACCCGTGATTAAACGGATTAATATAATTGGTTTTCAGGGAGAAGGATGTAAGGCAGATGTAGTATACCTACAAATGAAATTAGCTAATTCAATGGAAGGAACGACGAACATTGCGCCATCTTTGTGCGTCATGTTCGCTGCAGTCCCTGAACTAAATGAACGGGTTATTCTGACACCCCATGTTGTGGACCTATTAAGGGATAGTTCACAATATGTAGTGATGGTAGCTGGCGTAGATCGATGTGTACAAATAAATAAAGGGGCAGAAGAAGATAACTTAGAAGTTAACAGCAACGAATCCTTGCCGTCAGAAGTGAATGAATATTCTCAGGAGCAACTAGTTGATGATTCAGATAATTTTCTTGATGTTGAGTCAACAGAGTTCAAGTCTGATGAGGGAGTAGCGAATAATGATACTTTATTGCGTGAGCAACAGAATTGTCACAGTCTTATACCTTGCTGGCAACAAGCGAGACAGAATAAAAATAATTTCTTTATAGATAATAACCTCCTGTACCACAAAGGGGAAATTATGGGACATAAGGTTAATCAATTATGTTTACCGGAAGATAGAATCGAGGTTGTCTTGCGAGTAGCACACGATGCCCCATGTGCTGGGCACATGGCTTGTAAGGCAACGAGAGCCAGGATCAAATTAAACTTTTGGTTTCCAAGAATGGATGAGAGGATTCGCGAATATTGTGCGTCTTGTCAAATTTGTCAACTAAGAACTCCAGTTAAAGTGGCAGATCGAGTCCCGATCACTCCTATTCCGAGGGCGGATGAACTCTGTTTTAACCATCTAAATATGGATTGTATTGGCCCTATGGTAGTGACTGGAGAATCCAACAAATCGAAACCCCAGTACAATTATGCTCTGGTTCTGGTGGACAAATTTTCTCGTTGGCCGATGGCGTATCCTCTTAGATCGCTGAATGCAAAGGGAGTTTGTGAAGCTCTGTTGCAAGTTTTTACAACTTTTTCTATTCCAAGGATCATCAGTTCTGATTGTGGTACCAACTTTACCAGTCGTTTGACGAAAGAATTCTTGCGGCGAATGGGTTGTAGTCCCAGATTTAATACCCCTGGACATCCTGAGGCAGCTGGATTGGTTGAAAGATGCAACCAAAGCTTGAAAACCATGATCTTTAAGCTTGCTCAATGTGATCCTCGTGGATGGCACCAATTGTTGCCGTTTGTTCTGTGGAGCCTTAGAGAAAAACCTTCAGGCACGACTCATATTTCGCCATTCACTATGGTTTATGGAACTCTTCCTCGGGGTCCACTTAGTGTGTTGAAGGAATCGTGGGCTGGCGAACGAAAAGTACCTCTTAACTTAGGTAAATCACCCGAAGAGTATCTCCAATCACTGAAGGAAAACCTCGAATTCGCGAAAGTTTATGCAGATTACTATAGTGATATAGAAACAAAGCGGTATGCAGATTATTATAACTTGCGTAGTACTGACAGAAAATACGAAGTTGGAGATAAAGTAGCAGTATTAGCACCAGATTTTGGTAGTTCTAAATTTTATAGTCGATGGCAAGGACCTGCTACCGTAGTCAAGGTTAAATCCCCATATTCTTATATAGTAGAAATAGAGGGAAAACAAAGACATTTACACGCAAATAAGATCAAGCGATACCATGAACGACTCGAACAAGCGATGATCAATAGCTGTTCAGTAATTGTTGATCAAGATGAAGAATTTGGTATAGTAGAGGTTGTAGATCAGGAAGAACGTGAACAAATAAGCCCGAGTAAGCGAATTGATCCTCTGATTATAGCGCATCTTTCGCAAGAGGAACAGAAGCAACTTTTTGAAATTTTGGATCGGCACACGGCAGTATTTGTGGATAAACCTGGGTATTGTCCAGTATTAGAACATGAAATTAAGATAACTCATGATTTCACTCCTAAGCGTTTAAGGGCATATAAAGTACCTGAGCTACTTAAACCTGAAGTACAACGCCAGATAGAAGAAATGTTGGCATTAGACATCATTCGACCATCGAAAAGTGAAATGGCCAGTCCGGTAGTTTGCGTTTTAAAGGGACCCAAAGGTCAAAATGGCGTTCGATTGGCAATTGATTATCGCCATGTTAACAAATATTCTCTAGGTGATTGTTACCCGACCCCAGACATTGCTGACATCTTACAAAAGGTGGGACGGGCAAAGTTTATTAGTGTTTTCGACGCGAAATCGGGGTATTGGCAAATTCCAGTTCGGAAAGAACATCGATGGCTTACGGCATTCGTATGTGATGCAGGACTTTTTGAGTTCACAAGAATGCCGTTTGGACTCAAGTCCGCTAGCAATACCTTTATTCGTGCTATGACCCAAGTTTTACATCCAGTGCGAAGTTTTACCGAACCATTCGTCGATGATATGGCAGTGGTTTCAATGAATTGGAATGACCATTTAGAACATCTAGAGAAATTCTTGCAAACTATTGAGGAAGCAGGACTCACTTTGAATTTAAGAAAATGTAATTTTGCACAAAACAAAATAAAGTTTGTTGGCCATATAGTAGGGTCAGGTTGTATTGAACCTGATCCAGGTAAGATCGCTACGATCAATGATATCCAACAACAAAGAAAGAAGTTAGAAAGGTTATGGGTTTTTTCAGTTACTTTCGAAATTTTATACCTGCTTTAGCTGAAAAAGCACGGGTAATAACTGATTTGACACGAGAAAGCATACCTACGAAGGTGCCTTGGGAGCAAAAGCATCAAGAAGCACTAGATAAGTTAAAGGATGATCTCAGTAAAGCTACACAGTTGCATACCATTGATTTCACTAAGGAATTTGGTTTAAGTGTTGACGCAAGTGCCACCGCGGTCGGGTGTTGCTTGTTTCAGTGGACCGAAGAAGGTCAAGAAAAACCAATTGCTTTTGCTAGCCTTAAACTTACAGATACACAGATGCATTGGTCTACAATTGAGAGAGAGGCTTTCGCAGTAATTTGGGCACTTAAACGATTCAAGTCATGGATATTCTTATCAAAGATAATCATTTATTCAGATCATAATCCTTTGTCTTATCTCACAGATGCAAGCCCTAAGAGTGCGAAACTGACTCGTTGGGCGTTAGCATTGCAAGAGTTTAACGTGGACTTTCGATATCGTCCTGGACGTCAGAACACGGTGGCTGATTTCCTCTCTCGGTTGTGACTCGGATGGTGAAGGGGGGAAATGGCCCGACACACAAGGATCGAGCCCGCAAATTGTATAGATAAATTGACTAACTGATGTGTTTTGTTTTGTTTGTATATGCTGTGTCGAGATGGAGTCTGGAGGCCCGGCTTGATTGTGATGACCCGTTCGGGATGGTGCTGAAGACGTGTCATCATCTGAGGGCGGAGGGAATGTCGTGGTCTACGCGGGTGCATGCATCAAGGGAAGAAAACCGACGTGTCAACAAGCTTGTTTACAACGCACGGAAAATTCTGCAGCAAGCTGTCAACATTAATTCGGTGCATGCAACAAGGATATACGTGTTCAGTAGGACTTTCCAGGGAAAAGTACAGTGACGTCACAGAACGTTCTGGAATCCGGGAGAACTCTATATAAGATAGACCTGATGTACATTAAGGGCCTTTTGACGAAGATTTGTAAACGTTGAAACATTGATCGTATAACGTTCAATCGAGACCAGCCAACCTGTGTGCTGTCTACGATTGTGATATTTGATAGACGAGTTGACTTACTCTACACTTAATCGACTTTATTTCTAAATAAAGATCTTTTAATAGTTCCTTCGTTGGTTCGTCGTTGCGATCGAAGGAGTCGACCGCGACACTGGAGCTGTATGGTACCTACTTGCTGACTTCAGACCTGCAGTTTGGATTCAAAAAGGGGTTGGACTGTTCTCATGCATTGCTTGCTGTAGGATCAGTAGTTGATTACTTTTCTAATCATGGCTCTAAAGTAAACCTGTGTGCATTAGACATGTGTAAAGCTTTTGATAAAGTCAATCACTATGCATTATTTAGCAAGTTAATGGATCGATCAGTCCCTCGTGAGTTTTTTGCATCCTCATAATTTGGTATAGCATGAGTGCAGCATGTGTCAGGATGGCACAACATGTTGTCTGATATGATCAATCTAGTTTGTGGAGTTAGGCAGGGTGGTGTCCTCTCAACAATACTTTTCGCTGTGTATGTGAATGATATTATAGAGAAACTGAGTAGGTCCAATCATCGATGTCGGACTGGGGAGCTATTTTGGGATGTATTATGTATTCTGACGACCTTATCTTGATGTCCGCATCTCTCTGTGACATACAAGCAATGGTTGACATTTGTGTGGAAGAATTAGAGAGTACTGACATGAAATTAAATGTAACAAAATCTCAGGTGATGAGAATTGGCCCTTCTTTTCATACTGCATGTAAAATGATTAGTGTAAATAGTGTGCAAATTAACTATGTTGACAAACTTAAATACTTGGGTTGTTCTCTTGTTTCTGCCAAGTCATTAAAAGTCAGTTTGCATGAAATGAGAGTCAAGTTCTACAACTCTTTAAACTCTCTGTATAGTAAATGTTGCAAATTCACTGAGCCAGTATTACTGCATCTTGTTAGTGCTTATTGCAAGCCATTCTTGCTTTACGGAATGGAAGCTGTGAGCCTCAGTAACAGCGAACTTAACACAGTAAACTACACCTACAGCAATGCCATCTGTAAGATCTTCAAGGTCAGCCACTGCAGTGTCGAGGACATACTGCACTTCATGCAGGAATCTAACATTAAGGACTGCTGGATGTTAAGACTTCAAGACTCTTTCGAAGAGGCCCAAATATAGGGAACACTGTGGTAAATTTTATGTGTGATCTCCTATGCACATAGTATAATTTGCATTAAGGAAATGTGGACTATGTAGTTGAATTAGTATAGTACGGGCAGGTCTGCTGTCCAGTGAATGCTGTATCGTTTGTTTTGTGCTACCATATTTGGTGAATAAAAGATTGGTATATATATTGAACCAGTTCACAAAATAGGCCTACACCCCAACACAGAACTCCACAATCATCCTCAAATTGTTCACATTCTATCCTTTTCGATTATGCTTTGAGATCCAAATTCTCTAGAAACTCAGAGCTGTTGTGAGCCACCTCCTGTGGAACACAGTCACACGGGTCCTAACTCCAACAGAGCCAGATCCTTTTGGCAGAACTTCATTACTAATTGCAGTGACAATCCTGTAGCAATAGCTTTGATCTGTGCTCAAGTCTTTCATCACTTCATCGCTGAGCTGAGGGAGAGCAGGGCCAACACAGACTTTTGCAAAATCAGGATTGATGTCTAGCTCAGTTACAGAATCTAACATTTCCCTAAGGGACCTGACCATTTGCTGTTGCTTAGAATCTTGCCATTTAAAGCAGTCACTAGGTGCCTCAGTGGCAGTTCTCCTGTGTGCAGATCACGAACAATCCACACGAGCTGCCTTTGCAGCTTCTCCTCGACATGATGCATTACTCGCCTACCCAACTAGTCAATCAATCAATCAATTAGACATTTATATAGCGCACTCTTCAAGGCAACTATTCAGAGGCGCTCCCAGCCCAACCTCGACGAAAGAGAACAGCCTTAAGAGCAGAGAAGAAAGAGGTGGAGGAGTCTCGAGGGAGAGACCGCAGTCCAACAGGAAGGCCATTCCAGATAGTGGGACCGGCAACGGAGAATGCTCGCTGCTGCATGGTTGCAGTGCGAGCGAAAGGAACATGTAAGTCACCGCGGGCGGTGGAACGGAGTGAACGGCGACCAAGAAGTGCGGACGCTGGAAAACAGAGCTCACGTAGATAGAAAGGAGCGCGGCCAAGCTGACACTGCCAGACAATAGAAGCAACCCGGTATACAATGCGTTGCGAAAAAGGAAGCCAGTGGAGGACGTCACGCATGTAGTCAGACACGTGACCAAACTTAGGGATGCGCCCAACGAGGCGCGCAGCAGAGCGTAGAACGCGTTCAAGGCAATGTGGTTACTAGTGGTTACATTACAGGAATCACCTTCAATAGCTTCAAGAGCCTTGTCTGCTCTTTTTTCATTCAATCACTCAACAAGTCTATCAGCAATTATTTCAGCACGTTTTTCCTTTTCAGTTGCTTGAGCAGGAACAAAATGCCACAGATATCTGCTTTCTGGTCCAATGCAAACTGTATAGTGTTCTTCTTTCACCAAACCTGAATACATTTCGCCATTCCCTTTTGCTTTCAACATGACCTTGGTTTCATCACGACGCTCCATCAAAGAAAATACAACTTGATGCCATTCTGCTGACGTTCGTTTTCGAACTTTCACGACTCTCTTCTGAGCTCTCCTCACCTTATTGTGATCAATCACTAAAGTAGTGTCGAACTGAGTAACATCAATCCAGGCAGCAGTAGCAATCTCCGCTGTCTCCTTAAGCCCAGTGTGGTGTCTTAGACGGGCCAGGGCTATGTTGGTTATGTCTGCAGAATTGTGTTTTGCCCTCTTCATAGTTTTCACAGAATCAGCAGAAGACTTACCTTCAGGAAGTAAGTGCTTTTTGTCTTCATCACTACAATAGTCATTCACTGATTCTTCCATGATATCCTGTCACTCTTCAAACTCTTTCTATGGTCCACTTCATACACTGTCATCTCTTCCACGTCTGTGGTTCGTTTTTATATCTTCATTCTCCATTTGCTCTCATCAACCGTCTTTTTTGCATACTTTTCCAGCTGTGACACTTGTCTTATAGTCTCACGGAGGTCAACTGGTTCTATCTGATGAGGTCCATTGCTCCCAAATTTTTCTATTTGTCCTAGGATGAATGAACTCCACGAGTCATTTGATCCTAGGAAGAATGAACTCTCCATTCAGTTTATCGTAGGAAGAATAAACTCCCCGAGTCATTTGGTCCTAGGAAGAATGAACTCCCCTTTCAGTTTATCCTAGGAAGAATAAACTCCACGAGTCATTTGGTCCTAGGAAGAATAAACTCCCCGATTCATTTGGTCCTAGGAAGAATGAACTCCCTTTCAGTTTATCCTAGGAAGAATAAACTCCCCGAGTCATTTGGTCCTAGGAAGAATCAACTCCCCTTTCAGTTTATCCTAGGAAGAATGAACTCCACGAGTCATTTGGTCCTAGGAAGAATAAACTCCCCGATTCATTTGGTCCTAGGAAGAATGAACTCCCCTTTCAGTTTATCCTAGGAAGAATAAACTCCCCGAGTCATTTGGTCCTAGGAAGAATAAACTCCCCGATTCATTTGGTCCTAGAAAGAATGAACTCCTCTTTCAGTTTATCCTAGGAAGAATAAACTCCCCGAGTCATTTGGTCCTAGGAAGAATGAACTCCCCTTTCAGTTTATCCTAGGAAGAATAAACTCCCCGAGTCATTTGGTCCTAGGAAGAATCAACTCCCCTTTCAGTTTATCCTAGGAAGAATGAACTCCACGAGTCATTTGGTCCTAGGAAGAATGAACTCCCCTTTCAGTTTATCCTAGGAAGAACAAAACTCCCCGAGTCATTTGGTCCTAGGAAGAATGAACTCCCCATTCAGATTATCCTAGGAGGAATAAACTCCCCGAGTCATTTGGTCCTAGGAAGAATGAACTCCCCGATTCATTTGGTCCTAGGAAGAATGAACTCCCCTTTCAGTTTATCCTAGGAAGAATAAACTCCCCGAGTCATTTGGTCCTAGGAAGAATAAACTCCCCGATTCATTTGGTCCTAGAAAGAATGAACTCCTCTTTCAGTTTATCCTAGGAAGAATAAACTCCCCGAGTCATTTGGTCCTAGGAAGAATGAACTCCCCTTTCAGTTTATCCTAGGAAGAATAAACTCCCCGAGTCATTTGGTCCTAGGAAGAATCAACTCCCCTTTCAGTTTATCCTAGGAAGAATGAACTCCACGAGTCATTTGGTCCTAGGAAGAATGAACTCCCCTTTCAGTTTATCCTAGGAAGAACAAAACTCCCCGAGTCATTTGGTCCTAGGAAGAATGAACTCCCCATTCAGATTATCCTAGGAGGAATAAACTCCCCGAGTCATTTGGTCCTAGGAAGAATGAACTCCCCGATTCATTTGGTCCTAGGAAGAATGAAATCCCCTTTCAGTTTATCCTAGGAAGAATAAACTCCCCGAGTCATTTGGTCCTAGGAAGAATAAACTCCCCGATTCATTTGGTCCTAGAAAGAATGAACTCCTCTTTCAGTTTATCCTAGGAAGAATAAACTCCCCGAGTCATTTGGTCCTAGGAAGAATGAACTCCCCTTTCAGTTTATCCTAGGAAGAACAAAACTCCCCGAGTCATTTGGTCCTAGGAAGAATGAACTCCCCATTCAGATTATCCTAGGAGGAATAAACTCCCCGAGTCATTTGGTCCTAGGAAGAATGAACTCCCCTTTCAGTTTATCCTAGGAAGAATAAACTCCCCGAGTTATTTGGTCCTAGCAAGAATGAACTCCCCATTCAGTTTATCCTAGGAAGAATAAACTCCCCGAGTCATTTGGTCCTAGGAAGAATAAACTCCCCGATTCATTTGGTCCTAGAAAGAATGAACTCCTCTTTCAGTTTATCCTAGGAAGAATAAACTCCCCGAGTCATTTGGTCCTAGGAAGAATGAACTCCCCTTTCAGTTTATCCTAGGAAGAATAAACTCCCCGAGTCATTTGGTCCTAGGAAGAATCAACTCCCCTTTCAGTTTATCCTAGGAAGAATGAACTCCACGAGTCATTTGGTCCTAGGAAGAATGAACTCCCCTTTCAGTTTATCCTAGGAAGAACAAAACTCCCCGAGTCATTTGGTCCTAGGAAGAATGAACTCCCCATTCAGATTATCCTAGGAGGAATAAACTCCCCGAGTCATTTGGTCCTAGGAAGAATGAACTCCCCGATTCATTTGGTCCTAGGAAGAATGAACTCCCCTTTCAGTTTATCCTAGGAAGAATAAACTCCCCGAGTCATTTGGTCCTAGGAAGAATAAACTCCCCGATTCATTTGGTCCTAGAAAGAATGAACTCCTCTTTCAGTTTATCCTAGGAAGAATAAACTCCCCGAGTCATTTGGTCCTAGGAAGAATGAACTCCCCTTTCAGTTTATCCTAGGAAGAATAAACTCCCCGAGTCATTTGGTCCTAGGAAGAATCAACTCCCCTTTCAGTTTATCCTAGGAAGAATGAACTCCACGAGTCATTTGGTCCTAGGAAGAATGAACTCCCCTTTCAGTTTATCCTAGGAAGAACAAAACTCCCCGAGTCATTTGGTCCTAGGAAGAATGAACTCCCCATTCAGATTATCCTAGGAGGAATAAACTCCCCGAGTCATTTGGTCCTAGGAAGAATGAACTCCCCGATTCATTTGGTCCTAGGAAGAATGAACTCCCCTTTCAGTTTATCCTAGGAAGAATAAACTCCCCGAGTCATTTGGTCCTAGGAAGAATAAACTCCCCGATTCATTTGGTCCTAGAAAGAATGAACTCCTCTTTCAGTTTATCCTAGGAAGAATAAACTCCCCGAGTCATTTGGTCCTAGGAAGAATGAACTCCCCTTTCAGTTTATCCTAGGAAGAACAAAACTCCCCGAGTCATTTGGTCCTAGGAAGAATGAACTCCCCATTCAGATTATCCTAGGAGGAATAAACTCCCCGAGTCATTTGGTCCTAGGAAGAATGAACTCCCCTTTCAGTTTATCCTAGGAAGAATAAACTCCCCGAGTTATTTGGTCCTAGCAAGAATGAACTCCCCATTCAGTTTATCCTAGGAGGAATAAACTCCCCGAGTCATTTGGTCCTAGGAAAAATGAACTCCCATTCAGTTTATCCTAGGAAGAATCAACCCCCCTTTCAATTTGTCCTAGGATGAATTAACTCCACCAGTCATTTGTTGCGATCTCAAACGAAGACACTAGGGGAGTGTTTATTCGCAGGGTGGAGTGTTTTTGTCCTAGTATCAATTAACTCCCGAGTCATTCTGTCCTAGGATATATACACTCCTGGAGTGTTTATTTCAGGGGAGTCTATTCAGCCTCCTACACCGGCATAGACTTTCCGTGAGTGCAGCGTTTAAATGCTCATATTTCTGCCTTAAAATTGTTTCACTTTCACTGTAATCAATCTACGTAGCAGAGGGCAAACAGAATCGTGGTTAATAAATATTAGCAGCTGATAATTTATTAGCTTCATCACCAAGCAGGAAGAAAATCATATTATTGTTATTTCGCACCCATCCACAACATCATGGACCGCAATGGTGATTGAAATGGTCGTCGTGTTTTTCTTACTTACAGTTTTTGCTTTAGCGGAGACTGCGGAGTACAACGATTAGATAACGATGGAGAGTCGATCGCTCTCATATGCTGAGGCTAAGGAAACTGAAGTCCCTAACACTTCAGACCAATGTCTGCTTCCTTGGGACTTAAGGAACACTCTTCTTTTCCTTCTTTCTTCAAGATTGGGTCTAGTATACTCCAGTTTTAGCTAGATTGCTTGTGAATTGCAAATGATAAGTTAATTGTGGTAGTTTTACAAGGACTATTACATTTCTAAGTGATATAGGCCTAGTGTCAAAACTCAGCCATTATATTAATGAAAGTAATAATTCTTAATAGCGATTAAAATATATTTATGTTCAATTAAGGACAACAGGCCCATCAATTGAAGATGTTTGATTAAGTCAAAAGTGACGGCGGCGATGTGATATTTCTAAATTCATCTGCTCCTTGATCGTGCATTAACATTTTGTTTCCTGAATAATATATATATATATATATATATATATATATATATATATATATATTGTTGGAAGTTGTCTAAGGGGACAAAGATAATGCGTCCCGGGTTTTAAGATTTAACAATTTAATAAGCAAGAATACAAGCGAGAATGATAATACCTTAACTAGAAGACGAAGCAAACGACAGCACGAGCGACAGCATAAACGACATCAGAACAGTCTCGAAGCACAGAACAACGTCCGACATCAAACACGAGTCAACAAGTCTAAATAAGACCTTCAGCGTCGACCGTCCGAAATTACAAGTGTCAGCCACAAGGGCGACTAAAGCCAACGTCGGCTCAAACAATAGCACCAGCCTGCCACTAACAAGAATCCTACTGCAGACTAAGGCACCTGACCTCACATACGCTTTATATAGATAGTTCTTGGCGCCAGTCTATTTCCGGAGCAAGACCCATCCTTCCATAGGTCTCCTACACGTGCCATCCGTTCAAGTATAGTCGCCTACATACAACAGTTTCATGGTAAAGGCCTTAAGAATAGGTGCTTCTGATAATGCTCGTGTTGCTGTTACTCCTGCCCTTATATCGACTGATGTCGCCAGCGTTGCATCATCGATCAAGGCAGTTACGTGTTGTCGTGGACCCACAGGTGAAGACAAAGATGGAAGTCCGGCGTCGCATCTCGGGTTCGAATCCAGCCTACATTCAATAGGTCACCCCAGTATTGACCGAAAAGTTCAGATTGCTCCGATCTGAACTTTTCTATGAAAAAAATCCGGGTCGTTTAGGGACAAATTACCTTTCATGCTAAATATTCAAAAGAAATTTTAAAACTTAGGCCTATACGCTCTAAAATCAATTGGGAGCGCCTTAAATCTCGCGCGAGAACATCAACATCCGGTCCCTCAGTTGGAAAATTTTGTGCGCTATCTTACTACTGATTCGTGAGTGATTCGCATCCTTGAATCTATTTGAGCACATATTTTATTATTTCTACTACAAATCACAAATACAACCAACCCAGCATTACAAGTGAAATATTAACAGGATCAATTAGCTGACCCAATATGTTATTGTAAACCACCAATGCATATCCTATATCCTTGTTTCACATTTGCCCTTAATGGTTGAAGGAAAATGCTGTTGTTATCTCCTCGACGCGGCAGTTGAGCACGGTTTCTCTTGGTAGCAACACCACTGAAATACGATTGAAACTGTTGTACACTCGTTTGAACTAACACTTGTCTATCGGTTAGTCGTATATCAACAACACTATGGAAAAACCTAGACGACTCAACGCCATTGTAATCGTCTTCGTTTGTTTGTTTCTGACATATACAGTATTTGTTTTATCCGAATCGCCAGCTGTTGAAATCGATCGTGAATTTGCTCAAGATAGAAGACCTAAACCTAGTAAACAATCCTGTTTTAATAAATGTAGAGTCTGGGACACAACCGTTGATTGCAACGGTCAGAATTGCGAAAGCATACCAAAGGAAATCAGTCGCACAACAGAGACACTGATAATGTCCAACAATCGAATGATTTAGCCTATATCTCCAGTAACAGTTTTGAGAACATTCCCAATCTAAGGTACCTCGACTTAAGTAATTCCAACATTCACGCGATAGGAAACGGTACATTTGCCGGATTAATACATCTCAGATTCTTGAATCTTTCTTTTAATCCTGACATCAGAATATTTCATGATGGCATATTTTCCAAATTAAATGAATTGCATGAACTTTTACTGACAAGAACTGTTATGAAAAGTACTTTTGATAGTAGATTTCTTACAAATGTGACTGGACTGAAGAAACTATGGTTTGGAGGAAATCAACTGACAACATTTCCGAACTTTCTGGACACTAAGAATAAACCCTTATTACCAAACATCGTAGAACTAAACTTAGAAAACAATACAATTGCAAGGATTAAGAAATCACACTTTGTCGGTCTAAAGTCTCTGGAGAGACTGAATTTAAATGGCAATAGAATTCTTACGGTTTGGTCACATTCGTTTTGTTATCTTGTGAGACTGTATCAACTAGAACTGGACAGAAATTTTGAATTATGTCCGGATACGACCGCTTTCGCATCGACTTCTTTGAAGTACCTAAGTCTCTCTGATGTACATATATTCAATAGCAGCATATGCGGGAAAAAGGTTTTTAACAGTTTACCAAATTTGACCACTTTAAATATTGCTCGTTCTAAAACTTTGCTCGAATCACTACTCGCATTTCAAAATGTAACAAGACTGGCAGTGCTCAACCTGCGAGCAACTGGTGTAACAAACGAAATGTTACCCACAATTGCTATGAATCTTCGTCACTTGCGCATTCTGGATGTCTCTAAAAACGAGATCAGTGTCTTAAATGGTTCTGCCCTGCAAAACTTGAAGCTGGAAGTGCTTCTGCTTCGCGATAATTGGCTATCAGTTATCAACATAACAACTCTGCCGGAAGCAATGTGGAACGATCTCACGCGCGTTGACTTTTCCGAAAATCCTTTGTACTGCGATTGCCAAATTGTTTGGTTTCGTCGGTGGCTCAAAAAGAGAAAAAACAGAGTGGAAAATCTGATTTTGACTCGATGCACTGGACCGGCTGAAGTTGAAGATGTGCCGATACACCTACTGAAACAACCGACTGATTTGGAATGTTTCAGTGAAGAACCAGATGCCTGTCTTCTTTCAGTTTTTCTCACCAATTTCATGATTGCTTTGGTTGCATTTCTGATCGCCATTCTACACAGACTGAGATGGTTTCTGAAATACTGGTATTTTAGATACAAGGTGAGATAGTAATAGCGCACTATTAATTTTGCACATGCATACGTGCATACGCACATTTTGACGAACGAGTTTTTTTTATATTGTTGGACCTACTTTTTGGAGCTCTTTTCCTTTTTTTATGTGCGCTCTGCTCAGTCGCTTGTATCATTTTGTTCTAAACTTGAAACTTACCTCTTCAAATTGCTTATCCACCTTTGGCTGCCTCTCTGTCTTACGGACTGATTGTCTGGCTATTGACCTGATCACGTGCCATCGGTTAATTAGATGCCGACACAACAGAAGTTACTAATTATAATTAAATAAACATACTTACATAACTACATTATACGTACTTACATGCATGCATATTGAGCCTACACGTACATACATAATATATGCATTCATCCATGCCCATATACAGACATACATTCGTGCATAAATAAATGCATACAGAAAGATATAGCATATTTATTGTCTACTCATCTAGGGAAATTGAAATTCATTGAACATTGACGAGTGATTGACTAACCTTCGTTAAAGAAAACGAAGACAGTCATTTGTTATAAAATTTTACCTTGCATTTCAGATTGAAGCGAGAGTGTGCCAGGGCATTTATTCGAATAAACGAATAATAAATTAGCTTATAATTTATTTATTGCGAGAATAGTCATGTACACATTACGTAATTAAATATAATTGCTATGTGTTCTAGGCGGGAGCGAAAGAGTTTCGAGAGCTGCTCGATCAACAACATTATGAATTCGATGCTTTCATCAGCTACAGTCAATCAGACAGCAAGTGGGTCATCAACCAGCTGCGTCCAAGAATAGAAAATGAATTCGGTATACGATTATGCATTCATCACAGAGACTGGTTAGCAGGAAGAGACATTGTTGATAACGTCGTAGACAGCATTGCCCACAGCCGTAAGACGGTGTTGATTGTGTCAAACGCCTTCGCAGTGTCTCAGTGGTGCCACTTCGAGATGACGATGGCTCAAACGAAACTGTTCGAAGATGATCGTGACAACTTGATTCTGGTGCTACTGGAGGAGATCGCCGACTGCAACATGAATCCAAGACTTCAGCTGCAGATGCAGAAGAAGACGTACATCGAATGGACAGAGAACGAAATCGGTCAGCAACTATTCTGGGAGAAACTGAGACAGGTTCTCGTCAAACAGTCAGATAGTCTTATCAACGAAACTCCTCCGAGACAACTATTTAAGTGATTCACAGGTTAGTGTACCCTCCATTGCTTGCTTTAAAGTTATATAATCAGTTTTGTAACTAAAGAACAATTTGTAACAACAAGAATTATTATCTCGGAACTTTAATGTCACACTTAGTGGCACTTAATTCGTTTTATTTTAAACTGGTTTTGTTAAAACGCGTTAAGGTCCGACTGAGACTAAGTACTGCGAGAGACGACAACATTAAACGCTCGATCGTCACTGATAGACTTTGGAAAGATGGCATGTTTCGTTGTGTATTCGGATATGCAATCGTCAGACAGCGCTCAAGCTCCGTAATTTCTAACTGCGATAGTCATTTGATAAATGGAAAAACAGGTAATGGAGAGGAAATAAAAATTAAGCTGCTTTGTGGTGCAATACACTGACCTAATTTATGTTTCATTTAAAACTAACAGGAAGAATACAATACGAGCGCCTCTGAGTAGGTCTCTTAAAGAGGCGCTATATAAATTCTCAGGATGAATGAATGAATAAGTGTTGTCCGCGGTAAACGGTAATTTTTTTGTCTTGATTTTATTGCAATTGTGATAACGTCATCTATAGGCCTAATCATTATATCGGCTCTACATTTGGCATACGGCTAATGTCAGAGAAAATTTTATTAAGTCAAAATATTGACAGAGACTGAAAGTTGTCAAGAAACATTATTATTGCGAGCTTATTGGTAGAGAATAAAAGCGTTTGCGCATATGCAATTGAGTTTATTTTACCCTATGAAAAAAAAAATTATTTATTTATTTTATTTCTGTATGTATGTATAACAGTTATTTACTAAATGCTACGTTATTATAATAAAGTGACTATACTAATAACAATGACAAGTAGTAGTAAATGTTCTGTTTCACACAAGCATATCAAGTTATTAACTTCCAATTGTATTCGTGGTATAACGTAAATTTATCGAGAGCAGCCTTATCAGACAACACAACGTTTGTCAAACTTCGCTATAGGCGCCAAGGCTATCTCTACGCGAGAGATATTTATAAAATGTTCGTCTATTTTCGTATATTATAACTTTTATATATATATTGTTGTGGTCGTCGTCTAAGGTAAGGTTTGTTCCCAGGTTCATGCTGCCTTCCTTTAATAACTCTTCGCTTGATTTACACAAAGCTACTTTCGAAACTTTTATTTAAAACTTGAAACACTTCGTCTAACAAATCGTAAAACTCAATCTCGCACCACAACGTCTGTCACATGCCAAACTCCAGTCTCGAATCCCACATCCACCCCTTTTCACACGACACATCTCAGTCAAACCAGTTTGACCAGAATCACTCAAGCACACTAGCAGACCAATACTCGGTTCCTCGCAGAAACACACCTTCGTCCTTAATGTAACCCGGTACATACAACAATATATATATATATATATATATATATATATATATATATATATATATATATATATATATATATATATATATATATATATATATATATATATATAACTTATTATTAGAGAAACAGCGACGCTCGAAGCCTCAAGTAGCCACAAATTAACGCGAAGAAGTATTTAATTAGCAAATGTAATAAACAAAGCGCGTTCAGTTTAAAACAATAGGTATATCAGTGTTACTAATAAATATGCTAAATGCAGCTATTTTAAGCTATAATTGCAATTAACATGCAGTTCTAACTCGAAAGATTGTAAAACTCCAACCCACAAAATTAAAACAATTGAACAACTGCAACAGGATACGCAAATAAACAAGAGCTTTTTACAGACATGCAATACTCGGTGGCCAATCTCTTCACCAAAGCAATAGCTTCGCTCTTTCAAGAATGACGTTCCCCCTGAAAAACACAAAGTCGAACTGCAACTGATTTGGCATTATTGCCTTGGTGAAATAATTTTTTTTCAACAAAACTGCACGGTAAAGGTAGGCTGAGAAAATAGTTTAAAGGTTTGTAATATGCCTCTTTCAGCAGTAGCTGTCGTTTTCTCAGTGGTGGAGACCTTGCAGTGTCAAAACGATGACCGTAATCCTACGTGTCCTCTGTCTCAAGACATACGGCGCCAAATAAAACAACTGCAAATTGCCTGAATTGATGTTGAATATAATGATGAATATGATGACGATGATGATGATGATCATAATAATAATAATAATAATATTAGGCCTATTATTATTAAAATTATATAATAATAATAATACTCATAATAATAATAATAATAATAATAATAATAATAATAATAATAATAATAATAATAATAATAATAATAATAATAATAATAATAATAATAATAATAATATAAATAATAATAATAAATAATTATAATAAATAATAATAATAACAACATCAATAATAATAATAAAAACAATAATAATAGAAAAGCCTCGTGTGCGGGTTACGACACGCAATGCTAATTTCCCAGAATGCAGCGAGAACTGAACCTCTGACGCAGGAGTGAATGACGAGTCAATTTTTCAATCTTTCACTTTCCCACTTCCCAAAGAACCTTTAAAACGTTGGATGTTATTTTCATTGCAAGTGAAAGATGGATTGAAAATTCTTCATTTGCATTTCCCATAGAAAGATACTTCCATTCCTATTTACATTTAGCATCACTATCTAATGATAAATGTAAACTTTGCAGTAAAAGTGAATGCAAGGAATTAAACAAAATATGAAGTGAACCGATTCAACAATTTTTAACGATATATTTGTCTTCAGTTGCCACAGACCTAGTAAAGGCGGGAAATTGTGCAGTTGCGTTTTTGAATCAATATGTTATTATTATTATTATTATTATTATTATTATTATTATTATTATTATATTATTATTATTATTATTATTATTATTATTATTATTATTATTATTATTAATCTGGCATTTATAGCGCGCCTAAACAAAAAGACATCTTGCACGAAAGCGCGTAACAGAAAAAATACTAGTCATAGTACATCTCAAACAGGTAGGTTTTAAGGTTGGATTTAAAGATCTATAGTACATCATGTATCTCTGGCAAGCGACTATAAGTCACATGAGACTGCACGCGTTCTGTATAAGCCTAAGGAGAGGACGACACCATTCTATCTTGCGTTGTGTAGTATCATAACGGTGCTGTAAGAATTAAATTAGAGATTAGAACCGTGAATCAGGTGAGCTTGAAATAGTTCGCCCTAAACAAAGAGATAAAATATGAAACCTCTAGTGTTGTATAGTACGAGTCATTCTTTGAGGGGTTCTCGTCAAGCGCTTCGTATGTGTCATCCTCTGCAAACGCCTCATTTGTCCGCTGTGTGTTGGGTAATTGCGGAGCTGCGGTGTTAGTCTTTGTCTTTGGCTCCTACAACATGAGGCAAGGTTTAAAACTATGCCTACGCACAACATACGTCAGGTCGGTAAATTAAATCAACAAGACTCTGATGCGCTCATTTTCTAACAATTCTGTCCAGGTTGTCGTGATTTTGTAAATTTTTCAATATTCATTTATACGGTTCATTTTGCTGGAATCCACAGTTAAGATGTTCTGTTTCCTTGGTAACATAAAATTTCAACAAAAAGATTGCTAAAAATTGACCTGTAGGGCACCATACTGGAATTATAAATACGCACACGATTGACGTGATACTGGTGGAAAGAAGATGAGTTAGCATTTCGAAATTCCAAAAACAATCAGTGAAGCAGACATTATCTTCAGATCATCCAGATACTTGGATCAACTCAGCCGGGCAGCCCATCACTGTAACTATACTGGGGATATGGGAATTTACTAGGCGTAACAGGATTAGCTATCGATATATGCGTTGAAGTAATCAGCATAGACTGATTAACATTGATTACCTGTGTCTGCTGTGAGTTGTTGGGTTGTGTGTTCTGACGACGTTTGAAGATTATGAAACCAATGAAACAGACAGTCAGAGACACAGCTAACAGAACGCTCAAAATTACGATTGGAATGAGCAGAGGATTCGTTTTCTCCCCATCAGGTCCTGCTTTAGAAACATGCGAATACTCTGAAAATATTGAAACAATCCACTTAAATAACAAGTCCAGCTCTCGTATTTCATTCGTACAGGAAGGCTAGACAGAATATTCTAAAGCATTGCATTTGTTTAGAAACTGTACTGCAGCGTCTTCCAAGTATCTCGAAAAAGCGTTTCTTGTTGGGTTGCCAAAATGGTGTTAGGGTCATTAAGAACAAAGAGTTACTCAAGAAGCTAATAGTGCTCAAATAACTAGAAGAGAGATCACGAGCAGGCAGAGGTCATCCGACGGATTCCCATCCAGAGCTTATAGCAGACTTCATGTGCGGAGTTCGTGGACTGCGTGGCGATGAGGAGGAACGACGACACGCGACGAGGCGCTTAGCACATGAACCCCAACACCAACTAGTCTCTCGCACATAGTAGAAACTGCTTGGCATCTCTCTGCCAACAGGTCAGTGAAGGACTCAATTCTTTGCCGCCGGTAATTGCTCGTATATAGAGGTCAGCATCAATGCAAGGACTCTGTTCAGTTACTAAACCTGCAACCTCTGAAGACGACCGAATCAGTAATGCTGTGCGAGATCTCGATGACAAGCGTCCGAACACCGTTCATAAAATCAGAAACAACGACGAATAGAGAAATACTTCCAAGAACGAATACCTATGGCCCATAAGAGGTCCGAACGTACGATAATTATTGAGGAAAAACTGCGTTTGACCAACTAACTGATCGAAAATGACACTCTAGACAAACAATCTGAAACTAAGTGCTCAGGTATCCAAGTATTGTGGGACGTGGTGGCTCAGTGGTAACTTCGGCGCCTTGTGACCGGAGGGATGCAGGTTCGAATCCCACCCTAGCCGATGCGTACGGACCTTGGGCAAGTCCTTCACTCGCAATTGCTCGTGGAGAAAAGGAGGGGTCGACGTCAACAGCTCTGGCAGCCATAGGATGTCGTTAGACACTGGAAACTACTATTAATGAATGAATAAGCATGAGAGTCTTCAGGACAATTTGGATCACATAGTGACCGCGCAGAAACGCAGCGACCTTACGCTGTAGCCTCTTGAACTTGAGGCCAACAGGACTGTTAAGACTACTGTTCGCTGGTCAACTTAGTGAATTATTACTGGGCCTAAATATCATGACGCTGCATCATATTCTAACTACCTGGTTTCAAATAATAGTCAACGAATCAAATTTATGAACCAAAAAATCTTGGTGACAGTTCGAAGCTTTGTTGGTCTATCGAAATCATTGGGAATATACATTATACAGCCCGATAGATTACATTCCAAAACAAACATCGAAAGATATAATTTCTTATCTGCTGTGATAAAGAAATTATATCTAATTAGTTGTAATTGGAGAGGCTACGTTGGGTAGGATCGGAACAGACGAGATTGGATTAAAAACTATCCGATCATAATGAGATATGCAAGTTGAATCGGAACGTATGAGATCAGATCATAAAGTAGACAGTGAACGAATTTAAAGTAACTTCGAAGAACGAACAAAATAGAATTCGACTACTCTGTTACGCAAACAGGAACCAATCAGCATGGAACAGAGCAGCTCACTTCGGCTACGGTCAGTGATGACCGAAATAATAGACTATGTTACATAGGCTTTAGCTTTTAAAAACATGGTTCAAAGCTACACATCTGACTGTCAATCAACTTTGGATATGTTAAGAATACGATCTGGATGGTAAGACCATGGCCAAATTATTCATTAGACAACTTATCACTTATTGACTTGAGTTGCTTATTATTAATTTTTTCGTTGAATTCTATTACTGGGTTACATTGAAAAAATGATGGCGCTATAATAGATTTTCGTAGTTATAATAGTTCAAACACACCCTCAGCTTCTCCGTTCCTTGACACTCGTACGCCTTTTACCATTGTCAAGTAATATGTGTTTCTTCTTAGATCACCACCATACACCACGAAGTCGAAAAGATACACATCTCTTGATGGCAAGTTGTCGTATGTTATTTGGCCGGCCGTGATATTTATGTAATTATAACTGTAGCAATCTCCGGTAAATTCAAGACAACAGGTTGCATCAAGTCTTCTTATTGTGCCCTCAGTGGCGCTAAAATTTACAATGGCTTGATTTCCGTTGAAAGATACGGTTTTCGGAGAAACGAAAAATTTGAATATTTTGGGAGTTTTCACTGCTAATTTGACGACATCACTGGAACCAAGGTAATTAGTTGACCATATGCGGACTTCGTAGTCCGTCTCAGGCTGAATGCCGTTCCGAAACCGTGTGGTATAAGTTGAATTGTAACAACCGGTATATATAGTAGAATTCCAAGAGTCGATTACGCTGTCGTTATACAGAGCTTTGAGTTGCAAGAAAACCGTTTGTTGATAGCTGTTAAACCACTTACAATTCCATGCAATTACAATAAGATAATGTGAAACAAATTCTGCTCTCACACTCGATGGTGCATCGGGCGGCCCTGGAAATACAGTAAAGTAACCAAGTAAACATTGAATAAGCACAGATTATATAAGTGGATTTTGTCTCAATGATTGTCCGTAGCTTTATCTGTATTTTAAAGCTGTTTTAAAGCTTAGACTAAACGTTGTTACATCTTTTAATCGTTTTCACCAGCTCCACTAGTTAGTATTACCTCAAACATTTTGTCTTGTTCAATATTTAGTGTGATTTGTAACTATCAACCTACTTACTATATGCAGCAGATATTCATGTGGATCCAACTTTCATTCATTCATTCATTTTGAAAATTTAATATAGCGCTCCCTCAAGTTACCTACTCAGAAGGGCTCCCAACCCAACCACGTCAATATAAACTGGACTTAAGTAACTTATAAAACATAAGCGAACTATTCTTAGGCAACAGGCGTATCTGCAATGGGAGTTGATTCCAGATGGAGGGGCCGACCACAGAGAAAGCACGACGCTGCCTAGTTGCGGTGGTAGAACGAGGAACCAAGAGCTCACCCGCAGAAGAAGAACGAAGGGCTCGGTGGCCAGTCACATGAGAGACAGGACAAGAAGGCTCACGTAAGAAGCCAAGAAGGCATCGCCAGATCAACGCAGCTATTCTTTAGTTGATGCGTTGCGAGATGGGAAGCCAGTGTAGTGTTTCACGCATATAGGCTGAGACAGGGGCACGTTTAGGAAGGTGACAAATGAGACGCGCAGCAGATCGAAGAACCCGATCAAGACGAGCAGTCAGAGTCGACTGGTGACAAAGGCATGGATAAAGGTAGCTGCAGCATCATGAGATAAGGAGCGAGAGACAACCCGCAGCTGGCGCAGCTGATAGTAGCAGCTACGAGTAAGCTGATTTGCATGAGAGGAGAAACAGAGTTCATTACCAAGAATAATTCCCAAGTCTCGGACCGATTCTAAGAAGGTAACATGTGGAAATGTATCAGCCCCCAAGAGCAGACCAACGCCAGCCAGACGCCTACGACCGTCAAGCCAGATAAATTGGGTCTCAGACGAATTGAGAACAAGACGATTAGAGGCTAACCAGTTAGAAAGGGCGTCCATTGCCTGACACATCTGTCGGACAGCCACCACTGCACGGTCAGAGGGACCGTGAACATAGGCCTGTACGTCATCAGCATATAGCTGGTGAAAGACCCCACAGGAATAAGCACGGCTGACGGGAGAAAACACCTTTAAGTTCGATCGCATGGACCGCTAGTGGACTCGAGCAGGCCTGCTCGAGTCCACTAGTGGTCCATGCGATCGTGCTCGTCTGCTAGCTTCAAGAGCACCTCATTCTGGTGACTGGGTGCTACTGGCTCCCATGCGACTGCTCTGGGCCTGCGTCTCTCAGACGAGGAGGTACGGATTGCAGTGAGGTTGAGACTAGGTATACGACACTCTGTGAACCTCCCTTCTGCCACCACTGCAGAGCAAACGTCGACGCAAGAGAGCTCCAGGGACGGCTTTGTAGTTGAGGATGCGGTGGGGAACACAGCGGTACGATATGCTGAACGTTGTATTATGGGGAGCGCTGAGCAGATCGAAAATACCTGCCCAGGAAGAGTCTCTCAAGAGAAAATAGAAAGCGATCAGACGGTTTCACACTGATTCATTGGTCACGTCGTCGATGTCTGGCATGGGATGTGACAGTTCCCGACACTTACGCCACTTCCCATCTTGTCCACACATCCATCGGAGCTGGCGAAACCGGTGGCTCTTGGAACAGGGAAAGACTGCAGCTCATATCAGAGTTTGGAAGCAGGATAACGGACTAACCCATGATCAACTAAAGACAAAATACTTATTCCAGCGGATTTCGGTGGCTCTTCAACGGGGGGAACGTCATGTGCCTCTTCAGGACTGCCACTGCTATCTGAGTTCTGCTGAGCTGGCGCTTCACACAATAATAACATTAATAATAATAATAATAATAATAATAATAATAATAATAATAATAATAATAATAATAATAATAATAATAATAATAATAATAATAATAATAATAATTATCATTATTATTATTATTATTATTATTATTATTATTATTATTATTATTATTATTATTATTATTATTATTATTATTATTATTATTATAGTAGTAATAATAATAATAAAAATAGTAATAATAATAATAATAATATAATAATAATAAGTTGTAAGTTGTTCGAGCCGGACCCGGAGGAGATGTTACCATTCCCGAATAACTAGTTTTCTTTTGTCTCCTGACAAATTTTTGTGACGCCCGAGGGATTATGTTTACCTCGGGACAAAAAAAATAATAATCTGACGTCTTCTGAGCCAGGCCTCAGGAGACTAAAGGGAAAATAGTTTTCTCTTCCAACGGTTAGCCATGACAGTCCAGCGTTTCAACGCAGCCGCTTTCCGCCATACTTTTGCACTTCCGGATCTCGACAAAGATGGTCACTCCAGAGATTAATTTTCGTATCTTAGTATCTGACTCCTGAGGGATTATATGTACCTCGGGAAAAATAATAATAACTTAATCGAGGGATAACGCTTCAAGGAGAACAATTGCTTTAACGATGATGATGATGATGATGATGATGATGATGATGATGATGATGATGATGATGATGATGATGATGATGATGATAATAATAATAAAATAATAATAATAATAACAATAGTAATGATAATAATAATGACTTAGCGGAGGACGAGGCCTGATTTCCTGGAAATAAAAATGTATTTAAAAAATTATAATAATAATAGCATATTGTTTTGTCCTGACAGAAAGCATAAGAGAAGCCGAGTGGTCCATTGCCGGCTAATTAAAGCAGTTGACTCAAACCCACACATGTTCTTTGCCTGTATTTCCCTGAGAGTCGAACCACTCCTTATTTTTGTCGTCCTCGGGCTCACAATTTTCCCTTCCAAGTAAGAATGACAATAACTTTTTATCAAGGGTTCTATATCGAAACGTGTATTAATATTCAAAGAAGAGGGGCAGATGAGAGATTATCTTATCACTCTAATATTTATCTATGATTGTTACTAATTGCGTTATGTCAACTGGTATGAGAAATAAACGAATATTTGATTTGATTTGATAGGCAGCCCTATTAGCGGGTCCTAAAACCCATATCAGTTGAAGATATCTGAGAAAAGGCACCCACCATACGCTAATTGGTAGGCTATACTTATATTGGTGTGGTATTGTGGGGCGTGATGGCTCAGTGGTAAGTTCGGCGCCTTGTGACCGGAGGGTTGCAGGTTCGAATCCCACTCTAGCCGCTGCGTACGGACCTTTGGCAAGTCCTTCACTCGCAATTGCTCGTGGCGCTTAGGCGTGAAAATTCCGGCACAGTATCAAATGCTGTGGTCGGGAGCGCCTCTGAGTAGTAGTTGACTTCGAGAGGCGCTATAGAAATATCCGGAATAAATCAAATAAATAAATAAAGTATCAGCGACCATCATTTCCCGTGCTACTGACACATACAGTACAAATATAAATAATATCTATTGCCTATTTGCGTTTACTGTGCAAGTGATTTACTTGCCTGGACGAAGAACTTGAAAGGTTTCTGTTGTGGAGCCAATGGTGTTGCTTAAAGTGATTGAATAATTTCCGTAAAAAGCTTCTGTCGTGAATGTAAATTGAAGAGAAAATGGAGAAAATGAATTTGAATAAGAGACGCGTGGTGGTAGATCGTGAGCGTATCCAGATGTGTTTATAAAAGTCCAGTTTGTTGCAGAAGTCACGTTAGGTACTGCCTGGAAATTAAATGAGAGCGAAACGAATTGGCCTATACCGGCGTTGAATATCCTGCTGTTTGGATTTCTTGACGAGATATACGGTCGATCTGAAGCAGAAAAACTTGACACACTTATGAAAAATAATGGCCTGAGCAGACTCCATAGTGCAGATTTTATGCAAAAAATATTTGGGTTACAAATGCAAAAGGCGGATATTAAGCCTAGCCTAAGAACTGTTCATTATTGCCCGTTTATACTATTAATTAGGCCAGTTCTGGAGATTTATTTGGCCCATTATGTTTCCACCTTTCAAAACGCTTTCGAAAAATAAACTTGGCATAAATGTCTACACAGTTTGAAAGAAATGTAGCTGAAAGGGTAAATACAAATGTATGCGCATTTTCAGGTGGGGGCTCGGTGTGTAAAAGCAGGTTTTGAGAAGTCTATCTATGGCTGTTAACGCTCATCTGACTGAGGTGATCTTTTAATATCGCGTTAAAGTAACCAAGGCGCAGAATAAGCCTTCTTCGTTGAATGATCCATTGCTCCATCAAATATTCATCCCCAGATGATTGTAGAAGGCAGATTACTACGGCTTCTTGTCTCAAAATGTGTGCATAACTCTGCAAAACTCAGAGACTTAGAGAACCTCTCAGGCGTTGTAGCAAAATATAGGCCTACTGTTACAGTAATCAGTTCTTTCCGGCAGATATACAGATATTTATCGTGACAGCAGCGAATGGCATTACAAGACTGCACGGCTATAATGTCAGGTAATATTTGTGCTGTAGTTTTGGGGGTGGAATTCTAGCAATTGAACTTGAAAATATTGGTGATTTTAAAAAGCGCATGGCATGCACTGCGGGTACGAATTCTTTGCTAAGAGTATTCAAACAATCCCAAATGTTTTAATGCTCCACGATTAGATATGAATACTAACGTTTTAGCTGTAAGTAAAACCAACTGCTGCTAGATTCGTACGGTGACCATTGTTCCCGCGCATAGCTGAGGATCCCTCGAGTATCATCATACTGAGCCGATGCAATCACAAGGCTTTTGCCGTCGTTTTTGATGCTGTAGCCAGGCAGTAAATCGTCAGAGTATTCAAGTTTTACTGGTCCACTAGAAATATTTTGAAGTGTGCTGTCAATCCATGACAAGTACCACCGATAGTATATCTTAGGTCGGTACGCCACTGGTAATGAAGTCGGTATCACAGTAGAAGTCAGCTCGACTGTATCGCCTTCAGTTGCCGGTATTTTCCTACTCCCGTCAACCGTTTGATTCACAAAACTTGTAGAATCCCCTAGATATAAATATTCATTTAGTTTATTAACTTGCAAGGAAATTTGTAAAGCCAAGTCTGTTTGGATAATGCAATCATGAACGCTCCCCTAAAACTCAATTCAAACTTCATGAATGCATACATACACAGCTGTTAAGTCTTCATTAACCAATATGTAAGATTTCTGTCTCCTTTCCGTTATATCTTACGAATAATTATATACGCATCATCAATCTCTTTCTTCGACTTGCAACTGTTTTCTGCACAGAGATAACCTGAATTCTTTAAATATTCACACATTTCAATAACTTTTCTTAGAATAAGTGTTTAATTTCTTTTTTTCTGAAGTGTCAAAGTTCACAACAGTACAGTTTATTTCGAATATTTTAATACATCAGCCGAAAACGAATCTTGTTGACTTCGTTAACATCAAGGCTACATCACTTCATTATAATTATATATTCAAAGGGATTACACACTACACAGGTCTTAGCTATAAATCATCATCGTCATCAAATTTAACAACTATTTCACCAGTATTGCTGAGGATCTCATTGGGAAAATACCTGCGTCCAATAACACTATCTATACTTATCTTAGTCCACAATTACCAACCTCTTTTGCTATTTACCCCACCTCCCCGGATGAACTAATCTCACTTAGTCATACTATAAAAATCTCTCACAGCACAGGCTTCGATGAGATCGACCCATCTGTTGTTTTTCCTGTATTTGAGCACATTGCCGCTCCTTTATCAGCCATCATTAACTGCTCTCTGTCCACAGGAATAGTTCCCTCAAGCCTGAAAATAGCTAAAGTCACACCAATCCATAAACAAGGCCCAGAAGAGGAACTGACCAACTATAGACCAATCTCTATTCTACCATTTTTTTCCAAATTCCTTGAAAAAGTCATGTTTATTCGTCTATTTGACTATGTTAATAAAAAAAACATCTTACATATATCTCAACATGGTTTTCAGCCCGGTCATTCAACTGCTATGTCACTTTTGAGTATCCAGGATAACATCTCATCTGTTATTAACCGTGGCGAATATGCACTAGGTGTTTTCATCGATATTGCAAAAGCATTTGACACTGTCAATCATGAAATACTCCTTAATAAACTTCAAAATATTGGAATACGTGGTATCGCACAGGATTGGTTCAAAAGCTACCTCGAAGATATGAAACCACAGGTCCTATGCAATGGCTCCCTATCAAAATTAAAATTAAATAAATTTGGTGTACCACAAGGATCAATTCTTGGACCCCTCCTTTTCTTAATTTTTATTAATGACCTCCCAAACGCTTCACCAATCCTGCGCTTTGTGCTTTTCGCCGATGATACGAACATTTTTGCTTCTCACAAATCATACCAAACACTCTTTCAATTAATGAACGAAGAACTAACAAAAGTCATTGACTGGTTCAGAGTCAACAAATTATCATTGAATCTAAAAAAGACAAACTACATTTTATTTTGCTCGCATCGTAAACATATCCCAGAAACAAGGGAAGCACTCATTATGGACAACAACCCTATACCACAAGCAACCTCTGTCAAATTTCTGGGAGTATTTGTGGACCAATTCCTTACATGGAAAGTACATATTGAGAATATCTCTAAAAGAATTGCGAAAAGTGTGGGTGTATTAGCCCGTATTGCCTACTTATTACCAACCCATATTAAACTGAATTTATATTATTCTTTAATTCACCCTTATCTCTCATATTGCAACATAGTCTGGGCTTCAAATTACTCAACTTGCTTGCTTAGATTAACTTCATTGCAAAAGAGGGCTGCTAGAATTATAGCAAGAAAATCAGGTCCCATTTCCCCCCTTGCTGCATTACAAAGCCTAAAAATTTTATCAATTGAACAGATTAGAATCCAACAGACCTCTGAATTCATGTTTAAGTATATGCACAATCTTCTTCCTGCAGCATTCAATGACTTCTTCAGTTTGACATCCAAAATAAACCCCTACTATGTCAGGACATCTGCCGATTATAGAGGAGCATTTGCTAGAACAAACACCCGAAAGTTCTCAATAAAAAGTGCTGGCCCGAGGACTTGGAATAATATTCCTGTTGCCATAAGAAATCTACCTAATATTTTAATTTTTAAGAGAAAGCTCCGCGAGTACCTAGTAGCAACAGTTCCCCAACCTTCCCCATCCACATTTTACTAACAAATTACTGCCTTAAATGCGCACTAGGTTTTGATGCTGACACCTGATCTGATATTACTTCGATGTTTAGTTAACTAGTTAAGTCCAAAATGTCTAGTATTACAATGTTATGCCAGTTGCCGTTATTTTTTATGTACAAGGGTAACCCTGATAGCGGGACCCAGGTCCCTTAAGGGTTTCTCTCCCTTTACTTCCATTGGACACTAATTAATTTATCTGTTTTCTGTTAAAATTTTACACTGAATGATATTATTTCTTGTACTGCATATTATGATATTATGCGAAGTAATAAAACTTATGGTTATGGTTATGGTTATGGTTATGGTTATAGTTCCTAACGCCCGCCAATTGGCCGCAATGGGTACGAATAAATGAATAGACATTATATAGCCTGCTAAAAACAGTGACGGATTTAGGCGTAAGCTACAAAAAGTTAAAGCCTAAGGCCTGACAATCCGCAGGGACCTAAAAAATTCAGAATTTGGAGGGGGCTTTTTAAAATTCGATGTGTACTGTATATATATGTTACAGGGAATGTGTATTTTCAGGGAATATGTATATTCCCTGAAAATTTCAGGGTATATGTATATTCCCTGATTCACTCAGGGAATGTATACATTCCCTGAAAAAACCAGAGTATATACATATTCCCCGAAATCTTCAAGTGATTTCTATACACATTCCCTGAAAGCTTTCAAAGACACAGCGACATAAAGTCAACAGTAGGCCTATAGTGCTTAGCTAGGGTTATAATTGATCTTGAGTTTTTATCCGAGCTTGGGAAATGGAGGTTTCTTGGACCTTGGTTTTTTCTTTGGCTTTTCTTGTTTTATTTAAACCCTGTTTTAAAATTCATTTAATCAATTTCTTAAACGGTCTGGATGGTCGAGGTCAATAAATAAATGGCGCAATATGCATGCTATACTAGTTTATTTATATTTAAAATATTACTAGTCGAAAGACTAAAGGAGACTGCAGACTCAGACTGAACTGTTTTGGAAGTTTTCTGGAAGTAAACTGTTGCCCTTTTCAAAACTTAGGAAATTATTTTTTGAGTTTCATAGTCCGATTTCCAGGAGGCCAAACCAAATCAAAGGGGGTTTCCAGAGAGTAGTCCAAAAGAGGTCCAAGTCCGATTTCCAGGGTACCAGATCACGGGGTTTCCAGAGAGTGGTCCAAAAGAGGTCCATGTCCGATTTCCAGAGTACCAGATCAGGTAAGCCAGAGCAGCTGTCAAAGCGGGTGTCGTTTACGGCGAGTATAATTGGAAGGCGGAGTATCAGATGAGTCAGAGTAGGAGTATTTGAAAAGGTGAGACTTCAGTTTTGAGTGGAAACCGATGGCTAGGGTTTTCTTTGGTTATTTTAATGTTCTAGCTTAGGTTTTTCATTTTTCAACAGTGATAACACTGATTGATTACTACTAAAACCTTTCTTCTATGAAGTGAGATGTTGTTTATTCTGAAGATTTGATCCTATATTTACGTACAGTTATTGAACAATGGGCGTTTGCGCATCAAAGGAGGTACGCAGTGATAGAACCTTCCAATTAGCGACCAATTATAACCCTAGCTAAGCACTAGGCCTACTGTTGACTTTATGTCGCTGTGTCTTTGAAAGCTTTCAGGGAATGTGTATAGAAATCACTTGAAGATTTCAGGGAATATGTATATACCCTGGTTTTTTCAGGAAATGTATACATTCCCTGAGTGAATCAGGGAATATACATATACCCTGAAATTTTCAGGGAATATACATATTCCCTGAAAATACACATTCCCTGTAACATATACATAGCGTAGAACCTTTTTAAATGGCTTGTGTAGCAAATTCCATCTCGCCTGAGTAAATGCGCATTCATTTGAAAATAATTTGAAGTTTTCACTTATATCAGTTCGGGCTGTCTGCGTCGCGCGCTTTGATTCATATTAAAATCACGCACCTGTGGGGAAATTTCTCGCGTCACTGTTTACCAGGTGGTCATAAAAACTGGTGTATCCCCAGATCACTACTTCGTCGGATTATGCACGTCGAATGAATCATTCCACAGCTGGCGTCATTTGCGTTCGGCAACTCAACTCACCGCGGTCTCTGTATTCCAACAACTAGAACTAGACGATATGGCTCAAGAAATTTTTCTGTTGCTGGACCATCTGTCTGGAACAGCTTATGGCCTGAAATCAGCAATCACCTGTCGATCAATTTCGGACAGGACTTAAAACAACAATGTTCCTTGAAGAGTATCCATGTTACTGAGCGAGTCCATAACAAACCAGGGGCTGTGACACATAGGTGCTAACCTAATAGTAGTAATACACAGCCTACATGCATGTATATTGTAGGAATTATGATTATAGCCACTTACCGTAAACGAAAAGTAAAGCACCCGCATCTGTTTGTACTCTTGCTCCCATTGTCACTGACAGTGTGTAGTTTCCAGAATCAGACAACTGGATGTCACTTATGATGAGAGTTACCACTCCAGTTTGGTTATCCAGTGAGTATTCGGCGTTGGTTTCCAATGTCCCATTTGCTTTACTGTAGACGGAATAACCTGATAAAGGTCCACTGACGGACCACTCGAATGTGGCTGTTTCTCCAATAGATTTTCTTTGTATTCCAGGCGTTGTATTAATTCCTTCAATCGAGATACAGACAAGCAAGTATGAGCATGCACTATTCCTTCCAATTACTTTGTTTCTGTCATTCCACCTGCGCTTAGCTACACTCTGCACATAATTTCATCTAGGCCTAACGCATGATTTAAGCCTATTGTGAGTAAATCCCCAAGACCCTAAGTGGAATTTAGGCGAGGCTCACATTTCCTCCTCCAGCTCTTTAGCCAGCAGTTTCGCCTCTGGCCCTTCGACCAGCAATGTACGGCTGCCTAAGTCTTGGACGTGGGGCTAACGCATCACAGAATTTGCCATTGATCTCCCACCTTATGTTCGCTCCAATTCAAAATGCTTGGTGATGGAGGCACATAAGCGCAAGTAACTTGTTCAGGGTCATTACACGAAGTCTGTTTGGTGGGCTGATACCTGATACTTGTAATCTTTCGATTGCAGACTTAGCGCGTTAACCAAGTAGATCTACCTGTATCACGCAGCACGGTGGTATGTTTCGTGTGCTTTGCATATTATTGTCGAAAAATGTCAATATGAGGTCGCTTACTTATTAATTAAACTTATAGAATTTGGTCATTTTTACGCAATTCTTCAATCAGTTTACCTTGACTAATATGAAATGCAATATTTTATGTTAGCCTGATCAATTTCAGACTGCTGCAGTTTGTCAGCATGACTTGTATTTACTTTATAAAGTTTATTCAATAAACGAATATCATCATCACTGACCTGAGAGAGCGCTGTTGATGCAGCAGACCAAAATAGCATATAGTAGTAACATTTTCTTGGTGATACCTGATAATAATATGACACGAAGTTACCGAGGTTCAGAAGATTTATTTATGTGAATTATCTTACTGCGTCAGAACCACTGTAATTCTATGTATTTAAATAAACATGTAAGAAAATAAGTAAAAATCGATGTTATTAAAGAAATGTAGCTGGCTTCGTGTTATTCACTCGGTCTGACTTGCAGTTGGATTTAATTTCACATGTTTGTAAAGGGCTGAATGAGGTCAGTAAACATACAGGTTAATATATTGTAGGTCTAATATAATTAAAAGCCCTGCTAACGTGTGGCGTCCCTCAAGGTTCAGAGGTTACTGCCCGAGGGCTTCGCAATATATACCACGCCACTAGGTGAATAACTTGGTAATGTTTCGCTAGGATATTATTCTTGTGCCGTTGTTTTTCAAATTTACACTTGGTTTGACAGTTTATCTTGCAATGCATCGGCGCGCCTATTTTCCACTGCTTTTCAGGAAGTAGGGGCCTACAGCCTTGGATGGCGGCCAATAACTTCCCTTCAAGCAGTCAAGAAACGAATTTTTGCTGATGGGTATTCCACAGCATCTGAAAGAGTTTGAATGGTTTAAATCTTTCAAACTGGGAGGCACACTTGTTGAGATGGCTGATTCTGTTCCTAACCTGAGTGTTGCTTGTAACTCTATCTTTTACCAACAATTCAATGATTATTTGTAAATCGGCATGGAGGCAAAGTCGTGATTTCAATGCTTCATAGAACATGGGGCGTGGTGGCTCAGTGGTAAGTTCGGCGCCTTGTGACCGGAGGGTTGCAGGTTCGAATCCCACTCTAGCCGCTGCGTACGGACCTTGGGCAAGTCCTTCACTCGCAATTGCTCGTGGCGCTTCGGCGTGAAAATTCCGGCACAGTATCAAATGCTGTAGTCGGGAGCGCCTCTGAGTAGTAGTTGACTTCGAGAGGCGCTATAGAAATATCCGGAATAAATAAATAAAATAAATAAATGAATCCTGATTGCTGAACTGGAAGCCAATGCAACGATTTAAGTACAGTGGTTCTACGATTTATTAATTTCGATTAGAGTCAAAGAGTTTTTATCCTTCTGGAGCTTCTGCAGATTATACTTAGTGATATCAGGAAAGGAGCAGACGAGAAAAAGAAAGTTTGGAGATAAAGTAGCAATATGGGACGTAATCAGGACAAGTTGCTCGAATCACAGACAAGTTCTGTCTATAATGCAAGGCTGCGGTCGGCTACTTGGGGTTAAAAGGTTATTGCACAATGAACTGATGGAAAATTACACTTATATCGTATGCGACACCTACGAAATCCAACTAATGCTACATGGTGTTTGTAGGTGATGTTGCTGTTGCTGTTGATGGTGACCATAGCGATGGTGTTGAAAATAGTAACGAGAGAGAACATTAATGAAAACCTGTGAAGTTAGGACAACATTAAACGATACGACTGAAATTTAGTAATCTATTATTAGCAGCAGTTACCATTCATGTTTGGAATTTATCGAAGGCTGAATTGAAGTATGATCTTACTATTCTGTATCAATTCGTAAACTTACTTTAAACGATCATCCACCGTATAAAAAACTCCGTGATTTGACAGCGGAAGCAATTAGGCCTAGCTGGAAACCTGAAACCAAGTGAATGTCCTCGCAGAAAGCTGCCGGTCGTTTTAGCACAGTTTACTTCCTTCTTCAGTGAATGAAATCTTCCTATGCCCAAACCTGCCAGCTCAGCGAATCATAGGAAGGCACGACCTAGCCATAGGCATACTGAACAATATTAGCAAATAAACACACAAGACTATTTGACAATGGATTATTTATCCACCGCTGAGTCTTGAAGTTCAGCCTAGATGTGGCTAATTCTGAAGGAAAGAAAAGAAAGGAAAGGAAGCAGATAATTTTGGAATGAGGCTACAGAATAAAATTAAGCAAGAAATGTAGAAGAAAATCCGAAAGAAGAAAGAAATTAAAAAATGAGGCAAAAAGAAAAAAACAAAGAAAGACATGATTCAAGGATGATGATGATGATGATGATGATGATGATGATGATGATGATGATGATGCTGATGATGATGATGAATACGACGATTTCTACAGCGCCGTAACACGACACCAAGGGCGCTTAAGAAAACTGCGAACTAGAAGAAACAGTTACCCACGCACATAAGCAGCCAACACGGAAAAACGGAAAAAGCATAGAAGAACTGAAGAATGGAAAACATGAATGGAACTATTAAGGGAAATGAAGATTGGAGAAAGAAAGAAGGAAACGAAGGAGAAAACGAAAGAAGGCAGGAATTTAGAAAGAGAAAACGAGCATGTAAGGAAGGAAAGGTGATGATAATGAGCTGTGCGACTCAGAACCTCTTCTCTGGTTAAGAAAATGTTTCAGATGACAGTGTAATACAGAAATTATGTTGTCTGGTTGTGTGGTGTTAATAGAGTCACTATACTCATGCTATAATGGAGTATGTGTTCAGTATTGTGAACGCGCTTTTCTAAAGGCATTGATATTGATTTAAATTGAAAATTTATGTTGATCAGTTTTAACTACTATTCATGTCTGGACATTAAATTTTGATTGGCAGCATAATGCGTCAATGTTTGCGTTCGGCTGAACAGGCGTAAAGGCGGCCTTGCATATAATTAACTGTGCACGTATGTATATCTATATAGCCTACGCGCACGTGTTGACGCTACAAGAAAGTGACTGATACCTGTAGAGCGAATTTCAAGTGTGAACAGCGTGCAGTATAGAGCGTTGAGTGTAGTGTACATTGTAAGATAGACATGTGCTGAATATTTGTGGGTTGAATTGAAAGAAGAAGAATTTGAAGGTGTTCGGTCTGTGCCGTGTAAATTGACTTCCACGCAATTAGTTTTATTTTATTTATTTTATTCCGGATATTTCTATATCGCCTCTTCAAGTCAACTACTACTTCTACTCAGAGGCGCTCCCGACTACAGCATTGTTACAGTGCCGGAGTTTTCACGCCTAAGCGCCACGAGCAATTGCGAGTGAAGGACTTGCCCAAGGTCCGTACGCAGCGGCTAGAGTGGGATTCGAACCTGCAACCCTCCGGTCACAAGGCGCCGAACTTACTACTGAGCCACCACGTTGAGCTACTTAGACGTAGAAGTAGAATAGGGCCTAACAGTTAAAGTAGGTGTTAAGAAGCAGTGAAGATTACGGTGTCAAAGAGAACTGAATTTGACGAGTAAACTTATTTTATGTTGAGTTCGCTCAGGGGCTCAAAATTAATGGAGATGAAATCTCGAAACGTCTGTCTACTGTGAAGGAGATCTGATCCCTGACTTTCGGGCTGACGCTCCGATATTCTGACCTCTGGTCTATCGCGCATCACATCCTTATAGTCATAACTATAAACCTTGGAGTAATTGCTGTTAAAGAAATAATTTACCACATAAATACTTACTCTAGTTTAGAGCATCTTTAAAATAATATCTTGCACAGTCTACTGGCCTTTGCTTTGATGAAGGCTAACGCTGATTTCATGAGGTCATTGTTATCCAAACATTAATGAGTGGCCTTCTGAGTAGCCCTCTTGAAGAGGCGCTATATAAATGTCCTAATGAATGAATGAATGAATGAATGAATGAATGAATGAATATGTACTTCCTAGTTCCTTTTAAGCTCAAGCAGCTTTGATATATTTCAAAGGTTTGCAAACATCTTCAGGCAAGTATGCAAACATATGCTGCTTGTCTTGGATCTTCTTTTTAAGGAGTTAATGTTAGAATGTTAGCACATGACTACATACGTGTGAATATGCTAGAGCGAGTGTATTTGTGTGTGTTTATCGAACGTGCCAACTCGACCTGCGTCAGGTTCATATAATGCGCCGCTAGTTTGCAGCCGAAGCCGCCACACCTCTGAGGCACGCATTCATATGCATCAGTGTTTCTATGAAGTTTTCGCGATGTCACTGGCAGCAAGAGCCCTTAATATGGATCTTGTCTTACCCTATATGAATTGAATATATGTATAGGATTTATTATGGCAGTGCTATTATTTTTTGCAGCATAAATCCGCTCCATGAGGGCATTTTTCATTAAGACGTAGCTTTTCGCTATACTGAATATGATTCCTTCTGGTGACTAGGGTAGGACGTGTCTCTTAGAATGCATAATCCTAAGAGCCCTAACTGATACTGTTGATCATCAACTGCTTCTGTCTAGAAAAAGCAGAAGCGTCAGCGTATCGGCTGTGGTTTGAAAATCGGTAGGCACCTACCTAATCTTAAGTTCAGTTATGCTAAATCACAATAGTTGAGAACGTACCAGCACACTGGTTAGTTTATCCTAACATCGTCAAAAAAATATGCCTCACTCATTGAGTCGTGTACATGTGGATGCTCAATTTATGTCACTCTGCATCCAATATCAACCTGAGATACATACAGGCAATAAACTAATCGCATAGGCCTACTGTGACTGAAAGGGAACTATAAATCTAAAAATGGTGTTTAGTTTACAGTCACTATATTGGTATTAGTCAATTTTTAAAAAATGATCTGATCTGTGGCTACTATAATGTCTGCAAGCAAATGCTTAGGAAATGTAGTCTCTACCCAACACATGCCAACAAAGGGTAAAACTATAATCTATTCCCAAACGACTATAACATTTTAATACAATTTTTGCAAGATATATATATATCATACCCCTACCATTCTATGTCAGTCACGAAGTTAGTTAATCAAATAAATACTCCGAATATGTCAGTTACTAAGATAAATATTAAGTAGACCTATTCCTATACCAGTTTTTTTACGCTGGTTTCTTTTAAAGACACTAGGCCTAGATATCAAACAAAAGAGGTCTTTATGTCAAGAATAAGCATCGTCTTATTTGGTTAGGTAATCAAGTTTCTATGTTTACGTACATTATAAATTAATCTTTAATCACTGATAAATATAAAAGAAAACACTCATAGAAGTCATTTTGATAATTTTTCTTTTCCATCTTGCTCTAGAAAGGTTTCTTACTCTTCTTGCAAACGGTTGTATCGATTTTTTCAGTTACGATTTCCCTATTTATTAACAGACACAATACAATCAAGGATGATCAAATCTGTGTATGAATTGTGGCGCCATCTCAGGATCAGGCAATCTATCAGAAACTAAAACAATTGCAAGTATGACAGATTATCATGTACTTCAAGTGAGGTTCGTATGTTAAGCTACTTAATCGTCCATATTGACTCTACAACCAAAAGATTGGTTTTATGACATCAAAGCATTTCGGATGTCATATACAGTGATCATCATTACACATACCTTTCATTGGTGCGAGGTCTAGTTTGCTGGATTTTTATGTCAATTGCATACACATTAAGTTAAACTGATATGCTAAGCTATATTGACTCCATAGTATAGTATAGTATAGTATAGTATAGTATAGTATAGTATAGTATAGTATAGTATAGTATAGTATAGTATAGTATAGTATAGTACAGTACAGTACAGTACAGTACAGTTTAGTATAGTATAGTATAGCATAGCATAGCATAGCATAGCATAGTATAGTATAGTGATACGGAATAGTATAGTATAGTACAGTATATTATTACATAGCATAGTATGGTATAGTACAGTATAGTATTGTTTACTATAGTAGAATATAATATAGTATAGTTTAATATAATAAGCCTACAATACAATAAAATATAATGCAATATAAAATATTATATCATAATCTATATAAATAAAGACAAGACTCTGTCTGTCTGTCTGTCTGTCTGTCTGTCTGTCTGTCTGTCTGTCTGTCTGTCTGTCTGTCTGTCTGTCTGTCTGTCTGTCACAGCGATCTTTGACCTGGATGCATTTCTACAGCTTTGGACCTTTTCACTCCAAACCTTCACTAATGTCTCGGGGTGGGCATTACACACCCAGTGTGAGGCTTCGCGTCCCCCGTTTTCACCGCTACCATGGTGTCCCGGGCCAAAACCTACCCGGGCAATGCATTTTTAGCTGGTAAAAAAATTACACTCAACCACTCGCCAGATGGCGCCGCCGGGTTAAGCAGCTACAGTACGGATTCGCTAGAGGGATTGAAACTTTCACTGAACTAAAACCTCCGAAACCCGGGCAACGCCGGGTAAACCAGCTAGTATAATATACGGTTAATATTGATAGAGACGTGTAAGAAATCAGTTTTAGTTTTTTACTTTGCCAGGCCTCATGTACCATCTCTCTGCCATCAAGCAATCTCATGAACGTTTGCATAACTAAGTATGTCTACGTGTCAGCCTTCGTGTCTAATGGTCTTTCTCAGAGTAGAATAATGCTACAAAAAATGTCTAAAGTAAATTAAGGCCTACCTGCTGGAGGAAGAACTTGGAATGTTTCTGTTCTTGAACCGTGACTGTTGGTTAAAGTAACAGAGTAATTTCCATAGGAGTTCAACGAGGAGAGCACAAAATTAAGATAAACTGTACCACTGGTCATGGAATCGATAGTCAGCGGCAATTCAGTTGTGTATCCTGACCCATTTATGAAAGTCCAGTTGGCATTCCACCTTTTGCTTGCAGGGTAGAATTAATATGTGTATGGTCTACCTAAAATTTAAAAAAATGTATTGACTCTGAGTGAATTACATCTGCAAAGAAATTAGAAACAAACTTCCTACAATACGCCCAGCCAAAGTCTCTTCGTGAACCACCCAGCCACCCCTCTCTATAGGTGTTATTAGATAATATTATATATCATTGCATTGTATAGCATTGAACTGTATTGTATTCCATTGCATTGCTCTGTGCTGTATTCCAGTGCAGCTGTGCAGGCCTATTGTAGAAACGCGTTGTACTGCACTTCTTAACAACCAGTGAGCACTGACAAGACCTTTGTATTGTATTTTACATAATTGCATTGCAATATTTTTATTGCATTTTGAGCAAATGGTAGAAAAACATTTGTACTGCGCAGTACTTTTTTTCAGCCGGAACGCACCGGAACGGCGTTCCGGCACCTTTTTTCAGCTACTAAAACTAATTTATTTATTTTAATAATAAAAACAATAATTCAATTATTTTAATTCAATTTCAGTGTTGTGAACTGTTTTCAGTGTTTACTGAGACCCCTCCCAACCCTCAAACACGTTTTTCTCAGGATTTTAGTCCTTCCATTATTGTTCAGTTCCGGAAACTATTGCTCAGTTCCGGAACCTTTTTTTCTAGAAAAAAAACCACAGGTACTGCGCTTCATAAGAGCCTCTCAGAAGCACGAGAGTTGACGGAATGCATGGTTTATTTACCAACTGTAAACATTTTAGGGTTCATGCTACTTGGAAACTTCAAGTGTACTCTGCCCGTGCATCCTTTGCACTCAACTAGACTTACAGTCCGCCTCTATATATAACTCGTTAGAAATGGTCACATTAAGCTCCTTTGAACCTTTCACCTTATGACATTTATAGTAGACTGTACATAAATAGGCTTTCTTATAATTGGTTAAAGCATGATTAAGCACGATACTCACTGTAAACCTGTAAGGCAAGCGAAGAACGATATTCATCATAAGATGATCCTTCTTCCTGACAATAGCATGCAAAACTGTAACTATCTGTATACTGAGCTGAGGCGATAACGAGGGTCTTTCCATCATTTTTAAAACTGTATCCAGGAAGAGCGATTCCATTTTGCAACACCGCAGTTCCACTGGAAATATTCTGGAAATAGCCATACCAGCCACTATACCAGAAGTAGTACATTCTAGGTCGAAAATCTGCCGGCAATGAATTGGAAGTAGCTGAGCAGTTCAATTCGATGGTATCTCCTTCAAAAGCTGGATTTCGTCCGACTGCCAGTGTTAAGTGGGGGTAAGCATAATCTGAAATAAGTATTTATGGATTGTCGCATTAAAGATTTTAAAGAAAGTTTTCTTTGTCTTGTTGCAAGAGCGCTCTCCCATCAGGTTCCCATGCAGCTTACCTTTGTAATTTTCGTCATTGTTTGGTTGTCAGTTGACCAGCTTGTTCCTTGGGCTAGGACTTTCATAGTGCAAAACAACGCTGTCACGGTGGTGAATGGGTCATTTTGAAACAATCTTCTACTTACTATTATATAGTGAGTATTCGATTTCATGGGCGTCTGGAGGGGCAATGGGGCATTTGCCCCATCCCTGGATTTTGCGCATATTTTGCAAAAATAAAATCTTTTGATAATTTTGATTATTACAACAGTCCCAACACGATTTTAAATGCGGAAAAGCACTTAATTATTTAGGTACAGTCCTGGACCATTATTTTGGCCCTATTTTAAAAGCTGTCACGTGTTCTGTGTTAATAAATTACTTACTATTCCATGCAAAAAGTCAATCACCCAACAAAACCTCTTTCCCTACCAAAATTTGCCCCGTATAAAATGTTGCCCTCCTATAAAAATTCCTCCAGCGCGACGCCCATTGTCGATATCTCCTCTGTGTTCCCGTATTTCTGAGTAATTTGTTTGGTAGGGAAGCGCCCTGCAATTTTGGAAAATACGGAATATAAGCACACTTATTTACACAACTCTATAGAGACGCATTATAGGCGTGGTCCTTATTGTAATATCATTGTAATTTTGATCACGGATTTATATAGCGCCTCTTCAAGAGACATATCAGACACGCTTCCGATCTAACGGATTGGCTTCCAAACGCTTGAGGTGAAGAATGACCAAGAGCTCATTATCGTACTTTGATAAGCAGAATGTCGGACCGACCACAGCCAGGCTTATCTGCTGCACCGTGAAAGATCGAGGCTGGGAATAGCCAGGTCAACACGTGCAGCAAAGCGAAGAAATCAATGGCCATAACTGGATGACACCAAGACAATCAACTCCTTGAAATAATATGAAGCACGATCGGCAAGGAAATTATGCGTGAGCATTAAGATCTTAATTAAATGCACTTGCGCTGCAGCAACTACTTTGACTGTTACCGCATAAAGTTCGCAATATGCCCAAAGCTGAGACTTACAGTATACAAAAAGCAAGGCAGCCGATGTCACTTCAGTCGAAGGTCCTGTAGCATGAAGAAGGCGACGTGACATTATGCTGTTTTGAAAAGACATCGATGTTAATCTTTAAATATATTAATCCTGAAAATAGGATCAGATATAAAAATTCGAAATTGGCAATACATCACACATAATTAAGGTTCAGAACAGTGTTTTAGCTTATATAGTGCCTATAGTTACTCGCAATTACGACTTTAACCAGCTTGCCACTTGCCCGATGTTCATTAAGTAATTTTATTAATTGTCTTCCAGTCATCTTGACCGCAATATTAGGCCCCTATATAGTGTATTTTCTCAGTAGGCCTAAATTAGTTTAGTAAAATTCTAGAACTTCAATTTATGAGGCTCTTTAGGCAGAAGAATTTACGAGCTCTGAGGTGATTGATTTGGCTTCATATGCATAAGTTCAACTTGGGTCATTATTTACTTTTAATAGCTTGAAACTGATAATTCGTTAAAGACTTTTCCATAGGTTTAGATTTAAAATGCAAAAGACCATTGAATGATTTCGATAAACGCGTTTGATCTGCTTTTTATTTTTGAAAGTTCACGAAGTCCCCGAATAAATGCCTTCAACGCCTGGCTGTAAGACCATAATTGGAGTGAGAATAATGTAAGCTTACCTGTCAAGACACTAGTGATGCACAGGGCCAGTGAACAACATATTGTAAAACACTTCATTCTGGAAAATTGTATAGAGTCACCTATAGTGATAACCATACAACTTCCAAATTATACGACTGGATAAATAAGCGAATACAACTAAGCAAAGAGTAAACCTGTTCTTTAAACGTATAGTAAAGTGTTGGATTAGCCCGCCTTTTCTTTTATCCCATCAGTTCTCCAGATAAAATGCTAGCACACGGTATAGTTGCTCCAAACCTATTAGACTGCAAAAGATGCAGGCTATTCAGAAAAGGCGCCACAAAACTGGAAGCAGATCTTAAATGATAAATTATTACAGACAATTCTAAAATAGTATTACATGCTTAAAGTTACAATCATAACTGTAGTATTCAATATGCATCAGCATTTGAATCAAACTACAGGCTACTAAAGTTTGCAACTCACTTTTAATTCTTCCAAATGAGATATAAAGGAAATAGCATCAATTTGAATTTTACAAGCGTACAGTGTACATGCATTAAATTTCGTCAATATAATTTCGTTAACTGTAACAACCTTCCAATACTGTGAGCGGCGCTATACAAATCTTCAAATACGATACATAAATGCCGAATGTAAGTAGAGTCAGATTATATTCAATACATTTTGAGGATATTCTGACTCTTTACATACAATAGCTAGACGTTCTTGTGTCGGAAGATTGTTACAATAATAGGCCTATGTAAAGGTGTATTAAACTAAACTTTCAAACTGTTGATGGACCTTATCACAAGAATACTTACTTTAGGTATAAGATCTTTAATATATCTTACGCAGTCTTCTAGACCTTGCTTCGCAGGAGACTAACGACGGCTGGCATTCCTTGAGGTTATATTATCCAAAACGTAATACCTATTCTTTCTAGGTTAGGCAGTTGCGATAGGCCTATATACCGACAAGCATATGAAGCCTTCATCGGAAGAACCACTAGAGTCCATTTTTAACATTTTGAGATATTCACAAAACAAACTTTGAAAGTCTACAAGTATTTTATTTATAAAAATATCGAAAAGAAATTTGGCATTCACACGGATCTGTTATGTCTCTATAACAAGTTAAAAGATATTGATTTTACAGGTAGGTGGCGCCACATTGTACAGGTTTAAATTTTGCTGCATACTGGAATGTCTTATGTAAACTTAATTTTTTCGCCGTGAATAGATAGCATTCAATGAATAATTGCATATTTGTTCAACAGTAACAAATTATTCATAATAGCTGCTGCTTTTAAGCTAAAATTAGTATTAAAATTAAATATAAAATTTTTCTGCCTTGTGTGTTTGCAGCTCACGATTCATGCAAGAACCACTTAAGTCCAAGGACTCTAGTTGTTTTTACATGAACTCTATATTTTCTTTCCATTGTAACTCTGGACTGACGTGAGTTTTCTTAAAAACACACTTGTAAATACATGCTCTATAGCAGGGTTTCCCAAACTGTGGGTCGCGACCCAAAAGTGGGTCGCGAAAGTCTGGCAAGTGGGTCGCCAAATGTTTTCGAGAAACATTTATTTTTCGGAACAACAACATTACTTACATTGTTATATTACATAGGTAAAACAATTGCTTTTGGATTGCAATCAACTGTGGGAACCACTGCTCTATAGCATTAAGTATCATAGGACACAGTTAACTCAAAAATGTCAAAAATGGACTCTAGTTGTTCTTCCGATGAAGGCTTCATATGTTATTTTCTATGTGTTCAACACCCTACCCATATATAAGTGCACGCACAAGCATGTTTAAATACTTTCACAATTGTGTAGTGTCAACATGTTTGCTCAGATGTCTTCTCTCCCCTAACTGACCGCTTCGCTAACCGGTTTTGTCAACTTAATATGAAATATTAAGTAATGGTTCAAATATTCTGTATTGAAGTAGCCACAACGCAACGACATTTTAATGGTCATGCAGTAAGCATTAACCTCTTGAGTTGAGCTAACTTTCAATCTGAGCAGTTTTCGAAGGTCTCTTTAGTTAAAATTAGAAACGTTGAAGCTGCATCTTTAAGCTTAATTAGTGCTTTAACAATTAGCAATAGTAACGGCATGACAAGAATAGCAACGAGACGTACATGTATATCTACTCCTTAAGCTTAATTGCATAGTTCCAAATGGTATACTGAAAATTGCCAGGCCTGTAGATGTAGGCCTACTACATATAACTACATAATTGCATAGACACATTTTAACTGGGAATTACTTAAAATTTTATCAGCCTACAGGCATTAAATTGCGTCCATGCATGTTTAAAGGTTTTGATTATTTGTCAGAGTTTGCCTGGAAATTATAAATCATCGCTGAGTGTTGAACTACTTACAACAACAAGTGTTGACTGTAATCCACTTCAAATACATTTATAATATAATTATGTTTTGCGGGAGACCTCGTAAATTTTATACCAAGGCAATGTTTAGTATTTTATAATCATGCTTACTACACAATAATTATGGTGCAGACCTTATTTGCATTTTACCAATGCACTGTATATTTAAACTAGGATTAAGATCTCTTTCAGGTTTCTGTAATAAAAGTCATAAATGAATAAATCATGTGATCACGTGAGTCTTAGCCGGACGACATAGTCTGTCCGTTGAGTACTGCAATCTATTTAGTAGACAACTTCTCGAAGATAATGCAGGTGCGTTGAGGAATGCGGAAGTAATGTTCACTCTAATTATCCATGTAAGCTTATTTCGTAATTGTACGTATATGTAATTGTTTCTTCGCGTAACGCTTTCTCTGTCGATTGAGACTATGAGTTGCTAAAGTCGTTTATTGAAGAACCACATCAGCACGAATCCCGACGTTCATTACATCTCCGTTTACGTGTTTTAAGATAAGCCTTTAATAGGCAGAGATACACAGAGACAGAGAAAGACGGAGAGAAGGACAGATATAAACAGACAAAGGTCGTGTATTCCTCAGTCAGGTAGCTAACTTTGTTCTCTCTGTCTCTCTCTCTCTCTCTCTGCCTCTCTGTCTGTCTGTCTCTTGCTATCTGTCTCTGTCTCTGTCTGTCTGTCTCTGTCTCTGTCTGTCTCTGTCTCTGTCTCTCTGTCTCTCTGTCTCTCTCTGTCTCTGTCTGTCTCTGTCTGTCTCTGTCTGTCTGTCTCTCTCTTTCTCTGTCTCTGTCTCTGTCTCTGTCTCTCTGTCTCTGTCTCTGTCTCTCTCTCTCTGTCTCTCTCTGTCTCTCTCTCTCTCTGTCTGTCTCTGTCTCTGTCTCTGTCTCTGTCTCTGTCGCTGTCTCTGTCTCTGTCTCTGTCTCTCTGTCTCTCTCTCTGTCTGTCTCTGTCTCTGTCTCTGTCTCTGTCTCTGTCTCTGTCTGTCTGTCTGTCTGTCTGTCTGTCTGTCTCTCTCTCTCTTTCTCTAAACGGTGCTCCATCTTAAGAAGTGCAAGATTACTCTTTCTTAACTGTTTACGAATAGAATTTTACATATTGAGCACTTGCCACCTTAATTAAATTTCATTTATTCCGGAATGGCCTAATTATCGCTTAGTCCACAATACAGTTCATATTATAATATTGGTAATAGCACAAATCCAACAAAGGTAAAAATTGTGGAAATGAGTTGAGCAAAAACACATGGTTGCTACGAACTCAATCCATCAATGGAATAAAAAATGGAGTCCATGTCAGCCGACCAATCAGAACGCAGGAATTCGTTTACAGTGGACTCAATAAGGTATGCCGAACTCTCCACAATTGAAGGCTCTGCGTTTAGTCATTTAAGTATGTGTGCAGGAGTGTGTTTGTACAGAGCGTATGCTTGACACAAACACAAGAAGGGAAGTATAGCTGTAGGGAATTTTGGCTACTTGCGAACTAACCTGCGCGTTGTTGACAGAAAACATAGAACTAAACAGTACAGTCTTTGGGTGAGATATCGATTTCGTTGTGTTTCTATCGGATTACACGTTATTCAGCTGTTAATCTGTTGAAAGAATTGTAATTGTAATTGGTAACTTCTATCTCGTCTGATGCACAAAGCATCAACCGATGAAATCTGGTGCTTTCAAATTTCGTTTGCAAAATACGAATCAAATATTCAGCTTCACATAGATCAAAGTCTAACCCCTCCTAGTCTTTTTTCTTCAATTCTCACACTGGGAATAAGTGCCGGAGCAGGCCTACGTGATTCTCGTTCTCCCGTACTGCCTTAAAGGCACGTCAGCAGTTTCTGTCAACTGACTGGCCGTAAGATCGGGTACTGCTATAAATCCTCTTCGCTTCATTCGATTTATCAAGCGCTCAATTTCACGAATTCACATTAATTTTCACAGTCATAGGTCTGTCCTCTGTCAGCATGCCCACGTGAAGAGGAAGTCATATTACCTTATTGGACCCGTATAGAGCCCATATTGGACCCGTATTGAGCCCATAGAGTTACATCTAAAGTCCACGGAAATGATGGCACGGTCAGTACAGTAATTGGTAAAATGCTTTATATTGTTAGGTAATCAGGTACATCATATAGAATATCGCAGAGAACGTCTCTCATCAGTTTACTCTTGAAATGGCGCTATATTAGATTTACAATTACGATTACATTGCATTTATTGTGGCCACATATGGGCTTTTTGCCGAACAGTTAACTGTAGCCAGTGGCACTAGTCATCGCTCGCGAATTCTCGCCAACCAGAAGTGTGTTTAAAACGAACGTGGTCGACCGAGAACCAGTGTGATTCTCGTTAACGTTAACGATAACGAAAATGTTCGTTAACGAACCAAAAATGATTTCGTTAACGATAACTATAACTGTAACTGAAAAATATCATTAACTATAACTATAACTATAACTATAACGAAAATAATACTAACGAAAATTCATCGCTATTTTCGTTAATGAAATAAAAAAAATGTGCAATATCGATAAAGATGGCGAATTTAATCAAACGCGATATTTTATTCGTTTTAAACTATCCTGTTTATTGTTCCGAGATAAAATGAGAAAATGTGCTGCATATTCTCCTTCCGAATAGTCTGGTTTCATTCGAAAATCTAATATTTCGAGTTTCTTTTTGATGGAAAGATAATTTTTTCTTTCGATTGTTAATTTTAGAGTGAGAAACTTGTTTTAATTTTAATTTCTGTGTTAAAAGGAATATCATAAAAAAGTTATCATGTTCAAATTATAAATCTTCATAATAAACGAGATTGTATTTTTTAATGGGAAACATCCATTAAATATCTGTGACAGACAATGATTACACAAGTACCGTAGCCATTAAGTATCAAATTAAAATCTGAATAACAACGTTTTGTTTTTTGTCAATTTCAGTTTTTTGCATGTTAGAGTCATAGAAATATTCTGAGGGTGGGGTAATTTTCTTTGACATAATTTTGTTAAGGGGTCCTTGAATGTTTGACAGTTGATGACAAGGGGAGATAAAAAAAACTGCCTAAAGTTTTCTGACATAATTAATCGATGACCTCATATATGTACCAGGAGGAGGGCCATTGGGGTCACTTGTAATTATGTACTAACTAAAATTGACTAAAATAAAAGTCCAGTAACTATAACTATAACTATAACTATAACTAAAAAATAATACTAACTATAACTGTAACTATAACTAAAATAAAAAACCTTTAACTATAACTGTAACTATAACTAAAATAAAATCTGTAAGGAGAATCACACTGCCGAGAACTTTTTGGGCTAGAGTCGTGGATAAAACTCTGACAACCTCGAAATTCGTTCTTCATTCAGCATGAAAGAAGGCTAAGGACTGGACAGTCTGGCTACGCTTCGTTGACACGGCAGCGACCAGCTGAGTTAGCGACCAGAAGAAAGATTCCTGCTAACGTCAACTAGGTTCAACGCCCGCCATTCACAACTAAGTCAACAATCAAATTATTACACAACGACGTTGCATCAAAGAGAATTATTCCGCCTTGCACAGGCAGCTCAGTGAACAATCACAAACAAGTTTCACCCTGGTGACTTATCGATGTCACTTCAGAGATATTTTGATGCACACGAGTGCTTCAAACCTGTATACTTTTGTCTCGGAAAACACTTTCATACAGTCTGTGAACGATTTATTCAGATCAGTAAGTCATGCGTTCAAGTAAACGAAGATTGATTGATTGATTGCGTTCCAGCACCCCACAGCGCAACATGAAGTGCTCGAGACACGCAGTATTAGATGCCATAATACATACACATATGCATACATACATAAATGCATACGTGCATATATACATACGTACAAACGTACATACATAAACACGCAAACATACACACACATACATACATACATACACACACATACACACACATGTATACATATGCGTGAATCTCTGATCAGGAGTTTTTTTGCATATCATGCTGCTCTGACCTTCCACAGTGTATGGAATTGCGATCTGTGATGAACAACTGGCAATCCACTCTGAAGTATAGATTCATATTCACTGCAGCCACAGACTTCGCAGTTGGATACAATCCATCCAAATAATACAAATGCTTCGGGCATCTGCGAATCTCACATACGGCAGAATGAGACAACGTCTCTTGCAGACAACATTTGTCGCTGATGTTAGTCAGAAGAGGTCTACGTTTGGTTGGCGTAGCATTGCATGTCAACATAGGCTAAAGAATTACCTAGCAGCTTTCGAACACACCGTTCGCGAGAGATAACTATAGAAATTACATGACGTAGGATGCTAACATTTCAGTTCACAATATTAAACTAAATTCGACCGTTTCAAATCTTTATTACCGTATTCTTCTTATGAGGAAAAAATTATCTGACTAGGCTTAAAGCTCACCCGATTCAGTTTATTTATTCACATTAGCTCGAATGTGGTTGGCTGATGTATCGACCATCTACTGGCTTCTCGAACAGATAATAATTATTAGTTCGACAACGAAATCATGAGAAGCGACCATCGATTTATGCTTTTATGTATCATGATAATGTATCATTATGTTATATATTTTCTTTATGTATCGTAATAAAGTATCATGACATTATGTATTTTCTTTATGTATCATGATAATGTGTCACGATGTCATGTATTTTCTTTATGTATCGTAATAAAGTATCATGATATTATGTATTTTTTATGTATCATGATAATGTGTCACGATGTCATGTATTTTCTTTATGTATCGTAATAAAGTATCATGATATTATGTATTTTTTATGTATCATGATAATGTGTCACGATGTCATGTATTTTCTTTATGTATCGTAATAAAGTATCATGATATTATGTATTTTTTATGTATCATGATAATGTATCATGATCTTATGTATTATTTTTTATTTGTCGTAATAAAGTATCATGATATTATGTATTTTTTATGTATCATGATAATGTATCATGATCTTATGTATTATTTTTTATTTGTCGTAATAAAGTATCATGATATCATATATTTTCTTTATGTATCATGATAAGGGCGTCATAATTGGCTCCAACCTGACTTCGCTAACGGATCACGATTTTTATTACGATTTCACATCGATTAGCCTAGTGCCTTAGGCATTATAATTTAGGATAATATTATAATTACATTATTATACCAGTCTTTTCTTCAACAGGTAAATATACGTCGTATTCGACATGAAAATTCTTATCTTGGTGAATCTTGTGCTCCTCGTCAACAGCGCTCTGGCAGGTAAGCTAAAGTGTTCGCAACTGTTTACAATCATCTAACATTATGGTAATAGCGGTGCCATTTTATATGATAGGCCTACCAACCTACAACCGAATTGTTATTTGGTGCGTGTAAGCCTAAGCCAAACATGATACTACAAAAATGGGCCTTCCAGTCCAACAATCATTGTTGGAGGAATATCAAAGCAATAAGATCTTCGTTTTAAACTTTAAACGTTATTTAATTGCTTATTCGTGTTTCAGGCATATCTTCATCGCCTGGCCTGCAACGGAAAATAACAGGAGACAATTGTACGTTCAAGTGGACCGTGACGGGTACAGTCACGGATTTCGTTATCTATAACCAAACGACTGGAACTTCTGTACCTCAAAATTCTGGAGTAAGTCAGAAGTGGGACAGCATCAGTAACACAATCAGCCTGACGATTATCAACATTACGCTGTGGGATGCTGGAAACTATACCTTATCAATCACTAATGGAGCTACTTGGGAAAATGATTCCACTGCGCTCCTCTTTGTCTTCGGTGAGTTGAATCTGGTCTTCTACTATCCGCGCATTATATTATTCGATTAAGTAAATGTACATTGGCTAAACTGACAATCCAATTAAATATTACTCTGGATCGATGTGTTTTTAACCTTACATTACAATAGTTGCCTCTTTCGCAAACGTTCCATTTGGGTTCTTATGGCTCACACGAAGTCTTCATAGAAAAGAAATAAGAATAACTAATTAACAATTAATGTTAATAAAAACAATGATAGCATACTAATAAAAACACAATTATAGTAAATAATTATAAATAACATCAATGACAACAACCACCTGCTCAAGCGCAACAATAGCAATAATCAAATCATAATAATCCAATAGTCTTCCGCTTCAACAGAACTTGAACTTGAGGTGTTCTGTAAAAGTTAATCCCACCGCCTCGCAGATAATACGCCAATCAAACCAATGTCTCATTGATTGCATATTTTCGCTTCAGCGGGTGATTTACACATTGCCGGTTTTATATCAGTATTTTCTGAATAAAAACCTTTGCTGCATCGTCTCGTTGCTTCTCTTCCACTTGAAAACCATTCTCCTTAATTAGTGGTGATTGGTCCTGAGGTCTTGTTTTTTTAAAGCCTCTGTGGGGTGTTTCTTTTAAAGAAGACCTGAGGTCTTGTTTTTTTTTAAAGCCTCTGTGGGGTTTTTCTTTTAAAGAAATTAGCAATAACATTCACGCTTTCTACGTTTTAGTCTCTGGTTCAATTTATTGGAACCAAACTTTGGGACGAAATCCTCCAATAGAAGGAGACTCAGTTGAGCTGACATGCACCTTTACGTCTAATTCTCTACCTGAGGCTTATCGACCGCGTGTGTTGTACAGTTGGTACCTGTCGAGATTTTCCAATCCTCTCCAGGTCCTATCCAATGGATCATTACAAACTCCAAATGGCGATATTGTGAGTGGTTACAACACCAAGAACAGTGGAAGGACCCTGACAATTGCTTCAGTGCAGTATATTGATGCCCAGAACATCGGTTGTTATGGAAAAGAAGAGGGATCAACTTTGACCGCCACGCGCTATAAGTACTTCAATGTTCAGCGTATGTAGATTGAGACCAACTTCTAAACATTATTTACATTTCTGAATCTTAGCCTGTAACAATTTCTTACATTTCTGAATCTTAACTCGCAACAATTCTTTACATTTCCTGCCACGCTTAAATTATTAACAGGTAAAAAACAAATGCAATGTTAAAATACTCAAACTTTGCTTTGAAATGCTGCGAATCATAACGTTTTATATTCATGTAGGTTGCATTTGTCGCCAAAATGGTCTTTCAAACAAAATAATTGTTTCCAATAAAAACATGATTAAATGTCGTCATAGAAATGCTAACTTTTCTACGGCCAACATAACCAGTATTCGTGCGTCTAGGTCTTCTCCAGAGATGAGTTGGGCCTCGCAGTATGATACTTAAGCTTAAGTTCATAATATGTTCATATTGTTCTGAATATGCTCTGGAACAGGGAACAGACATCAATATTCTGCATATAGTAATACACGAATTTGCAATTATGTAATACTGTTTTCTACATTAACAAAATGTGCGAATTCAAATGTTTTGGCACAATCCTATTGTTGAAACCTCACAGGACGATTATTTATAAAGGGTAGTTGAGAGAAAGTTCTGGACTGGAAAAATAATATATTTTACAGGTATGCATGTATGTATGTATGTGTGTATGTATGTATGTATGTATGTATGTATGTATGTATGTATGTATGTATGTATGTATGTATGTATGTATGTAAGTATGTATGTATGTATGTATGTATGTATGTATGTATCAGAACACTTCTAGAGCATTTTGAGAACCTCCCTGATTTTCCTTGATTTTGATTTTCAGATAAGCCGGTTGTTCTGTCAACAACTCCGCCGTCTAGAAAATTTAATGCAATCGTAGGGGAAAGAGTTCAACTGTTCGTCAGCAGTTTCAGCGCATATCCTGCTCTACTAGCAACAGGGAACAACTGGACTTTTGTCGACTCGCGGGGAATTGTCCTGGACGTACCAGAAGGCGCAGTTGCCGGCCCATTTTCGAATCCCTCTTTGTCATTCACCCTCCCGTCGGATGAATACTACGGCAAATACTCTTATAACATGAGCAATGCCATTGGTACTACTATGGTTACTTTCGACGTTCTTCCTCCAGGTGTGCAAGAAAATACTTATTACGATTCATCCAAGAAACTTGCTTCAGCTAACATAGCACATAACTCAAATTTATCTAATAATCTCCTAACATTATATTGCACTAGTTTGCATCAACATGCGTCACATTTAGCCTCATCACAATGATCAAATCTAAATTGTAGATAGGCCTACTCGATAAATAGTCGTTCCAGCTGGTACACAGCAGTATACAAGACATGAGAGAGAATCTCCTGAATCTAGAATTTCTAGAGCTTCTGGTGCCTGTGGCACAGTGGGCAACTCACACTAACTGCCTACTGCGTCACATAAAGGTATGTCTACATGACACTCCTGTTAAGCTGTTGTGACTTTGTATTAACCTATTATGCAGTCTGCTCGGCTTAAGTCTACGGCAATAGATTTTAGTATTTTTCTATTATCTGCAGGCAAACAAGGCCAGCGAAATTTAAACAAAAATATGATACACTCGGTTGGGATACAAGTGTTAATTGAAGGCCATGGCCGATATATCAGTAACAGTGAATAACTTGTATGATTGTATCTTCACATATTTGTTAAAAGGTCCACCAGAACGACCGGTAGCATATTATTTAACGGCGCCACCTAATGATAATCGATGGAGCTGAGTATTTGGGCCTGAATGGCTTGCTTCCCTATCCGTCTCAGAGAAGGCTCGCATTCGCAATGCTTCTTCCTACGAGACAAGCACTCAAACTAATTGCCCAATGTGTCATATAAAACATACTTGTGTTAACCTATTGTTATGCGCAGGACTTTAAGTCTATCGCTAGACTTTAGTATTTCCTGTTATCTGCACACAAATATTCCCAGGAAAACACATATGAGACACTTGCTTGTGACACATCTGATATATCATCAACATCGAATAACTTGTATCTTCTATATGTACTTGTTAAAAGGTCTACCAGACCCACCGGCAGGATTTCAAGCCGCCAGCGTAACTCACTTCAGCATCTTGCTACAATGGAACTGCATGTGGTCAAACTTTAACAGCCGTAATCAGTACGTCTACACTCAACTGAGAGAACCTAAAAGCAACATCACATTGGGAAATGCATCGTATTCGGTGGGTGGCACCTGCTATAATACAACATATACTCCTATCTTTAATTCGAAAATACAACCGGATACGAACTATGAAGCCGTTGTATGGTCAGCAAACGAGATTGGATCGAGTAGCACTACTACGATCAGCGTTCGATCTGCGAAAGTCTTTCGATTTATTGTTTCGTCCGATTCAATTCAAATAAACGGAACAACGGCAATTATTAATTATCGGATCGAAAGCGGAAACATTTCGCGCTTCCGCGTTACCTGCTGTTACGAACTAACTGGAGTGTGTACCACTAGTGTCTGGTTCTACGTTAGCAACAACATCGGTCAAGCGAATTTTTCTGTTGGGTCTTTACCGAACGGTACAGAATACGTTTTCGATTTCTCTCTGTACGCTGGTAACGTCTATACTTCACTCGTGGGGTTGGTGAAAGGCATAAGAGTTTCCACTACAGCGATGGGACTCACGACTCCTGCTGGAAATCCTGGTTAGTGAATAGAGACTGTTTTAAACTACTCTAGTATTTGCTGTTTATTTGCTGTTTCTATGTTCCATCTTCCGCTGGATATACTTTGGATATGTATGAATGCATGTATGTATCTATGTATGGGTATGTATGTATGCATGCACATATGGGTATGTATGTGTATATGTTTGTATGTATGCCTGTATGTATGTGTGTGTATGTATGTAAGTAGGTTTTTATGTCTATCTATATGTATGTATGTATGTTCGTACGTAAGTATGCATGTATGCATGTGTGTATGTACCTATACAGTATACATGCATGCATGTATGTGAGTATGTATGTGTCTTTGCAATCTTTGAACGCAAAGATTAGGTGATCAATGGCAGGTATCCTCTTTTAACTGGCCAAGTTGCAAATGCCCGATTACATGAACTAGTAATGTTGTTCAATGTTCATGATATTATTCTTAGCAATAGCAGTAGTAACTGAATGATTCTTAAACTCGTTGCTTGACTTCCAGGAGCTCCCAGAGGAGATTTGGCTCCGGCTATTATTGCTTTAGCTGTCCTATTTGGTGTTACCTTAGTAGTAATACTTGGAATGCTTATCGGATTTCTCATCTGGAAGAGGCGTCACTACATTCCCACGTCGAACCAGCAGCAGGTCACAAAATTTCCACATTTTCAGTTCATTTGCAATACAAATGTAGTGCATTGTAAGACGTAATTATATAACGCTTCTTCAAACTATCTACTCAGAAGAGTTTAAAGTCCAGTCCTGAACGAACTGCACAGTAGTCAAAGAAATCTGTCTTTCAGGACAATAATTCTCTTAGTACATGCTGACAAAACCCATTTTGTGGTGTAATTATGAACACATGAATACGCTGCAAATTGATACTTAGTTAATTTACATAATTGAGATCAGAGTCCGTTTAAATGTAACATTATTCCAAGCTATAAAAATGATCCAAATACAAGAATATACATATAAATAATTGAGTATCTTTGCAATATATGTATATATGGCCTAGATAAAGAGAGAAATTTTAACATTTTAACGACGAGCTGCGCTGGTTCCCCAAACACGTTTAGTACACTCTCGTCGTTTAAGGGTCTACTCCCGTTTATAAAATATAAATCAATGACTGCAGAAACTGGAATGTTAATCTGTGCTCATACATAAGGCGTAACCCATCATCCACCGTAATCCCATTCATCCCGTCTACTTGCTTGGCCTTTGCACATGGTCGTGGAGCCGACCATACCTGTCACAACTATAAGACTGAAGACTGTTTCTAATTACAGCCAAATCGTTCGGGAACAAATCGATCGGAAGCAGAAGATTATTACGAACCAATGGATCGCCAGAGAAACGAAGATCGTGTTTACACAAATCTCGATCTTCCTAAAAGAAGTTGATCGGTTGACATTCTCTCCTCAGGTATTAATTGATGTTTGTTCTAATCTAATTCTGTCCAAACTAATCCAATATATATAGCGCTGCTATAAAAATGCGCTGAGCATCATCAGTCCATGGTCGCTTTAAGCTTTAGTTGTCATCATTAACGCATACGCGGAGCATTTAGATATAACTTGCGCTTTATAAATCTTCATATAGGCCTAATGAAGATAATAATAATAATAATAATTATTATTATTATTATTATTATTATTGTAATAATAATAATAATAATAATAATAATAATAATAATAATAATAATAATAATAATAATAATAATAATAATAATAATAATAATAATAATAATAATAATAATACATATATGAATATATGCGAACCGCACGCATGCCCCTGTGGAGCAATGGTGACGGCGGACGGGTCGCACGGGATGTCATGCAACCTAGGACCTGGCAGAATCGCCAGACATGCAGCTTTGAATGATTTGATAAGCCGAGGCCTATCACGAGCGGGCGTCCCTAATATCAAGGAACCACCTGGACTGTCGAGGACGGACGGGAGACGACCGGACGGACTTACGCTGATACCATGGCGCAGAGGCCGAAGTCTTGTATGGGACGTCACCGTAACTGACACTGTGGCGCCCTCTTACCTACATGCAACGTCCGCGACATCAGGAGCAGCAGCGGAACTAGCGGCCACGAGAAAGAACAACAAGTACAGCCAGATCCGCGCAGACCACTTTTTTGTCCCTCTGGCTTTCGAGACCTTAGGCCCTATCAATGACGACGGAATGGCCCTTATAAAAGACTTGGGGAGATACTTAGCTTTAACCACCGCAGACCCTAGGGAGACTTGCTATCTACTCCAGCGGTTGTCAATCACCATACAACGCTTCAATGCTGTTGCCTTCATAGGAACTTTCATGCGACCAGAACTTGTCGAGTGATGTTTTGTTTTGTTTGATAAACAAATGTACAAATAAAAAAGTTTATATAATAATAATAAAAAAAAAAAAATAATAATAATGATAATAATAATAATAATAATAATATAATAATAATAATAATAATAATAATAATAATAATAATAATAATAATAATAACAATAATAATATAATAATAATAATAATAATAATAATAATAATAATAATAATAATAATAATAATAATAATAATAATAATAAGAAGCGTCTTTCTTGTTTCAACGCCTTGCGCTCACGATTCAACGTTTCAACGCGGTGGCCTTTATGGGTACCTTCAACAACTTAAACCTGGACGAATAGGGCCCATTCCGGACAAATCTACTCTGTAAATAATGTTGAAGTCCCTGAGGGATCCTGTATACCTCGGGGCATAAAAAAATAAAAATAAAAAAAATAAATAATAATAATAATAATAATAATAATAATAATAATAATAATAATAATAATAATAATAATAATAATAATAATAATAATAATAATGGAGTAACCTCGGTCAAAATCCGATGGCTAAGAGAAATCGTAAGTCATTTCGTAGTGGGTGAGGACACCGAACAGATGACGCTGCACATATTTCCAGATATGATCTAAAATTCACGTCTAATATGAGTCATTCGACAAAATTCACGTCTATGATGAGTCATTCGACAAAATTCACGTCTATGATGAGTCATTCGACAAAATTCACGTCTAATATGAGTCATTCGACAAAATTCACGTCTATGATGAGTCATTCGACAAAATTCACGTCTATGATGAGTCATTCGACAAAATTCACGTCCAATATGAGTCATTCGACAAAATTCACGTGTGCTAACAATCTTGTGGGAAAGAGGAGCAATTATTAAAGGACATAAATAATTACGTTCGTATGAATGCAGAGACGAGTGATATGAACAGATTTGAGGCTACACTGTGAACAATAACTAAGACAATCTCTGATATTTCATACTAACATCTGATTATTGAAATATAAAAGCAAAGTCCAGGCTCTGACGAATTTGACACCAAACGTCATGTTGATCTATTTTTTGGGGTCTATTTGGCCATTTGACTACTTAATAGATATTGCCAATTACAAATAAGACATACTCATATCTGACGGTAGGGGGAGCGGTTCATAAGAGCGACACAACGAAAGAGCGACGCAACAGAAGAGCGACATAAATACCGTATCAAAAGAGCGACAACCGAAGAAATGAAGTCAAAATTCAAAAGAGCGACAAACATGTTTATGTACTCATGTATGCCACAGAAGCAGCTCATTACTACTAATACTACTCATAGATGTACTAAAGTGTCTGATTACTACTAAAATAGTATACTAAAGTGTCATTCAGTGTATGATTCTTCAACCAATCTAGGACATGAGGTCAAGTGCATATTATGGGTAATCCCTCGAAGGAACTCCTCGAGAGGGATAGTGCCGTGTCCCCCCACAACAGTTGCAATTCTTTCTTCTCTTAGGAGTTGCTCTTTCTTCTTCTTGACTGCGTTGTTCCCTGAAATCAGCCTTTCGACCTCTTGATCTGTGCGGTGGCTCTCTTTTATGAATTCCCTTATCATCTTAAAAACTCGAAGGTGGCTATGAATACTCATCTTGTATATTCCCCAACACAAATAGATTAGGATATTAACCAATTTGTCGCTCTTTTGTTACGTCGCTCTTTCGTTATGTCGCTCTTTCAAATCGGCAATATTTCTGTCGCTCTTATGACACTGCTGTTTGAATTGTCGCTCTTTCGTTATGTCGCTCTTTCAAATCGGCAATATTTCTGTCGCTCTTATGACACTGCTGTTTGAATTGTCGCTCTTTTGTTACGTCGCTCTTTCGTCAAGTCGCTCTTTCGATACTAACCCGACGGTAGGCTGTACTAACGAATATGCTATCGGCATTTGCTGGTGTCATAATCAACTGATAGCCAGTAAAATCTTTTGATTTATTTTCTTACACAGACAATGGTTTGCGATAATGCAAAGATAACCATTGTTGCCGAAAAATGTGCACGAGGAACTGGAAGACCGACTGGAATGCAGACCTCGATTCATTGCCCGCAATCAGGACTAATCCAAATATTTCTTTTGATGATTAAAGAAATCCTGCTTAACGCTGTTTAATTTAAATAATTATTTAAATGTGCTAAAGAAAATGATATAAAATCGACATTTAAGTGTACAATAAAATTCAGACCTTATGTGACCAGGATAGTTCAGTCTGGGCTTTGTCGCATAGGGGTTGTGAGAGACTTACTACTAATGAATGTAATTTGTTGCTTTCGATTGATTCTGCTGTTTGACATGAAATTATTATTGCGGATTTACAATTATTTCTATGAAGGCTTGCTTAAGCGATGACCAAGATTATCATGTTGATAATTATGGTAAACGGTGATAGATTCGTGATTTCAACGCAATGATAATGCTTATGAATTGTATGATGAGTTAAAGTGATGGATGAACAATGACGTCGTATTGATAAATGCTTTGGTGGAGGCGGCATAGTAATGAAGATAATGAACGGTTTACGTTCATCAAGCGCTGTTACCTTCATTTTAAATTAAAACTTTTAACTAGTTTTTCTCAAGCAACATTAATATGTGGCGACCATGTAAATCCGATTTATTTAATACTCGTTCCCTTTTAGAAATGCGCAGGGAACCGCCGAACAACAAGTTCGTACCGTAGGCCAACTGACAACTTCTGAAATTTTTGGCAACTCAGGTGTAGAATTTATGAATTAGAATAGCAACTGTGGAGTTTCAAGAAGAAAGGCAAGGTAAAAGAAGGCATAAAGTTGAGTAGGTAAATAGGAATGTTAGCCCATTTTTAGTTTAGCAGGTGCCTCTGCAAACGAATGCTATATGACTTGTAGCTATCTCTGTGTCATTTTATAGAAGTGATCGTTAATCCTGCGCCACTATGACCATAGTGCATAATAGGACTTATAAAGTGGATGTTTCATCACTGTTGAAAGTAAAATTCTTTTACACAATGTTTATCCTCAGATCTTATCGTATCGTATCTAGTAATTTATATGGCGCCTCTCGCAGTATAAACTATTCAGAGGCGCCCTCAGTGTATGAGCCCCGTGGAAACAGAAATGTCTTGAGCAAGTGAGTAGATGCAGGGGAGGTTCCCATCATGAGTTTAGTTCGAAGTCGAGATGGAAGACCATTCCAGGCAGAGGGACCGGTGACAGCAAAAGCTCGACGTTGGGCCTGAGTGGTCCTAGTACGAGGGACAAAGAGATCAAGACGGTCAGTAGAGCGCAAAGGACGAGCAGAAGTTGCAGAGAGAGAGAGGTGCCGCATAAGGTCAGAGAGGTATTTAGGAGCAAGCCGTAGCTGCGACTTGGAAACCAGAAGGAGGATCTTATACTGGATACGTGAAGTAATCGGGAGCCAGTGTAAGACTTCAATCAAGTACGTGGAGATATGAGCAAAGCGAGGAAGACGTGCTGTTTTTGCCTAGCAGCAGCATTTAAGACTGATTGGAGGGGGAGAGGCGTAGCATGGGGAGACCGAGGAGGAGCGAGTTACAGTAGTCGACCCGAGAGCAAATGAATGCATGCACAATGGAGGTAAAAACAGTAGGTACAGTGCATCGCAGTGATATTTCAGTTCTAAGAATAATTCCCAATTTTACTTCTAAATCAGTTCAGAAGACTCAATTTCAATTCTAATTCAATTCTCGTTCTGAAAATAATTCCTATTTCAGTTCTAATTCAAGTTCTGAAATAATTTCAGTTCTAATTTCAGTTCTGAAATAATTTCAGTTCTAATTCCAGTTCTGAAATAATTTCAGTTATAATTCCAGTTATGAAGTAGTAGTAGGGCCCATTTTTGAATTCCCGGACGCACACTCTCGGAATTGCTGTTTGTGAAGATGGTGGTGACAGAAGGTCTTCAATTACTGAAGCAATCTTGCTGTAGGATTCATGTCTGATTACAGATTATGCATCCCAAAGAAACCACAGCCGAAGATTACCGATCTTAATGGCTCACGGTCGCACGACGGATCCCACTTGTACAAATCGCATAACGCAAAAATTATTATGTAATAATTTCCGTTCGGAAAATAATTCCTATTTCTATTCCTATTTCCGTTCTCTGTAGCGTATTTCAGTTCTCGTTCTATTCTCGTTCTCAAAATAATTCCCAATTTTCGTTCTTATTCTCGTTAACGGAAATTGATAATTTTACTTCTAATTCCTATTTCCGTTAACGAAAATATCACTGGTGCATCGCCTGATAGCTCTCAGTCGTCTCAGTTGGAAGAAGCAGGAGCGAGTCAGAGTCGAGATATGTTCAGTAAAGGTGAGGGAGGAGTCAAGAGTGACACCCAGATCGCGTACACTGGAGGAGTAGGTATATGAAGGAAACTTGAGTGCCAGCAGTGAATAGTCAAGCTTATTTAATTGTTGCTTAGTGCCAAACCAAATCAATTGAGTCTTGGTGGAATTTAAACAAAGTCGATTTGATGACATCCAAAGGTGCAAGTCTTGGGTAAGTGCATCAACGGAGGAAACAATGGAAAGTTGATCAGCTGGTGGACCATGAACAAAAGCTTGAGCATCATCAGCATAGAGATGGCCCGTCGCAGCATGTTTGACTAAAGAAGGCGGATTTGCCGCAGCTTCCATTCTCAAAATGCAAGTCCACCAGCTTTGCGGGATATTAAGATACCAGAAGATCATTTGGAAAGTCTATTCTGAAAGAGGTGTTAGATAAACTCTATTATTGCAATATGTACGTGTAACTTCCTTATCAGATTAGTTAACTTACAGACCTACAGACATGGTGATGTGGTAAGTTCGGCGCTTTGTGACCGGAGGGTTGCAGGTTCGAATCCCACTCTAGCCGCTGCGTACGGGCCGTGGGCAAGTCCTTCACTCGCAATTGCTCGTTGCGCTTCGGCGTGAAAATTCCGGCACAGTATCAAATGCTGTAGTCGGGAGCGCCTCTGAGTAGTAGTTGTGGTCTGTTTCATGGTGTTAATAACTGTTGTTAAAAATAGACACTCTCAGTACGACGATTTAAAAAAACAATGTCAGATTGGAATATAGGAGCCTAACTTGTATAAGCTTATGCTTTTGTTGGGCTTTGTTTGTACATTAATGTATGATAATGTCGTCGTGTTTTTGTGGAATGATGATGATGATAACGACAATTTATATAGCGCCGTAACAAGGCCATACCGCTACAAGGGCGCCTCACAACTTCTAGCGGGCAGGATAAGCCTTAGCAAACAGGTGGGTTTTTAGCCTGGATTTGAAAGAGTTCACTGAGTCGGCCAGTCTGATGGCGGGTGGAAGACTGTTCCAGCATCTGGGACCGGCGGCCGAGAAAGCGCGATCACTGAAACGCGTCCTCATCCTCCTGACGAGAAGATCGATCTTGTTGAGTGATCTAAGTTGCAGTCCGGATGCAGAGGAATGGGTCTTGGTGCAGAAGCCGCGCAGATACTCGGGCGCAGCCCCGTGGAGTGACTTATATACCAGCAAGCAGATCTTGAACTCAACACGAAACGGAACGGGCAGCCAGCGCAAGACGTCGCGTAGGAGCGGCGTGACGTGGTCGTATTAATGGTACAAATAAATCAATAACATAAATACCCATATAGATACATGTACATATACGTACGTAGGCTACGTACGTCGTGCATGCATATAAACATACACACAAAGTTACAAGATGCAACGTTGGGTGTTGTGGTGACTTTCACAATTCTGCTCCAGTTTTTTCTACATGATTAATGATCAATCAATAATTTGTTGTTACGTAAGTAAAAATGCCGGCTTCATAGGTTCGGATTTTTCTTTGGCTTACGTGGAATTTTATTCGAAGACCATTTGCTCTGTGACAACGAAACAGATGCCCAAAACAGGCGTGCTCACAAAGGTTACGATTTGTCGTAGGTTATTCAGTAGGCATTGAATACATTGTCATGCCTAAATACGTAACGGCTAAACACTATTAAACATGCATATCGTATTCTCGAAAATTCTTAGAGGGGCTCTACGTCGGTTCAGTGGGACGCAACATCAAATGAGTTTATGCTCATAAGAAGGAAATCCCCATAGTCTATGTTTTCCATGTAGCTTTGAACAATTCTAAACATATATCTTCTTAAACGCATGCGCAGACTTGAACCTATCAGTTGAACATGTTTGACGTAGTGATAGTTAACAACTGAGGATCCAAAGGTCTCTTAAATTATGTTTATATGATGTAAACAATTTTCACGCAGAATGTCGTGAGTTTTGCATTGGCTGGGCTAATTACGAAGGATTAGGTTTACAAGAAAAATACGCACATAGGAAATATAAATACAGAGTTTTCTTGCATCTGTTCTACTACTTATGACATTACGTAAGTGTTCCTGCTTTTAGAATGGCTAGCTAACCACCTGTATGCCTATAGGCCATAGCAGGGATGGCGAACCTATGGCACGCGTGCCCAACCTGGCACGCCAACAGATTTTGCTTGGCACGCCACCTGAACTCTGAACTTTCGTTTTTTCATACTTTTTATATATTTTTATTTCTTACATCCAGCAATTTCTTTCCTGCTTCGTTGTCACGTAAAATTGTAGTAAATGTAAATAAATCGCATTATTAAGTAGCTGCGTTCAAAAATAATACAGTGACTTTTCAATATTAGCTTTCATTTTCGGGTCCTTAATTCCGTGTTCATTGATTCCATAAATTTCTGGCACGCGAAATTTTCCACTTTCTTTAAGAGCCATTTTCTGGCACGCGAGCTAAATAAGGTTCGCCATGCCTGGGCTATAGCGTACACACAACACACCCTCCCACACACACACACACACACACACACACACACACACACACACACACACACACACACACACACACACACACACACACACACACACACACACACACACACACACACACACACACACACACACACACACACACACACACACACACACACACACACACACACACACACACACACACACACACACACACACACACACCTACACACACACACACACACACACACACACACACCTACACACACACACACACACACACACACACACACACACACACACACCAGCACACACGGCATTCCATTCTTACGGCCTTCAGAATTCCTATTCCGTCAACTCCTATCCTTTGAAAGCTTTGCCGCCCGTCTATAGTGGCCAATTTACCCATATCTTTTCATATTTCAGAATATATTAGACAGGCTGCACTGGCAGCAGAAATACCTACTGACTGCACGTAATAAAGGCGGGTACGAATCATGCAGAAGAGTAGAAAAAGCACAATAGAATTCTCTCTGTCTAATTGGCTGAACGAAGCGTGAGTTTCTCGTAGCAAAGTGTGCTTTGCTCAGAAGTTTTATTGTCAGCCTAAAGCAATTGACTCGGTGGATTCATGCCTTCGGTTTTTCTGTAGGCCTGACTAGAAGGAAGTTTTTCTTGTGGCCAATGCGAGACCAATATCCGACTATTCACTTAAGTATGTGCGCAGTTGTATGTTCGTACAGGGCGTATGCTTGACGCAAACACGAGAAGGGCAATATAGCTTTGGGGGAACTTGGGCCAGTTGCGAACTAACCTGCGTGTTGTTTGTTGAAAGAAAATATAGAACGAAAAAGTACAGCCTTCGGGTGAGATATCGATTTCATTGTGTTTCTCTCGGATTACATGTTATCATAGGCGTAGACTCTGGGGGGTCAGCCGGGGCACGTGTCCCCCCAATAATTGAGGAGCCGGGGCAATGCCCCCCCAAATCGAGAGGAGAATTTCTTCAAATATTAAAATATTATGTTTCGATATAGACAAATTTCTTCAGAAACAAAAAATCCGAGACACAGAACTGAAATACTATCAGAAATTCATAATGAAAACAAAGATTTATTTTTATCTTCGATATCTACAAAATGAAACAAATTTACATGTAAACAAAACGCCAATTTCATACGCATTAACGTAAACCGGAAGCCTCTGCTGACTGTCCAGACCAGAGGTGAAAAAAGTTTTTTCGGTATTTGGTTTTAAACAAAACCAAAAGAAAAAGAAAACCACAAAATTTGTTTTTTGTTTGTTTAAAAAAATAAATTTCTTATTGTTGTAGAAGTTATTTTAATAACATTGATTTAATGATTTTTTATTTTCGGAAATCGCAACTGAATTAAACTGAGTTGGAGCTCTTGTTGATGCCATTTTTCATGATTTTTATGATCCGAAATCCGAAAATCTTAAAAACAACCAAAACAACAAAAACTATAAAAACAAAAAAAAACGAAAAAAACAACAACAAAAACAACTTTTCATATTGAAAAAACTTGATTTTCTGGTCCAGACCCTATGCCCCCCACCCCCCAATATTTTGGACAAGTTTACGCCAGTGCATGTTATTCAACTGTTTCTCTGTTAAAGGAATTGTAATTGTAATTGGTAACTTCTATCGCGTCTAATAGGCCTACACAAGGCATTAACCGATGGCGCACCAAAACCAAGTCGTAATCAGGTCAATTTCAAAAAGAGTAGTCTGTAAGACTATTATGTATAACAAATTCGAAAGAGTGTTCGTAATCGTAATCGTAATCTCCAATGTTCTAAAGCGCCACTGTAAAGCTAAGCGCAGAGCACTAGCTTATTCAAGAGCGCTGCGTCGTATCCAGAGACCGATGTCCATTGGTGGTTCGAGTCCGCTTGAGAAGTCGAGAATGAAATGACATAAGCGACTGAGCAGGACTGACAGAAAGAATTTGTCAAATGCACAGGAACTGATTTATATAAGTTCTACACCAGAAATTTTGTCCACAAAAAAGCTCAAGAATATGCTTGCAGGATCAAGGGCAGCTGAGCACACAGTGTTTGTACTGTAATTCAAACAGCAATCTTCAAATCTGACTAATGGGTCCTAATATTCCGTAGCATATGAATCTCTTGCAGCGCAGCCAGCCAACCAATTTAAATGACTCGATGGCTGATGCCATTGTTGATTAACTTTTCAGGACAAGTTATTCTGATTTATGTAATAAGGTTTAATGTGTCGTGATTTTATGTGACCGAATGTAATGACAGAACACCTGTTAGGCCTAGATTTCTTATGCACCTTCACATGTAACTCTTAAAAAAGGTGCTTCGATGCAATAAAACGTCAGGTCTGGCTCATTGGATAGCACCTTTTAAACTCCGAACAAGGTTCGTGGATCTGGAGGGGAAAGTGATGGTTGTCGGAGACCTTTCTCAGTGTTCTCAAACGATCGGATTTAGAATCGTAACTTGCAAGATAAGTATAGCGTAGCGTTAAATCGAGAGAAACCAAAATATTTGGATATCAGTAGTATAAATAGTGATATCTAACAGTTGAATCAAAGTCCGCGTCGGAGATCGTTGCTCAAACCCGATTTCACTTCACTAGGTTATTTCTCTAAGTGCAGATTTTGCTAATAAATTAATGCCTAACATGTTAGAGGGTCCATAGAGTAGTGGTAACATCGCTGGCGTGAAGAGCAAGCGGTAACGGGATCGCTTCCCGTTACCTCCCCAAATTTAGGTCCACTCAGCCTTTCATTCGCGAGATGGCGCGTTTGATAAATGAGATGTAGGACGTGATAGGCGCCTTGAATGGCTGCCGTGTACAGTTAAATTCGACTCCTGTAATAACTTGTTCATACTGATTTGTAATCATACTGCGTAACTGTCAGTTTGAAGATATTAAACGAAGATAATTATTAATTATTTCGTCTAAGCGCAGATTTTGCTCAGTAATTAACGCCTAACATGTTGGAGTTCCAGTGGCGCTTAACTTGCGTAACGGACTTACTTTCTGCTGCGGATATTGTGAGTTCAGAAGTTCGTTGCCGTCTTGTCCTACGGTCGGGAACCCATCCTGGCGGACATCAGTCGGATCTATGATCCGTGTGCCCCGTCTACAGCCGATTAATTTTAGTCTCGGCGGAGAAAGAGCGACCAGGGTATTTGGAGTGGCATCAACCGTTAGTCACTGGTCTTGCTTCAATCTACCGACCGACAGCCGACGAATGCTTGTTCTACGTACGCCCAGGTGGCTCAAAGGATTGCAGGACGTGCGTCATTGTCTACCAATAAGGGACTGATCGGTGGCAGTGCTATCTTGTGCTGCGAGCGTAACCACCCGTCGTTTTTTCACACAATCGACGTAACTTGGACCAGATACTCGGAACATGGTGCTATCTGTCAACTGGAAATTGGAATCCGTTGGTTGGGATCTACGTGTATGCGTGGGCTCGCCATTAAGGATTCTTCTAGTTTCTAATGCAGTGTTTTGCATTTTGATGAAATTCCGGTTCAAAATACATTCGTTTACATCGTATAGGATATCGCAGAGAACGTCTCTCATTAGTTTACTCTTGAAATGGCGCTATATTAGATTTACAATTACGATTAGGCCTACAATGCATTTCTGGTGGCCATTAATGAGCTGTTTTCGTGCAGTCTAACTGTATCCAGTGGCATTAGTCAATTCTCGCGAATTCCCGTCTATAGGTGAAGTGTTCAAAATGCACGTGGCCGACCGAGAACTATTTGGGTTAGAGTCGTGGATAAAACTCTGAAAACCTTGAAATTCGACCTTCGACCAGCATGAAAGAATTCTAAGGACGGGGCTACGCTTCGTTGACGCGACTACGATCAGCTTATTTCGTGACCAGAAGAAGAAAGATCCCTGCCAAGCTAGGCCCAGCCCACGGTGATTGTTCACAACAATCAGACAACACAAGTAGGCCTACTTTACATCAAAGAAAATACCGCCTTAGCACAGGCAGCTCGGAGGCCAATCACAAGCAAGTTTACACCCCGATGACTACTCATCTAGGTCACTACGATAAACTTTTATTAAAACGCGTGCTTAAAACCAGTTTACATTTGTCTTGTCAAACGATTTATTCAGAACAGGAAGTCATGCGTTGCAGCGCCCCGTGAAGTACTTGAGACACGCAATATTAGGTGTCTTGTAACATATGTACATACACATTTACACAGACACATACATATATACGTACACGTACACACATACATACAAACACATGTCATACATACATAAATACAGATATACATACATACATACATACATACATACATACATGCATACAAACATACAAACAACCATATATACACACATACATATATACATAAAAAAATATATATATTCATAAACACATACATGCATACATACATACATAAATGCCTACATAATGCATACATACATGCACATATATATACATACATTCTTGCATACATAGGCCTAAATACATAGGCCTACATACATGCATACATACAAACATGCACAATTGTCATTGTTCCCGAATGAAACCAGCATTGTACAGTTATTAAAGTGATTATCATTTTGGTTACAATTGAAGAGCCGAAAAGGGCGATAGACCACTAACCAGGGCTACCTTTTTTACACATACATGCATACATGCATACACTCATACACACATAGATACACACATATGTGTAATTGTGTATACATTATACGTGAATCTCTTATCAGGAGTTTTTTGCATATTATGCTGCTCTGACCTTCCACAGTATATCGAATTGCGATCTGTGATGAACTGGCAATCCACGCTGAAGCATAGATTCATATTCACCCGCAGCACAGGCTTCGTATTTGATTTGGGCTCCATCCAAATAACACGAATTCCTCAGGCATTTGCGAATCTCTCATAAATGCAGAATGGGACAACAGTAGTTAACAATAGGCCGTAAGGAGCGAAATTTCATAGAACCATAGGGCCGCTTTGAGCGAAATTTCATAGAACCATAGGGCCGCTTTGAGCGAAATTTCATAGAACCATAGGGCCGCTTTGAGCGAAATTTCATAAAATCATAGTGCCGGTATGAACGAAATCATTTCAGACATAGGGCCGTTTTGAGCGAAATTTCATAAAATCATAGTGCCGGTATGAACGAAATCATTTCAGACATAGGGCCGTTTTGAGCGAAATCTCCCAGAATGAGTGTATATGTTCTTGCGCAATCGCTACAGACAGAGGTTCTATCGAAATGAATTATATTTAATTATATTTAATATAGTTTAATATAGTTTAATATAATTGTGGCTTAAGTTGTACTCTTGCACGAGGTATTTTAATTATATCTGAAACCTATTTTGTACTCTTACACGATTTAATTATGGTATTGGAGCAGCATATTTCAGATGTTGAATAAACTTACTTCTTGCAGCAATTGTTAAATATTTTAACATGCTCCATAGCCTAGTGGTTAGCGTGTTGGACTATCAACCCATATGTCGGCGGTTCAAATCCCACCAGGGCAGAAAATTTGAATTTCTGTTCAACCCTAGACAAATGAGATATGTTGTTGAGATAGACCAAACCTCATATGCCGAGGTTAAGAAAATGACGTCGCTATCGTCTCATATCAGCCTTTGCACTAGATTTCAGGGTCAAGTTTTAAATATTGCGAGCTATTCAAAGCTCGACTCGCTTGAATGCACACAGTAGAAGGCGTCCCTTACAAAGGTGTACGGCCATTCGGCCACGCGCCAATGCGCACACCCTACAGTCCTTTTATTGGGGGACAATTAAATAGCGCCAAGGCATATCTCGTAAAGAATGGCCTGTAAACATGCGCCCACACAGACAAACAGCACAGACGCACAGCCAAACAGCCAAACAGTCAAACAGTCAAACAGAGAAACAGAGAAACATTCAAACAGTCCAACCGTCAAACAGTCAAACAGACAAACAGACAAACAGAGAAACATTCAAACAGTGAAACAGAGAAACAGAGAAACAGAGAAACAGTCAAACAGTCAAACAGTCAAACAGAGAAACAGAGAAACAGTCAAACAGTCAAACCGTCAAACAGTCAAACAGACAAACAGACAAACAGAGAAACATTCAAACAGTCAAACAGAGAAACAGAGAAACAGAGAAACAGAGAAACAGTCAAACAGTCAAACAGAGAAACAGACAAACAGACAAACAGACAAACAGTCAAACACTCAAACAGTCAAACAGTCAAACAGAGAAACAGACAAACAGTCAAACAGTCAAACAGACAAACAGAGAAACGGACAAACAGTCAAACAGTCAAACATTCAAACAGACAAACAGAGAAACAGAGAAACAGCCAAACATTCAAACAGTCAAACAGTCAAACAGTCAAACAGAGAAACAGACAAACAGACAAACAGTCAAACACTCAAACAGTCAAACAGTCAAACAGACAAACAGAGAAACAGAGAAACAGACAAACAGACAAACATACATTGTAGCCCTATGTAAGCAGTAAAATATACAGATCTGTGAATTGTACGAGTCTTGCGTTTTCAGTTTGACTATATAAATATAATTCGGTCTTGAGCTTGTCATTCTTTAAGATGGATCCTACCTGGCAACACCCTTTTTCTGCTATTGTAAGTGGACCTTCAGGATGCGGTAAAACGCAGTTTACCCTACGGTTTATAGATCACTTACAACACATGGTAAAGCCAACAGCTGACAAAGTCTTGTGGTGTTATGGGATATAGGATATTATCGACAAATATACTCAAGTACTATTTCACGAGGGACTTCCAGACTTGAATATTTTCGACGGAAAAGACAGGACTCTTCTCATATTAGACGATTTGATGAGTGAAACGGATGATAGGCTCACTAAATTTTCACAAAGATCAGTCATCATAGAAATGTTTCGGTATTATATCTCACCCAAAATCTATTCTACCAAAGCAAACATACCAGAACTATCAGTCTCAACGCTCACTATTTGGTTCTGTTCAAAAACGTAAGAGACTCTACACAGATTGCAAATTTAGCCCGGCAGATGTTTCCCGGAAAGTCAAATTTTATGCTCGAAGCTTTCAGAGATGCAACGATGGCTCCATTTGGATATCTCTTGGTAGACCTTAGACCCGATACCGATGAGAGGTGTAGAATAAGAACAAGCATATTCCCAGGCGAGACCCATTATGTGTATGTTAGAAAATAAATATATACAGGTGCACAGAACATGTTACACTCATTGAGTTAAAATGTCTCCCAGGCTAAGGAAGTATCTTGCAAAACTAAGCCTTCTTAAAGAAGCTTCGGTCAAAGTGAGGAAAAAGATTCTGAAGAACTATAACAAGAATCTATTATATTGTATATGCGAATGTGCTCAGAACGTTTTAAGAGGTCACGTGCCACTAACTACGCCGCAGAAAAGCAATCTTAGTCGATTTAAGAAGAAGTTGAGAAGTCTGGTGTCAAAGAAAACGCGTGCTAAGACTAAGAAGAGGCTCATTCAGACGGGAGGTTTCCTCGGTGCACTACTAACTCCCGTGCTTTCCTTTCTAGGCTCGCTTCTAAATCCCAACAGATAACATGGAACATGCAAAGAAAATGGTTTTAGTAGAACCTAGACAGATTGAGAAATGGAAGGAAACCATGTTGGACAAGACGCTATCAAAATTGGATGGTGAAATCTATGACATACTACATAGAAATATTGCTGACGACGAAAAAGCTAAACTTTACTCAAACAGTTTAGGTCGATATTTAAATATTGATAAACCTACAGTTATAACAAAGTTTAGTTTAAGCGACCTAGTTGCTAAAGCCTTAAGCCTCAGACCGTGACCGATTCGAAACCTAGTTCTCTAGAGACTGACGTGTTACACACCGTTCCAGCGAGATGGAGGTCTCATGCGTCACGACTTTTGACTCATATGAAAAACAATTCTGATATCGATTGGACCGAAAAGGGAGAACTCGTTTTGAAGAATACAACGATTCCTCAAACCCACGCTGTGGATTTGGTAAACGACCTGCTGAGGAAAAGAATTACAACTCCAAATCCAACCGGCTGGAAGCAGCTTGCCGACGCTTTGAAGGAATGCAATATTCCCCACGAATTAATCGGTAACGAGGACCGCTGGAAATATATTAATGCAACAACCGACGAAAGTCCAACAGTTACTTCAACGTCCAGTCGCAGAAGGTCTCGTGCAAAATATCGTTGGGAAGCGTACTGATGGAGTCGTATTTTGATCCAAAACATGCCGGTAGTTTTGGTGGCGTGAAAACGTTTCAAAGACATGTAAAAGGACAAATTAATCCTAAAGATGTTAGAACTTGGTTACAGAAACAAGATGCTTACACTCTACACAAACCTGTTAGATTAACATTTAGACGTAGAAAAACATTCACTGTTGGTATTCATGATCTGTGGCAAGCCGATTTGGCTGATCTTTCTGCATTGTCTAAGTATAACGATAAGAATAAATATCTTTTAACGTGTATAGATGTTTTTTCCAAATATGCTTGGGTTGTTCCGCTTAAATCAAAGACTGGAACTGCCCTGACTGAGGCCTTTTCAACGCTGTTGGTCGATAGACATCCCGCACATTTACAAACCGATATAGGTACAGAATTTCTTAACAAAACCTTTCAAGCGTTGCTGCATAGGAACGCTATAGCCTTCTACACCACCGAAAACACCGATACAAAGGCCTCAGTCGTTGAAAGGTTTAATCGCACGCTTAAAACAAAGATGTGGAAGTATTTCACTTACAGAAACACACATCGTTATACAGATGTTTTACAAGATTTGGTATACTCGTATAATAACACATATCATAGAAGTATAGATATGCCACCCAGTCAAGTGACCAAAGAAGACGAACCCTCTATTAGAAAACGCTTGTATGGTGAAAAGAAGAGACCTGCAATGTGGAAATATAGTGTGGGTGACAAAGTGAGAAAAAGCAAAGCTCGAGTTGCCTTCAAAAAGGGCTACCTACCTTCTTGGACAGAAGAAATTTTTACAATTGATGCACGAATACCCTCAGATCCAATCACATATGAATTGGTAGATTTAAACGGAGGGATATTGGAAGGTAAATTCTACGAAGAGGAATTGCAGCAGATTTTGAAAGAAGATGATGTTTACAAAATAGAAAAAATATTAAAAAGTCGTAAGCGCGGAGGGAAAACCGAATATTTTGTTAAATGGAGGGGATATGACAATACTTTTAATTCTTGGACAACCGATATATTCAAGTTGTAGTTGTTTGATTGTTCATTCAAAGAAAGTACTTTGGAGACCTTACACCGTTTGCTGTAACATGGTGCACTTTTACCTGACGTTACCGAGTAATAGTTCTATGCACTACTATCCTAACAACACGCTTACACATTATACGACGCGGCTAGAAAATGGTATATCGCTGTCCGGCGATTGGGAAGTTGGTTTGGTCGAAATACAATACCAACACACCTGGTTCAATTTAAATAAGCTTGATGGTCGAGTCATATACACACAGACTGTAGAAAGGAATGGGGTCATATCTCATCCATATGGTATGTTTGAATTGACTCCGAGCTATTACAACTCACCGACGGATCTCTTAGAAACGTTAAACGAACATATAGAAGAGACGACTTTTAAGCATGACAACATGGATTCTACAGAGTTTAAATATAACGATATCACGAAACGTGTCAGTGCGGTCATTTTTAAAGATACGGTCATATACTTCTCACCTCATCCGGCTGCAATGCTTGGCATAACCGAAAGACAGCTTCCGTTGACGAATCCGAATAGTACACCATTACTCTGGGAAGCCGATCATAGATGCGATCTAAATAGAGGGTTTTCTTCCATGTATGTATATTGTAACGTCTTGGAACACATCCCCGTGGGTGATACAAAAGCTCCATTACTTCGTATCGTTCACGTGTCGGGTAAAAACGGTGACAGCATAAATACGATATATGAAAAACCTCTCTACGTCCCACTGCAACAGAAAAACTTTGACTCTATAGAAATAGATATAAGGACGGATACTGGCAAACCCATACCATTCGAATACGGGAAGGTGATGGTTACACTTCATTTTAGACTTTGTAAAATTCCATATCTTTTACAATGAAAAGACAGTTTTGCTGCGATGCGAGTCGACTCGCATACGAAGATTATTATCTGCAACAGAGTGGTAATGGTATGCCCATATTCCAAGGCGCGCGCATGCAGCGTGGTCATGGAATAGGAAGTTTTCTGAGCGGGCTTTTCAGAAGCGCTTGGCCATTGATTCAAACTGGGGCTAAATCGTTTGGAAAACACTTTCTGAGAACCGGTTTGCAGATTGCCAATGACGTTGTGGAGGGTCAACAATTTAAAGACTCTAGCAGAAGACGTATTCCAGAAGGTATAAAAGCTTTTACCACGTCCAACGACTTCAATACTCAAAGTGGCAGCGGTAGGAAGAGTGTGAAAAGGACGGGTGTGAAAAGGACGCTAAAGAGACCTATTAAAAGAGTGAAACAAGACATATTCGACAAAGATTAAGCATGGCATTTGTTCATCCACAATCTTGTGAGTGCACAAAGAGCGAATTGGATCTGTTTATCGTACCTCCAACGCAGACTAGTATAGAGAGTGGTGCATATGTCGAATATAATCCAATAGCCACAATTTCACAGGGGACACCTATAGAATTTAGTATTACCGGAGCCGGACAAGACTATCTCGACTTGTCAAACACTCAGTTATACGTTAGAGCGCAAATTATAAAGGCAAACAACGAACCTGTAACCGATGACCATGTTGGGCCGATCAACTTATTTTTGCACAGTCTTTTTTCGGAAGTTGACATCAGCTTAAACGACACCCTTGTCACACCGTCAAATAACACTTATATCGTAGCTACTTGGAAACCCTTCTGAGCTACGGTGATGCAGCCAAAACCTCACAGCTTACCTCAGCCTTGTATTACAAGGACGTTGAAACTCATTTCGAAGATGCCAATCCGCACGATGCCAATGCTGGAAACCTTGGATTAAAGAAACGCAGTACATTTACAGAAGAAGGACGTGTTGTCGACATGCTAGGATCTATTCATAGCGATCTATTTTTTCAGGATCGTTTTATTCCTAACGATATTAATATAAGAGTGCGACTTGTTAGAAATAAAGATGCATTCTGTCTCATGTCGTCCGTTCAAGGAGCTGCATATAAAGTTCGAATTCTAGAATGTAAGTTATATGTGAGAAAAGTAAAGCTCAGCCCTTCGGTGTTTCTTGCACATGCGAAAGCGCTTGAACAGGGAAATGTAAAATTTCCCGTTAGAAGAGCAGTTTGCAAGACGTTTACCATACCGAGAGGTAATCTGGATGCATCCCAAGAAAGTCTTTTCTCTAGGCAGTTACCTACTAGAATCGTCATAGGTTGTGTGGACAACGATGCATTTAACGGCAGTTATACAAAGAATCCGTTCAACTTTAAACACATGCATCTGTCTCAGTTAAAAGTATATTTGTATGGTCAACAGCAATCTGTGAAACCTTTGGAACTAAATTTTGCCAACAATCAGTTTATCAATGCATACGCCTCATTATTTATGGGAACTGGAAAGTGGATGAGAGACGAAGGAAATCTAATATCCAGAGAGGACTTTCCAGGTGGCTATGCCCTTTATGCCTTCGACTTGACTGCAGATTTAGCCGAGGGTGATCATTTTAATCTGATTAAGCAAGGTAATATTCGTCTGGATATGAAATTTGCACAAGCTCTAGCCAATACCATCAACGTTATAGCGTTCGCAGAATTTGAGAATATTTTGGAAATTGATCGATCAAGAAACATCATTTTCTACTACAAGAACTGAAAATGGATGGAAGTAGAATTGAGTCGATACTACGGAAAGATGCAAATTGTGGACCTATGTTTTTGGGCGTGTTTGCGTGTGATCGTCTACCTGCAACGTTAAACCAAAGTGGACCTCTGCTGATGGTCTGTAACACAGATCCGAACGACAAACCTGCCATGGAGAGCATTGGATTGTCTTATACGTTGAAAATTCATCCTATGGCGAATACTTTGACTCTTTTGGAAGACCTCCGGATATACCGTTTAGAACATTTTTGAATCGTCATTGTGTAAACTGGATATTTAACGAGAGGCATTTACAAAGTAGCCTACTGTTAGTCGTTTTTGTGGACACTATTGTATATTTTACTGCTTACATAGGGCTAGAAATAAAAACGTTCATGCTATTGCCAATCTGTTAACTTCTGACACCGGACTAAATGATTATCTGGTTCATAACTATGTTTGTAAAACTTACAAATAAAGACGTTGTGTTTCAGTTTAATAAACTTTATCAAAAGAAATTCTGTTTCCCTTTTTTTCTTATTTGAAGTGTCGCGTGGAGTCTATAAATTTTTCTGCCCTGGTGGCATTTGAACCGCCGACCTCTGGGTTGATAGTCCAACACGCTAACCACTAGGCTATGGAGCATGTTAAAATATTTAACAATTGCTGCAAGAAGTAAGTTTATTCAACATCTGAAATATGCTGCTCCAATACCATAATTAAATCGTGTAAGAGTACAAAATAGGTTTCAGATATAATTAAAATACCTCGTGCAAGAGTACAATTTAAGCCACAATTATATTAAACTATATTAAACTATATTAAATATAATTAAATATAATTCATTTCGATAGAACCTCTGTCTGTAGCGATTGCGCAAGAACATATACACTCATTCTGGGAGATTTCGCTCAAAACGGCCCTATGTCTGAAATGATTTCGTTCATACCGGCACTATGATTTTATGAAATTTCGCTCAAAGCGGCCCTATGTCTGAAATGATTTCGTTCATACCGGCACTATGATTCTGAGAGATTTCGCTCAAAACGGCCCTATGTCTGAAATGATTTCGTTCATACCGGCACGATGATTTTATGAAATTTCGCTCAAAGCGGCCCTATGGTTCTATGAAATTTCGCTCAAAGCGGCCCTATGGTTCTATGAAATTTCGCTCAAAGCGGCCCTATGGTTCTATGAAATTTCGCTCCTTACGGCCTATTGTTAACTACTGACAACGTCTCTTATAGACTACCTTTGTTGCTATTACTCAGAGGTCTACATTCAGTTGGCATTGCATACATGTCAACATAGGCTAAAGAATGACCTTGCAGCTTTCGAACACGCCTCAAGGCGCCATCTTGCGAGAGAGATAACTATGGAAATTACATGATGTTGGATGCTTGATTGATTGATTATTCGTTTATTATCATCGCATGTTGACACACCGCAACATGCTAATATTTATGTATCAGCTCACAGCTTTGCCTTATGAATGAAATTCAACAGGAAGAAATCTTTATTACGTTAAGAGAATTATCTCTTTAGGCAACATAAAGATGCTCTGCTAACGTCACAGTTATAAATTACAATTAAAATTAAAATTATCTGACAAAGCCTAGAGCTCACCCTTTTCAGTTCACCGTATCTCAGCTGTGGTTGATGACGTAAGGGATTTCCATCTGACTTATCGAATAGATTATGAGTTCGACAACGAAATCATGTGAAGCGACAATTGAATGATTCTCTATGTATCATGATAACGTATCATGATATTATGTAATTTCTGTATGTGTCATGATAACGTAACATGATATCATGTATTTTCTTTATGTATCATAATATCGTGTATTTTCTTTATGTATCATGATATCATGTATTTTTCTTATGTATCATGATAACGCATCATGATAATATGCCTTTTCTTTATGTATCACTATAACGTATCATGATATAATGTATTTTATTTATGTATCATGATAACGTATCATGATATCATGTATTTTCTTTATGTATCATGATAGCGCATCATGATATTATGTATTTTCTTTATGTATCATGATAACGGCTCCATAATAAGATTCGAAAATTAGACTTGGTTTTCAACCTGGCTTCGCAAACGGATCACGATTTTTATTACAATTTCACATCGATTAGTGCCTTAGGCATTATAATAGCTATAGAAGTTTAGGATAAGACTAGAATTACATTATATCAGTGGTTTCTTCAACAGGTAAAGATACGTCGTATTCGACATGAAAGCTCTTATCTTGGTGAATCTAGTGCTCCTCGTCAACAGCGCTCTGGCAGGTAAGCTAACTTGTGGAGTTGTGGGCAACTATTTACAATCATCTATCATAATAGTAACAGGGTGGTTTTTGATATTATACCAGCGTACAGCCACAGGCTACCTCTGCTGAGGAAGCCTGTGCCTGTCCCAAGCCAGGATAAAGGAGGAGGGTTCTGCGGTGGGCTTGCAACCCACCCAGGTAAAAAAAAACAGCGAGCAACAGAGACAATGCACAGCCGAAAATGGTACTACAAATATAGTGCTATAAATGTTTAAATATAATACAATAGAAAATTTCCCTTCCTGTCCAGTTATTAGGGAGAATTATAATTAGGGAGAATTGTAATTACAATAAGGTCCTTGTCTAAAACTTTAAGTGTGATTTAATTCCTTATTCGTATTTCAGGCATATCTTCTTCACCTGGCCTGCAACGGAAACTCCAAGGAGACAATTGTACGTTCCAGTGGACCGTGACGGGTACAGTCACGGATTTCGTTATCTATAACCAAACAACTGGAACTTCTGTTGCCCAGAATTCTCGACTAAGTCAGAAACGGGACAGAATCACTAACACCATCAGCCTGACGATTATCAACATTACGCTGGGGGATGCTGGAAACTATACCTTATCAATTTCTAATGGAGCTGGTTGGGAAAACGACTCCAGTGCGCTCCTCTTTGTATTCAGTGAGTTGAATCTGGTGTTCCACTATCCGTATATTATATTATTCGATTAGGTACATAGACGTTTGACAACGCCAACCCAATGAAATATTACACTGGATCGATGTTTCATTAGCTTGCATAACAATGTATAACTTTCGCAAACGTTCCAGTTGGGGTCTTAGTGTTGACACAAAGTTTACATTTGAAAGAAATAAGAATAACAAATTAGCAAGTAATAATAAAAATAATAAATAATATTAATAACATGCTATTAAAAATAATTATTTATGAGTAACATCAAGAACAACATCCAAGAGCATCAGTGATAACAGCTTCGTCAATAATAAGAATAGTAAGATCATAATGGTCCAATGGTTTGCAATTCAGCTGATCATAGACTAAGGCGCTCTATGAAGTTCAGCCCAGTGCCAAACAAACCAGTGTACCAATGATTGCACGTTTGCACTTCAGAGGCTGGTTTACGAGCTGTCTTATTGACTGGTTTTGTATCAGTATTGGCTGACCTTTCTGCTTCGTCTCTCTGCTTCTTTTCCTCTAGATTACCATTCTCTGTGATAATTAGTGTTAATTGGTCATGTGGTCTTGTGTTAGGTTAGTAAGTCTGGAGCGCCTCTTAGGAGTTTCTCTTGAAGAAGCGATATACAAATGTATGATTATGATAATAATTACAATGCGCTTTCTACATTTTAGTCTCTGGTTCAGGTTCTTTGAGCCAAACGTCGGGACGAAATCCTCCAACAGAAGGCGACTCAGTCGAACTGACATGTACCTTTGCTTCTAATTCTCTACCTGAGGCTTATCGACCGCGTGTGTTGTACAGTTGGTACGTGGCGAGGTTTTCCAATCCTCTCCAGATCCTCCTGTCCAATGGATCGTTACAAACTCCAAATGGCGATATTGTGAGTGGTTACAATACCAAGAACAGTGGAAGGATACTGACAATTGCTTCGGTGCAGTATAACGATGCCCAGACCATTGGTTGTTATGGAAAAGAAGAGGGATCAACTTTCACCGCCACGGCCTATGTGTATATCAATGTTCAGTGTACGTAGACTGAGATCAAATTGCAAACATTATTTACATTTCTGAATCTTAACTGGCAACCATTCTTTACATTTCCTACTACGCTTAACTTATCAACAGATAAAAAACAAATGCAATGTTAAAATACTCAAACTGTGCTCTGTTATGCTGCGAATCTTAATGTCATATATTTGTTTAGGTTACATTTGTCGGCAAAAATGATTTTTCAAATAAAATAATTGTTGCAATAAAAACACTATGAAATTTCTTCGTAAGAGCTCTAACTCTCCTATGGCCAACATAGCAAATGTTCATGCGTGTTGATCATTTTCAGAGATGAGTAAGATGCTTAAGCCTGGGTTCATATTATGCTCACTGGCCCAGTTAGCTACATCGGTAAAGCGTAGGTTGCGTCTCATGCGCATCTGTGTAAGAGAGCATGCGGATCGCGGTTCGCTTCCCGAAGGTGGATTCTTTCAGAGATTTAAGTCTCGGGCTAGCACGATCCGTACACGGGGACCTTAAATGGTGTGGCGCCTATTCAAACGGGCAGCGGTCGTAAAGGATCTCACGCGATCAATTCATTGAAAAATGAGCAGGATTGAGGCTATAGGGTCGCTATAGAAAATCGCCAGTGATGGGCAATAGTTAACTAAATTTTTTTAGGTAAGGATGGTTTAACTAAAAAATAGTTTAGTTAAAACCATAGTTAAACTAAAAAATTTAGTTACTAACTAAAATGTTTAACTAAAAAATCAGCAATATGCAACTTTTTTTCACAATGAACATTGAACACTCTTAACAAAAAGACACCTTAAAACTGCATGGTTTTAGCATTAACAGCCTGTGTTTTCAAATTCATACACTGCTTCAGTACGCCTGTAGTTGTATGCTAGAACAGAACACAATGCATAGTTTGAAGGTGAAATTGTCATTGACGCTCTGCATTATTACAGTTCACTTAACCTCTGTTATTGTGAAAGGGTTTGTCGTAAAAAGTTGATAAAGTTGGAAAAAGTTTAACTACTTTTTTTAGTTTAGTTAACTAATTTCCAAAATCAGTTGCTAACTTTAGTTAAACTATTTTTTTAGTTGGAAAATCGTTTTAGTTTAACTAAAAAATTGTTTAGTGCCCATCACTGAAAATCGCGTACATTTACATTTACATTATATATATATTTACATTATATTGTTCTGAATATGTTCTAGCAGTGCATTTTTCCATCCGGAACGGCGTTCCAGCACCCTTTTTCAGCTGCTAAAAATAAGAATTTTTTTAATAATAAAAAATAATTTAGTTATTTTAATTTAACTCAAGTGTTGTGAACTGTTTTCAGCGTTTATTGAGACCCCTCCCAACCCCTAATCCCGTTTTTCTCGGGCTTTGTCCTCCATTTCAGCCCTTTCATAATTTATCAGTTCCGGAACCTATTGTTCAGTTCCGGAACCTTTCTTCTAGAAAAAAGCTCTGTGCTCTAGAATAGGGAACAGACATCAATCTTCTCCAAATGTTAATACACGAATTGGTGATTAGGCCTATGTAATAATGTTTTTCAGCTTAAACAACGTGCGAATGTTTTGGCACAATACTATTGTCTAATTTCACAGGACGAATATATATAAAGGGTAGTTGAGAAGAATTTCTGGACTGGGAAACAAATGATTTTTACGTATGTATATAAGTATGTATGTATGTATGTATGTAAGTATCAGAATACTTATAGCACATTTTGAAAACCTCACAAAGAAGATGATTTTCAGTTATTTTGATTTTCAGATAAGCCGATTGTGTCGTGGACAAATCCGCCGAGTAGAAAATTCAATGCAATCGTAGGGGAAAGAGTTGAACTGTTTGTCTACCAAAACGCAAATCCTGATCTACTAGCAACAGGGAACAACTGGACTTTTGTCAACTCGCGGGGAAATGTCCTGGACGTACCAAAGGGCTCAGTTACCGGCTCCTATTCCATTCCCTATTTGTCATTCATCCTCCAGTCGGAAGAATACTACGGCAAATACTCTTATAACATGAGCAATGTCATTGGAACTACTATGGTTACTTTCGACGTTCTTCCTCTAGGTGTGTAAGCAAATACTTACTACGATTCATCCAAAGAAACTTGCTCAGCTAATATAGTACAGTATTTACATTTACCTAATAATTACCTAGCATTATATTGCACTAGTTTTGGGTCAACATGCGTCACCTTTAGCTTCATCACAATGATCAAATCCATATTGTAGATCAGCGTTTCCCAAAGTGGGTTCCGCGGAACCCAAGGGTTCCGCGTGGTGAACACAAGGGTTCCGCGAAAAGTTGTATTTTAAAAGAATTTTCAATGAGAAATTTCATTGGAATAAAACATTCCAAGCAGTTTTAAAAAATGCACAAATTTTTTTATAAAAGTTCAAAACTTCTGTCAATTGTCTCTTTTGTATTTTGCCCCATTGAGCGATAACCCGAACTTTCAATGCCCATTAGCTATCCAGTAATTATATAGAATTATAGATTGTAGAGGTCACTGCAGGGACCTATGTACATAGGTGAGAGCTGTAAACTTGTCTGAATCGGGACGTAACCATCTTTGTCATCGTTACCTCGACGAAATGAATCCGAAAATGATTTTAAAAAGTACAGCTGAGTCTGATAATCGTACAACAGTATTAGCATTTTGTTTATTTGCTGGTATAAAAATCTGACATAGAGCGCTGGCTCATGGAGGGAATTTAAGGGTTCTGAACTTATGTTCAAACTAGTAATGTGGACTGTTTTCCAACCTTGTACAAGTTTTTAGTTTAAATGAATTGTGTTCTCCACCAAAATATTCGTTGAAAAATTGCAGATTATATTCACGACCTGGAAGCGAACTTGGTTAAATACTTTCCTCCCATGAAGGATTAATTGGATTCGAAACCAATTCAAAGTAGCCGAAAACCAGCAAACTTCTGTAATAAAGGTTATGAACTTCTTATTGAGATAACGTCGGACTCGCATTCATGAATCAATTTCTAGAATGGGCCAATTAAAGAATACCCCACTGTCGCGAAATGTGGTTAGTTTAGGTCTACTTCTGCCATTTGCCACAACGCATTTGTGCGAAACTGGATTCTCGTAGCAGGCTATACTACAACAAAAACCAAATATAGAAATTGGCTAAATGCTGCATCGGACATTGGAATCCAGCTTTCTAGCATTAAACCAAATATAAAAATTGGCACGAGAAAAACAAAATTAAAACTTCGTGTACTCCCAATATTGTGCTCCTTAAATCTTGGTCTTAAAAACTGTACACTTTAACATTTGACGTAAGAGAAAATAAATTGTTTTTATAAACTCCTTATAATAATTATGAGAGTGTGTTTAGTTAGGCCTATATTTGTATGTTTCTCAGGCGCTACGTATGCCTCAATACGCTTAATTCAGGTTGGGGTTCCGCTATGATTTGAAAAGATGACAAGGGTTCCGTGGCCAAAAAAGTTTGGGAAACGCTGTTGTAGATACTAGAGAATCAGTCGTTCCAGCTGGTAAACAGCAGAATATAAGGCATAAGAGAGAATCTCCTGAACCTAGACTTTCTAGAACTTCTGATGCCTGCACATAGATATGCCAACAGATTCGCCGACCAGAGCCTTGTTAATTAATACATGTATCTAAACACGCGTAGCCTATAGCACGTTTTCCGACATCACAAAGGCGCTGTAGCCTATATTAAATTTGTGCTTATTAAACTGCTCTACCTAATCAGAATCGATGGAGCGGAGCATTTGAGCGTGAATGATTTGCCTCCAACTCAGTCTCAGAGAAGACTTGCACTCCTACGAGACAAGCACTCAAACTAACTGCCCAATGTGTCACATAAGTATACTGTGTTAACCAATTGTTATGCACAGGGCTTTGTTTATATCGCTAGATTTTAGTATTTCCTGTTATCTGCACACAAATATTCCCAGGAAAACATATATGAGACACTTGCTTGTGACACAACTGATATGTCAATAACATCGAACAACTTTATATCTTCTATATGTACTTGTTAAAAGGTCCACCAGACCCACCGGCAGCATTTCAAGTCGCATACGTTACTCACTTCAGCATCTTGCTACAATGGAACTGCATGTGGTCAAACTTTAACAGACGTAATCAGTACGTCTACACTCAACTGAGGGAACCTAAGAGCAACATCATTGTGGGAAATGAATCGTCTGTGTTGGGTGGCCCCTGCTTTAATTCAACATATACTGTCCCCTTTGATTCGAAAATACAACCGGATACGAACTATGAAGCCATGGTATGGTCAGCTAACGAGATTGGATCGAGTAGCATTACCACAATCAGCGTACGATCTGCGAAAGTCTTTCGATTTATTGTTTCGTCCGATTCAATTCAAATAAACGGGACAACGGCAATTATTAATTATCGTTTTGAAAGCGGAAGCATTTCGAGCTTCTACGTTACCTGCTGTTACGAACTAACCGGAAAATGTACCACTAGTGTCTATTTTAACGTTATCAACAACTTCGGCCAAGTGAATTTTTCAATTGCGTCTTTACCGAACGGTACAGAATACGTTTTCGATTTCTTTCTGTACACTGGTAACGCCTATACTTCACTCGTGGGATTTGTGAAAGGCATAAGAGTTTCCACTGGCGCGATTGGACGCACGACTCCCGCAGGAAATCCTGGTTAGTGAATAGAGACTGTTTTAAGCTACTCTACCATTTGCTGTTTATTTGTTGTTTCAGTGTTTCATCTTCCGCTGGATATACTTCGTATATATATATATATATATATATATATATATATATATATATATATATATATATATATATATATATATATATATATATATATATATATATATATATATATATATATATAATGTATGTACGATGTATGTATGTACCTATGTGCCAATGCATTCATGCATACAAGCATGAATACATATCTACGTATGCATGTATTTATGCACGCATGCATGCATGCATGTGTGTATATGTATGTATGTAATCATCTATGTATCTATGTGTGTATGTAAAGATGTAAGTATGTTAGCATGTATGCATGCATGCATGCATGTATTTGTAGGTATGTATGTATCTATGTGTGTATGCATGTCTGCGACTATGTTTGTGTCGTTGCAATCCTTGAACGCAAGGATCAGATGATAAATGGTATCCTCATTTTAACTGGCCAAGCCGC
>OY744617.1:15340704-15418204 GCA_963556255.1 Allolobophora icterica
GAATGTTTGCGGGCTGTGTTTATTCATGCAGTTAGAAACCACCTTTTCAAAACCATTCATGTGCGTTGTATGTGTGTATATATATATATATATATATATATATATATATATATATATATATATATATATATATATATATATATATATATATACGTATATATTGTAAGTATATATTGTGCAACATATGGATGCATAACATATCATAGTGCACAGTGGCGATGTAAATGTGTACTGCCGTTACGCATTATTACTACCTTAAATACAATTAATAAATAAGGACACGTCTTACAGATAACGAATTGAAATCCTATCACACGTCTACGCAGACTTTTAATCCAACCGTGTTTCGCACATTTTCAAATAACTCTAAATCACATACTAAACAATGTCAGCGACAAAATTTGATGATGTCATCTCTTTCAAATGGCACAAGGAGGCTTATGTTGAAATATACGGCTGATATTTTATGGCTGGTTCAAATGGGCGCAATAAACTATGGACCATGCCTAGTCTACGAACTGTACATAATTATGTACGTACATATAATTAGGCCATGCAAAGGTCAAGTGGGGTTACTTAATTGCTTGGCTATTGCTGTGCGGCCATACACGTTCATTTCTCTGTCTGTCTCTGTCTGTCTGTCTCTCCGTCCGTCCGTCTCTCTCTCAGTTTCTTTCTCTTTCTCTGTCTCTGTCTGTTTCTCTCTCAGTTTCTCTCTCTCTCGACCTTCTGTCTGTCTGTCTGTCTGTCTGTCTGTCTGTCTGTCTCTCTCTCTCTCTGTTTAAAGCGACCTCTACCTGTTTGCATCTGTCTTTCTCTCTATTTTCTCTGTCTCTGCTGTTACGCCTATATGCTATTCATCAACAGTGATGGGCAATAGTTAACTAAAAAGTTGCTAACTTTTAGTTTAACTAATTTTTTTAGTTAAGGATGAAGTTAAACTAAAAAAAATAGTTTAGTTAAAACCATAGTTTAACTAAAATTGCTTAGTTGCTAACTAAAAAGTTTAACTAAAAAATCAGCAATATGCAGCTATTTTTCAACAATGAACATTGAACACTGTCAACAAAAAACATTTTAACACTGCATGGTTTTAGCATTAGCAGCCTGTGTTTTCAAATTCATACACTACTTACAGTACAAATGTAACTGTATGCCAGAACAGTACACATTGCATAGTTTGAAAGTGAAATTGTCATCAGTTGACGCTTTGCATTATTACAGTTCATTGTTATTGTGAAAATGTTTGTCGTGAAAAGTTGGAAAAAGTTGGAAAAAGTTTAACTACTTTTTTTAGTTTAGTTAACTAATTTCCAAAATCAGTTGCCAACTTTAGTTAAACTAATTTTTTTTGTTGGAGAATAGTTTTACTTTAACTAAAAAAATAGTTTAGTGCCCATCACTGTTCATCAAGTCAGTCAGAGCTCAACGGTTGGTATTTCAGACCGATTGGCGGCTCTGCATCTAGTTGTATCAAGCGGTCTACCTCTGCATGTAAATTAACGTACTGGCGCCACCGAAGTCAGCCCAAAATAGGCTATGTGTGTATTGTAATTGTAACTGTAATCTGACATTTATAAAGCGCCACTTCAAGAAAAAGTTAATCAGTGGCCCTTCCGACTCGAACCAGTAAAATTACTGTTGAATAATACAGACTTCAGGCGCTTGCGAAACTCTTGAAGGGATAAACTGAGGAGCTCGAGCCGCAGCTCTCTCTCGAGACGATTCAAGCAACAAAAGGCAGTCATGAGTCCATGGGCAGTCGACCGAATGATGCCACCATCCGGGACCAAGGAGACTGAAATGCAGACGTCCTTACGGTATGAAAGAGCAGAGCCAACTGAATATTCTGCTGGAGGGGAGCCAGTGCAAAGTATCCCACATAAAGGAAGCTATGTGCCCTAACCTGGGGGCACCTCCAATATGGTAGACAAGGGTATTAGGGAATGACTGCATGTATGTATGCACATAGGCCATATGTATGTATGTATGTATATATGTATGACTTGTATGTATGTATTTACCTAGCTGGCATGTTGTTTCCACTAACACATCATTTTCTCACAACTTCAAAAATATTTATAGTTTCTGTGTCTGGTTGGGCGATGGTTATCATCTATGGATTACACGACACCAATTTTAAGAAAACCTTCTCGTTTTCTGTTCTTTTAGCAAACACTTGATGACATATTTTTCAGTAACCCGCACTTTTAATGTGAAATTCACAAATTAATGCGATGTACATCACAGTACATGTAAGCAATTGATTAGCAAATTCAATGATAAGGCTTGGCCGATTTTAACCCTCGAATGCCCAAGGGGGGGTCCGACCGGACCCCAGACCCGCTTTTCCACGGATAACTTTAGAACGGCTAAGAAATTGTAAAAATGGTTTTAGGACATCCTAAAGCCTTCAATTGGGCTTCGTATGATATATTTTGCGTGATTATTCTACCACCCTGTAGCCCACAACCATAGCATATACCAAGGACACCCCCAAGATATGCGGCTGATGGTCATACTGGCACATGGTTTATCAGCCCAGAAATAAATTTTTTAACGCACGTTATTGTGAAATACCATATATCAGTCGAATGCACATTGAATTTGGATTATAACAAGCCAAATCCCGTTAAAATATTCCATTCCTGTACCCCACAACCATATCATATACCAAGGACACCCCAAGATATGCGGCTGGTGGTCATACTGGCATGTGGTTTACCAGCCCAGAAATAAATTTTTAACCCAAGTTATTGTGAAATACCATAATATTAGTCGAATGCAAATTGAATTTGGATTATAACAAGCCAAATCCCGTTAAAATATTCCAATCCTGTACCCCACAACCAGGCAACAACTACATGCGAACAATTGAATACCTGCGAAAAATCCCGAAATTGCAAAAAAACTACTTTCTAGTATTAAAGTTCAAATAAAGTTTCACCAGGTGGCGCTATTGTAAAATACCATATATCAGTCAATTGCAAATTGAATTTGGATTATAACAAGCCAAATCCCGTTCAAATATTCAAATCCGTTCTCCAGATATCACAATGAAAACATTGGGGTCCGGTCGGACCCCCCCCCCGTTGGGCATTCGTTACCAAAAAATAGCTTGGGCACTCGAGGGTACAATAGAAATAGTCAGTTTTACTATTATTGTGCTAGACGCAACTAATTTAAATGATTAGTGCAATTAACATGCTGTCACTTCTACCAGCGAAAGTTAGTTAAACTAAAACCCACAAAGGTAAAATTTACTCTAGCAGTTTAATGCTGGAGACTTCGTCCTTGTGTCTCATACAAACAACAACGCTAGGATACACAAATAGGCAACTGTTGTACGCCATTCTTTCATGGACATGTAATGTTCGTTGGCCAATCTCCACAATATCTTTCAAGCGCAACTCTCCCTCTTTCTCTGAATAAAACAGAGGTAAAAACTGTAAACTACCTTGGTGAAAGAAATATATTTTCAACAATGCTATAAGGTGGAGATAAGATGCTGTAATAGCTCTAAATTTGTAATACACGTCTGATAGTAGTTGTTCTCATTTCTACAGCGGGCGGAGGTCTTGCAATGTCTACACGAAAATCGCATTCATGTATGTCTTATGTATCAACTGTACGCTGTTAAATAAATTGCATGACTGTTGTTGTTTTTATGATGATGATGATGATGATGATGATCAATCAATCAATCAATCAATCCGTTTATTATAACACAACTTGCAAGATATAGTTTACAGGCAGGTATTTTTAACAGGTAGTGTCATAAATGGAGACCCCAAAGGGACAAGTCCCGCTAACAGGGGCACCCAGGAAATGATCACTAGCATGACGGACGATTAACATTCAAAGTGTTCGATTTATTTATTCTTAACTAACGCCTAAACCAAATTCAATAACAGCAAAGTAAATGCATAACTCAAGTTATAGTTAAGTACATATTCAAGTAGCACATTTTTATGACCTTTGATTTATGATATAAGACCTTAACAATTTTTTAAAACGACCAATAGGCTGTACCGAAGTAATCACCACAGGTAAAACATTCCATAGCATAGGGCCATGACATTTAATGGAAAACCTCTTAGCATTGATCCGTGCAAATTCAGGACGATACATATTAGCATTACGTGTCTGATGAGAATGAATGGAAGCTCCCATCTTAAAGTAGCAGTTAAAGGACAGGGGCAACATGTTATATTGATACCTATACATAAACAGGCAAGTTTGAAACATATTTATTTGGCTTACTGTTAAGATTTGATAATCCTTAAATGTTTGTTTGGAGCTAACACTCCAACGGATGTGAAACACGGTACGTATGGCAGTTTTTTGTAGTGTGATTAGCGGGTGTAGGACAGTTGCATAATTTGCCCCCCAGTTAATGTTGCAGTATGAAATATAAGGAAAGATAAGTGTGTAGTACAAACTTAATAGATAGTTCGAGGGCAGACAATGTCTAATTCGTTTTAGAATTCCTATATTTCTTGCCATTTTCTTTGCTATTTGTAAAATATGTTGTTTCCAGCTTAGGCAGGAATCAATAGTTGTACCTAAAAACCTAGTTGATGTTACCTGGTCAATAGGAGAGTCATCAATAAGAATAGATAAGTTAGTGGGAGGCAGGGGTTTACGTTTATCATCATCATCATCATGATAATGATGATGATGATGATGATGATGATGATGATGATGATGATGATGATGATGATGATGATGATGATGATGAGGGGGATGAGGATGATGATGATGATGATGATGATGATGATGATGATGATGATGAGGGGGATGATGATGATGATGATGATGATGATGATGATGATGATGATGATGATGATGATGATGATGATGATGATGATGATGATAATAATAATAATAATAATAATAATAATAATAATAATAATAATAATAATAATAATAATAATAATAATAATAATAATAATAATAATAATAATAATAATAATAATACGCTCAGAAAACCATCCTGTGCAGATTACAATACGAACGTGAATTTCAACCAAGCACCGAAATTCGAATCTCTGACGCAGAGGCGAAAGGCCTTCACATTAGCAATAAACTACAGTGCCACATTATTAGGCTACAATCACTATGAAATAAGACCAAGAACGACAGCGAACAGTGATTATTGCGTTATATAGTATGAAAACAGCGCTAAATAAATTAGACTAGACGGGAGGATCGGCTAAGCTTGAACCTAACTCGTCTTTAGACAAAGAGATAATATTAAACCTCTAGTGTTGTATAGTAGGGGTTATTCTTTGAAGAATTCCTGTTAACCGATTCGTATGTTCCATCATCGTCTTCAAACGCCTCATTTTTTCGCTGTGGGGTTTGTAGCCGGGCTCTGGTGTTAACCTTTGGTGGCTATAATATAATATAAGAAGCTTTTATTTGCATCTAACAAGTGCACATGCATTACAAGTATACAATGATTTTACATACAGTTTGAAATAACTATAACAGAAGCAGATTATAAAGTCACAAATGCACAGCTAAATATAATTAAAGATACATCGATTAACAAAGTTGCTTTTAAACAAGTCAGATTTAACAAGAGGCAGCATGAAAGGATGTCCTGTCTTGCGAAGTGAGTAGTTGCCCTAACGAGGAGAAGGTGGCAAGAGCTGATGAATGCAGCGACCAAGGAACTGCGATTTCTGGAAGAGCTTCCTGTCTGCTCGAGCAATCGGCTCTTCTACAGTATGGATCTTCTCACAGAATTGCCATCTGCGAGCCTTTTCAGAGCTGCATTAATGCGAGTAGTATTATATGTGGCGAGAAATCTAGCAAAGGCAGGTAGTGCATAGGCAGCATAGTGCGTAAACAAGGATTAGACCAGTAGGCCTACCTCCAATTGGAACATGCGAAAGACAGCTAAATAAAATTAGAGCGATTCTAAAACTCTCATTTTGTAGATCAATGCTGCCCACGTGATTTTCAAATAATCGTGCAGATTTTAAAAATTTAGGTTGTGTATTTCTGGAATTGACAGTGAAATACGCTACGTTCATCTGCAACAAAGATTCCAGAAAACGGCCTGCTCTATGTGAAAAACACAGGACTATAATTGACATAATTTCAAGATTTTTAGAGTGCAGATTATCACAGTAGGTTAATTCGTAGGCTTGTGTTGCTATGCACACCAGGACGTCCGAAGCGGTGGAAAATCCCCAATGACAGAAATAATTTCCAGGTGGTGGACGATAACGGCAAACCCATCATCGACGACGAGGAAATCGTGCTCAACGACTGAAAGCATTGCCCATCCCAGGGGGTCGATTGGAGTAGTGGGCTTGATTGAATGTACAGAGGAGGCTCAAGCTGATCTTTGATGGGCCGACTTCCAAAGGTGCAAACCTAAGATGGTCTTTCGCACATATCGTGGAACAAAGAAACTGAGGCAGTCGCAGCTGTGACGATGTGTAGTTAGTCCACAAGTAGTCGAGGATGTATCAGAGGGCAACGCAATTATCGGTCAAGAAAAGTCAAAAGCACCAAATCTACGGAACTAAAACATATCCAAAGTTGGCTAAGAAGCAAAAATTCACTTTTTAAACTGTTAGAAGTATTATCAAACTCTGTCCAACAAAACAGATCTGAACCACATATGCAACAGAGAACAGTACAATCAGGCCAAATTGCAAATCGATTATAAATTCACAAATGCTAAAAAAAATTGCTCAAACATGCGGATAACAAAAAAGTCAGCAGGGCTATAATTAAACACTTACCTGTTCCGGTTGTGAGTTGTTGGGTTGCATGTTCTGACGACGTTTGAAGACAAGAAAAGCAATTAAACAGCAAAGCAAAGCAACGACACTGACGCCCAACAGAGCTCCTAATACGATGACGGTTTTTCGCCAACAGATTCTGTTATGGAAACAAACAAATTCTGTTAAGATATTGAACCACTTATCAAATATTTAATAACGAGTACACTCCTGACACTTCATTCATACACAAAGGCTAGAGAAAATATTCAAAGCTCAGTATGTATCTAGAAACTTGCTATAGCGTCTTTTGTGTACCTCACAATCACAAAGTGTTTCATGAGTCAATCTAAATGATGTAAACATCATTAAGAACAAAAAACTTAATTAATAAGCGAATAGTACTCAGATACCCAGGAGTCACCACAGGGGAGCTCCTGCTTGTGACATCAGTAGGCCTACAACCTGTACAAATCTGACACTATAAGTCATTACATTAAAACAGCAAAGGCCGAGATAATTATTCAAAGGCGTTGTATAGGCTACTTTTTTACATATAACAGAGAGCAAGCCTAGTCATGTCCTCATGGCGATTCTATAAGTAAGGAAGAGTCTCGAATGACTGGGCCTGAAAGTCTTCAGAACCCTTCGGATAACATGCTGTTAAGGCAGAGAAAATCTAATCAAATATTCGTTTATTATAAAGACGCGATGGGTTCGCAGAGCACCAAAAAGACAGTTATAGCAATTGATTATAAGTCAGACAAACAGTTTAGTAATGACGATTACAACAGATTAATAGATGTTAGTATAAAGTATAGGCCTACAAAGCCCTACATGTAAAAACAGTGTTAGTGGCTAAAATAGTAAATAAATGTTTTATATAGCATTCGGAAGAGAGAACGGCCAAAAATGCTCTGCAGCATCAAAAATGCTCTGCAGCATCAAAACTTGATGTAAACAGATTATTTATTTACAGGTCAACTTAGTGGACTATTCATAAGACATATGCACGTGACTGCACGATGGTCTATTGCATCCTAAATACACATTTCTAAATTATAGTCAATAAACAGTGTTTAATCTAGTCCCCCTCTTCTGGGAGGGGAAACCAGGTTTCTGGGGGGAGCAACCAATTTTTCAGACTTTTGAAACTTTCATCCACACTTTTCACAACTTTCATCTTCCAAAAAAGTTCTTTCATCTTCCAAAAAAGTTGATGACCTTTTTTTTTAGTCATTCGCCAAATTTTCCGACTTTTCCTGTAGTAATCCGTCTCTCTGGGGGGGGGGGAGAAACCATGTATCACCATGTATCCTGGGGGGGGAATTTACCTCCCCAAAAGGTCTCAACATTATAATATTGCCGGCCTCTGGGGGGGGGGAAACATGAATCCTGGGGGGGACATTTACCCCCCCAAAGACGACTAGATTAAACACTGGTCAATAAATATTAATTTATGGAAATATATTACAATCTTCGTCGCTCTATGGGGTTTAAATTAGGTCTGCCTTTTAAAAGAATCGTGACATACACCGACTTAGGCTTGACACAAACTATCCACTTAAACTATTAAGCGGGTTGAGAGAGCTAGAAAAGCATCTCATATCGGCTATAAATTGTCAATTTTGGACTCAACTGCATAGCCTGTGACTCTCATATCAGAACCATTAGTTTTTTCTTTACTAGTCGATCAATATGTTGTTACAAAAGATATATTGCCGACGTTGGTACGCCTATAGAAAATATTTATCATGCCAAACATCACTTGCTAACTTTGAATGGCGTTTAATACGTACCCACCAAAGTGAATTAAAGTAAGTCATCACAATTCAATTATTCGCTTTCATTTTCATCTATACCCTTACTGCTGGCTAAAGGTGAGTTTTAACTTAAATGGATTGCATCAAAATTTGTGCACAAACATGGGCGTCCTTTGGAATTTTTTTAGGGGGGGAGGTAAAAAATTAAAAGGGCAAAAGTATTTGGGGGAGAAAAATGACGTTTATGCATGGAACGCTATTGATGAACGCGGAACACGTGACAACTTTAAAAATTAATAATCGTCAAGGACTTTACCTATATAATTAAGTGTTTTTTCGCATTGAAAATCGTGTTGGGACTGTTGTAATAATCATAATAATCTAAAGATTTTATATTTCTTAAATATGTGCAAAATCTAGGAATGGGCAAATGCCCCCTCCGGACGCCCATGTGCACAAATAAATTTATCAGGGCCGTTACACAGGGTCTGCACGGCATGCGCGAATCAGCAGTCACAAGACTATAAATTATACAGCTCGTTGCCGAAAGGTTCACCGTACGGTCAATTGGGCCTGTCAGATACTACATCTAGCAGCAGTAAATTTGTGTAGCTATTTGTAGCTTAAGACTCACCTTCAGGAGGTTCGATGACATCCTTTCTTGACCCTCTAACGCCTCTCACACTTCCCAGATAATAATAATAGGTGTTAATTCCTGAGCGTCGATTGCCGCCGTAAGCATAAAGGTCGAATAAATAGTCATTCCCTTCTGGGATGTCATTGCAGGTTAGTTGTCTGAGCGTGTCATCGACACTATAATAAGAATTGTAGTCGCAACTTCCCGTTAATTCAAGGCAACAATGGAGAAAAAGGCGTGATATGATGCCATCAGTGGCTCTAAAATTCACAATGGTTTGATTTCCGTTGAAAGATATGGCCTCCTGAGAAATGGATATTCTGAATGTTTTGGGAGTCTTCACAGCTAATTTGACGACATCACTGGAACCAAACTCATTGCTCGACCAGACGCTGACCTCGTAGTTTGTCTCAGATTGAATTCCGTTCTGAAACCTTGCTTCATAGCTCGTATTATAGCAGTCGTTTGGTACTACAGGATACTAAGAGTCTATAACCGTATTGTTACTCAGAGATTTCAGTTGTAAGAAGATCTGTTGTGGACTCCCATTAAACCACAGACAGTTCCACCAAATGACAATGAGATAATGTGAAACAAGTACTGCTTCCACATACGATGGTGCGTCTGGCGGCCCTGTAGACAGGGTAAGAAAACCAATAAACATTGATAGAATATAATTAAACATTGATAGAATATAATTAAAATATTTCGATTTCATCACTATAAGTGACTTACAGTTCGATTATTAGAATAAAGCCGTTCTTAAATGTGTCGTCTTTTAGACCAGCGGCAGTAGATCATGTTGCCTGCAGCAGTAACTAAAACATAATTCCGTTGAGGTTTACAGATAACCTAGGTCCTAATGTTTGCAGCAGATACCTTTATACATCCAGCTTAAAAGCACAGGTGACTGGAAAATCCACTATCCAATCAGTTAATCGCCCGTTTAAGTACAACGACAAAGAGAAAGAGAGGGAGGGAGAGAGAATTATACCGGATAAAATGAACGTCCAATTCATTTATCGAAAAATCAGAGAAACAGCAACTCTCCGTGTGGAAGAAAGCAATGAAGATTTGAAAAGTCGAAACTGATACAGATTTCCTTTGGAACTACGGTAGCAAGTATAATGCTCATTTCGACAAGGACGCTCAAGCTTGCAATCTTGTTTCTCACGTTGAAACGAGAAAGGCACCTATAAGAACTTACATCTACCATTATTTGCAACGAGCAATGTACCATTGCACTTTAGATGACATCATCTCTTTAATTTCAGCTATTGCGAAAGCCTTAGATTGTAAAGTGATATACTTGCCTGGACGAAGAACTTGAAAGGTTTCTGTCGTGGAGCCAACTGTGTTGCTTAAAGTAATCGAATAAGTTCCGTAATAAGCTTCTGACGTTAATGTAAATGCAAGAGAAAATGGAGAATATGAATTTGAATGAGAAAAGCCGGGTGGCAGATCCTGCGCGTGCCCAGCTGTGTTTACAAAACTCCAGTTTGTGGCAGAAGTCACGTCAGGCATTGCCTGGAATGAAAACGAGGCAGAAACAGAATCGCCTATAACGGCGTTGAACTTCTTGCTGGCTGGAGTCCGTGTATTGATATTAGGTCGATCTAAACAGAAAAAATTCGCCAATCAGATGAACATGTATGACTCAAATAATGCGAAGTTCATGCGAACGCAATTTGAATTGTACATTGAAAGCAGGATTTTACATCAAGTCTAAAAATCATTCGTATAATTTATGCTACTATAATTACGCCAGTTTCTGGAAAATTAACTTGGGTGTCACCTGGATTTTAACTAGTTTTCCGCAAGCAACATTAATATGTGGGGACCATGCAAATCTGATTTATTTAATACTCGTTCCCTTTTAGAAAAATGCGCAGGGAACCGGCGAACAACAAGTTCGTACCGTACTGACAACATTGGAACTTTTTGTGGAGCTCAGGTTTAGAATTTATGAATTAGAATAGAAACTGGAGAGTTTCAAAAGGGAAGGTAAGGTAAAAGAAGGCATAAAGTTGAACAGGTAAATAGGAATTTTGGCCCATTTTTGGTTTAGCATGCGCCTCTGCAAACGAATGCTATATGATTTGTAGATATATTCGTGTTATTTTATAGAAGTGATCGTTTATCCTGCGCCACTGTAACCATAGTGCATAATAGGACTTTTAAGGTGGATGTTTCATCACTGTTGAAAATAAAATGCTTTTACCCAATGTTTATCCTCAGATGACTAAAGAAGGCGGATTTGCCGCATCTTCCAGTCTCAAAATGCGGGGCCACCTGTTTTGCGGGATACTAAGATACCAGAAGATCATTCGAGAAGTCGTTTCTGAACTCTGTTATTGCAATATGTAACTGCATATAGCAGATTTGTTATCTTACAGACCTACAGACAATAGACATAGTTGTGTTTTGAAAGCCATTGTCTATTACAGTACCTTAGAGCTATAGTCAAAGCGATATGAAAGCTGTCGAATACTATACAACTATAAATGAGTAAAATACTCTTGCTGTAAGTCTGGTAACATTTATGATATCCATTATTTCACGCTTCCTCAAAACTCCTCTACATTTTCTACGTTTTCCTTCCTCTGAAAAAAAACAACGCAAAGTAGGCTTAATGGCATTAATTAATACTAACATTTTAGCTGTGTGTAAAACCAATTGGTGTTGGATTCGTAGGGCGACCATTGTTCCCGCGCATAGCAGATGATCCCTTGAGTATCTCGATACTGAGCCGATGCAATCACAAGTGTTCTGCCATCGTTCTTGATGCTGTAGCCAGGCAGTAAATCGGCGCTGTTTTCATAAATTGCTGCTCCAATCGAAGTGTTCTGAAGTCTTCCAATCCCTTGCAAGTACCACTGGTAGTACATCTTAGGTCGATATGCTACCGGTAATGAAGTCGATATTACAGTGCAAATCAGTTCGACTGGGTCGCCTTCCGTTGACGGTAGAGGCCTGCTTCCGTCAGATGTTTGATTCACAACACTTGTAGAGCGGCCTAAATATAAAAATTGGTTCAGTTTGAAAATTTAAAAGAGATGATGTATAGACATTATGCACATATGAAATTCATACACGGTCTTACACGATGCATCAGAAAGTCCACGACAACCAGTAAATGCAAGAAAGCAGTGAGAACGATGTGCCTGTTTTGAAAACATGCTTACAATTCATAAATACTTAATTAATAACCAATGGAAATCGTCGATGAAAAACATTACCTGGAAGATTTATAAAACTGCTAATCGCGCATAAAATTTCAAGTAGTTGCAGCAAAGTAGTAAAGAGTTAGGTGTTAACTATAAACTTGGCCTCGATCTACGTTATGAATAGGCGAGGCCCACGATTATATAATGGGCATGTGAGATTATAAATCTAGTATTCCACTTTAATAAAATAGGGAGAAAATGGTAAGTAAATCATCTTTAAATAAATCTCTCCACATAACTAAGTCAATTTAGGATTAATTTTTAATCATGCGCGCTTACCGTAAACGAAAAGCAAAGCATTCGCATCTGTTAGTACAGCTGCGCCCACTGATAACGAATAGCTACCAGCATCCGACAACTGGATGTTCCATATGTTGAGCGTCACCACTCCACTTAGGCTGTCCAGAGCATAATTGGCGTTTCTATTCAATGGTCTTGGAGACCCGAGCGTTTGATTGTAGACAGAATAATTGGCTATAGGTCCAGTCACAGACCACTGAAATTTACATCCTTCTCCCAGGGATTTTCTTTGCATTCCAGGTGTTATAGTAATTGCTTCAATCGAGATACAGACAAGCAAATTATGAGTATGCACTATTACTTCCTAGTACTTTATTTCTGATTAACTATATGCACATAACGAAAAGTCGGCATGTTTCATACGCCTTAAAACGAATTGAAGTAGTTTAATTAAGACCTAGGTTACCGGTAATTTGTGCTAATCCGTGTTAGAAAAAAAGATCTATCTATTGTAATTAGTAACTTCTATTGCACCGGTCTCTAATGTACAAGTATCAACCGATGGCACGCAAAAACCAAGCCGTAATCAGGTCAATAGATCAGTCCGTATGACAGAGGGGCTGGGCTGTCTATGGTGGATAAGCAATTTGAAAGAGGTAAGTTTGATCTATGTAGGTAGACAATTTAGATATCTCCTCTAGTTACCTTGAAAATACGACAATATGTCATCTTACGATGAGGCTAGCAAGTACTAAAAATACTACTATTTTCCATACACGATTCTTCTATTCGATTCCTTATGAATTATGAAAACACACTGCTACATTATCCAATTACATATAGGATTTACCTGATAGCACGTTGTTGATGCAGAAGACCAACACAGAACAAAATATCAACATTTTCTTGCCAATACCTGAGAACAGTACGATAGGACGTTACCAAGGTTGGAAAATCTTTCAAACGTTGAACGGCTGCAAGAAGCAACCTGATACTTTTTCTTAATTGCTTATTAAAAACTTTGATTTTATCAGCTGAGATGGTAATGTCGAACAAAACTTTCGCTAGTTTATCATCTACAATTTACTGTCTACAATTTGTGCGCTGTAAAGTTACAGCCTTCGAAATCCTAATAAACTGTCTCTTTTGTGTTGCCAGTTAAGAATTCAGCGATATGTCGAGATGGCTTAGAAGAGATCACGTCACATTGGAGTTAATAGGAATTAAAATACTTTCCCAGTTGTTTTAACAAATTGTATTGTATTGTATCTAAACATTTATAAAGCGCCTCTCACGGTGTCCGCTAATCAGAGGCGCTCCCAGTGCGAAAGACCTAGTGAATAGAAAGTGGTTTTAAGACAGCGGAACGAGGCACTTGGGCCACCAGCTAATAAAGAGCACGTGTCAATGGAGGGAGTCGATTCCATAGAGCAGGACCAATGCAAGAAAAGGCTCGAGTTTTTGGCCATAGTGGTCTTGGCTCGTGGTACAAGAAGATCATAGCGATTAAGCGATCGCAGTGAACGGAGGAAAGTAGCTGAAACTGGCAGACGAACAATATCACAAATGACATAAAATTGCAACTACACTCTAGAATTTATAGATCCCCACATCGTTAAGCTTTATTCCACGTAGTTTTCCACTTTTGCTTATGTCTGTAGTTTTTATTCATGTTAACTACAGCTTGAATAACGGAGCGTAGACTGTCTAACATCACACTATGTAGATTGCACGGGATGCCCGCGTAAAGATTAACGCAGACGAGGACATTGCTAATTTATTACTACTACTGCGTAATTTTCTGCGCGGCATTCATTTGTCCCGACATGCAACCTGGTTTAATTTATGCAGTTATATAGCGCCGAATAAGGTCTGCACTGCACAGTTGCATTACATTGCAATCAGATTACATTGCGTAATGCATTGTAATCTGACCATTACATTTCTCAGATTACAATGCATTACGCAATTGTAATTGTAAGTAGTAACGTCCTCTATCGCGCCGGTATATAATGCGCACGGCATCAACCGAGGTCGCACCAAAACCTATCCGCAATTAGGGCAATATTTTTGAGAGAGAGAGAGACAGACAGACAGACAGACAGACACAGACACAGACACAGACAGAGAGACACAGACACAGACAGAGACACAGACAGAGACAGAGACAGAGACAGAGACATAGACACAGACACAGAGACCCAGAGACACAGACACAGACAAAGACATAGACAAAGACACAGAGACCCAGAGACACAGACACAGACACAGAGACACATAGACAGATACACATAGACAGATACAGAGACACAGAGACAGAGAAGTACAGAGACAGATAGAGAGAGGCAGCCACACGGTGGATAATCAGTTTGAAAAAGATTTTAAAAAAGATAAATCTGAAGTGGATTGAAGATTTATTCTACCTTTGAAGATTTATTCCACCTCTGAAGATTTATTCTTCCTTTCAAGATTTGTTCTACCTTTGAAGATCTATTCTACCGGAAATTAAAGACAGCCAATCTGATACAAATTGTTTCAAATCTCAGAAAGGATGAAGAGATTATTTACAATAAGAAAGAGACGGGAAGAAGATTTAGAGAAAATGGGAAGTATGTAGAAAAATGGATTTAAAAAATGTACTGACAAGTGCTGTCGAGGTTATGCCAAGGTAGAGTAGGCAGAGTTTGCATAAAAAGGTTTTACATTGCAGCGGGAATTGAAGAATGTGTGTACCTGTATCACATGCCGCGATTGTGACGCCTCTGAAATGCAATAAATCTTTCATGATATTTGTAGGGCGGAGATGCTGATGATGTTGCTATTGTTACAGATGAAGACTACAGCAATGATGACGAAATCATTAGGAGCTGGAGAAAGTATGAAAGTTAAAACAATACTGTGCTACATAATTGAACTTTCTGATAATAATAATAATAATAATAATAATAATAATAATAATAATAATAATAATAATAATAATAATAATAATGATAATGATAATGATAATGATAATGATAATGATAATGATAATGATAATGATAATGATAATAATAATAATAATAATAATAATAATAATAATAATAATAATAATAATAATAATAATAATAATAATAATAATAATAATAATAATAATAATAATAATAATAATAATAATAATAATAATAATAAGAAGAAGAAGAAGAAGAAGAAGAAGAAGAAGAAGAAGAAAGAAGAAGAAGAAGAAGGAGAAGAAGAAGAAGAAGAAGAAGAAGAAGAAGAAGAAGAAGAAGAAGAAGAAGAAGAAGACGAGGCCTGATTTTGCAGACATTCAACAACAGCTCCTAGCCCAATTTTTTTAGACTCCTGAGGGATTACATGTACCTCGGGGAAAAAAAATGATAAGTAAGCAGTAAGATTACATTGAAACATTACAGTACAATTATCAAGATCTTAATTAAACATGTAACTCTATGTAGCACTATTGTAAACTACATTCAGTTTTCAATTTTAATGCGAATCAATCGCTAAATTCAAATCATATTCTGAAATTGTGTATCGATTGATAAACTTACCAAACGGTAATCGACTGGAAGACAATTGGTATTTCTTGTTAGCAGAAACAACTAGCTTTCTGACAGTGTAAAATCTGAAGAGAGTGGCTCTGTCCACTCAGAAGCCATCTACCTTTATAGCACAGTTTACTTCCTACTTTCGGTAAACGACATGTTACTCAGTCCAAGCGCTATTAAAATTCTACCCGCTATACATAAACCGAAACCAAGCCCTGGATAGCAAGCCCTAAACTCAGGCGAAGAAAAGTCCCCTTACGTTTTCGTTCTCCCCTACAGGGCTGTTATGGTAAAATTAGAGGTAAGTACACGCTACCGGTTAGTTTTCCGAAACTAATTAGAGATGAGTAAAAATATTTTGTGAGGTGAATTTACGGTCTCGAGATATGAGTACACGCTATGTACCCGTGTGTATACTCTCGACTACAGCCCTGCTTCCCTCGCCTTAGACATAATATTTATGTTAGTCTTTTTTATCGAGGCCATTGATGCAGTTTGTCGTTTGTAATGACAATGAGTAGCATGACTGAATGAGAAAATGCGAAGAAAATAGAGCCAATAACATCCTGAATTATCAACACAACACAATTCTCGTACAAACTCTCTGGGACTCAACAGCAACTCCATATTTAGTAGGTCTAAATAAAGAGCATATCTGATGACATTATATGTAGGCTATGCGAACGTCAAATGGATGGATATTTGGCACATGGGCTTTATAAATTCTACATTTTATTAGGTTTTCACCGTCGGGGATGTTCGTCAATAAGAGGCCTAAATCTACGTTAGAGTTGAAAAGCCTAATCCTTTGAAGACTTACATGACCAACTGCGTCCATTACATGCAAATACGCGGCTAAGTGATCTTAAAACATAGTGACTGAATGTGTGCTTAAATTTGTATCTTCTTCCACGTTGGTCGCATTATTTTATTATAATAATGCTTGAGGTGGCATTGCTTTACACAGAGTCCATATTTTTATGCTAATAGTAGAGTCGATATTTTCCTGCTGTAAATAATTATTGTATTGTTATTTTTATACTTTAAATAGCGTATCTTGATCAGCGCTAATTGCTTTTCGAGCTGCTACCTGAATATGACGCTGTTTTGGCGCGCTATCGGTTGATGCCTTGAGTATTAGACATCGCCGCTATAGAAGTTACTCGACAGCCGAGTCTTGGAGTTCAATTTCGATGTAGAAAAATCTCTGAAAGAAAAAAGAAAGGAAGAAAAGAAGATGAAGAAAAGGATAGAATGAGGATGAGGAATAAAATTAAGCAAGAAAGGTGGAAGAAAATCTGAAAGGATGAAGGAATAAAGAAGCGCTATTTAGATGTGAAATTACGGTTTAGAATACGAATGCAGTACGCTCTTGCGCATTTTACTGCAGTATATTGTGACATGAAGTGACCCGAAGAAACGGAATGTTGTCAATTTGATGTAAATCATGCGATATACTATGACAGAGTACGATACAATGCTGCGGAATATATGGTCAGGCTGGCCAGATTAAATGAGGTCAAGAAATAAAACTCCTCTTTGTCACACACATTGTAGGCCAGAAGTAAGATGATGTTAAGTATGGGTTGATCGAAAATTTGGAATATATGGCCGCTTGCTAAAGAAAGTAGTTTCGCTGGTATTCTCATGTAGCCATCCTCGACGTTTGCCCATGGGACCATCACCAATTTCATTTAGCAACAAAACTAGGCTACTCGTCGAAGACTTCCAACGGCCCGGCCTGGGTTGAATTTTCGATTGAATTGTTCCTCAGCCTGTTGCAGTTTAACGACTTAACGACCTCAGTCGATTTGACTGTGGCCTGTGTATACTCGTCGTTTGCAACGGTGGCTTTTGTGTACGTGTTCAGTGAAGCATACGGTATGCAATAAAAAGTCACTTAGGCATAACAGTAGAAGACATTTACATCGCTACCATTATGATAATTAAGGTATGCGTCCATATGTTGCACGATATATACATTTTACTGTATACAGGGTGCGGCAAAATAAAGTAATCCCCTGCAGTGTGTTGCAAATTCTGTAGCAACCGCTTAGAATTTTTATATAAAACTTGGTAATGATATTGTCTGTTCACATCTACATATAACTTCCAAATGTTATTTAACAATCTTGAAATATGACAAAGTTATGTTATTTCAAACACGACACCCCCACGATTTTACATGGTTAAAAATAGTTACTTTGTAAAGAAACAAGAAAAATAAATGGTACAACTTGAAATATTTTTACAACAAAGCTTTACGAATTGCACTTTTAATTTTACATTAAGTATTCAAAGTGTCCACCATTGGCCTGCACGCATGCCTTCAGCCGTTTGGTAAAGTTCTTGATGGCCTTGTTGATCGGCGCCTGTGGCATATCGTCCCATATTGACTGCAAAGCGGCTTTCAACTCGGCGATTGTCTTTGGCTTCGGCTGGAGTTTGTGATCAGTGTTATTTTAGTTCCAGCATTAATTTCTATTCCAGTTCTTATTCTATTCCACTGCTATAATTTTAGTTCTAGTTCTAGTTCCTCTTAAGAAATAATTTTTATTCTTATTCTAGTTCTAGTTCCTCTTAAGAACTAATTTTTATTCTTATTCTAGTTCCACTTCCTCTTTATAAATAATTTTAGTTCCAGTTCTAGTTCCAAAAAAATTTATTGTAGTTCCACTTCCAAATCCACTTACAGTTATCACAGTTCTAACATGAACGGTTAATGTCTGTCGGGCAATGCGAATGCGACTGGTAATAAAACAGTTTATAGGCAGACACACTAAAAAGTTACCAGTCAATTATTTTGGGCAGCATAAAAATTAATTTTTATTCTATTCCGTTCTCGTCTTGAAAATTAATTTTTATTCTATTCCGTTCTCGTTCTCGAAAAATATTGAAATTTTTATTCCTATTCTATTCTCGTTCCACAATTATTTTTCGTTCCAGTTTTCGTTCCGTGGAACTAATATTAAATAATTATTATTCCTATTCTATTCCCTGGAACGAAAATAACACTGTTTGTGATACCTTTCCAGCATGGCTCCCCACACGTGATAGTCAAGGGGGTTGAGATCTGGGGAATTTGGTGGCCACTGGTCCTTCTCAATGATCCCAGGACAGTTTGCGTGCAGCCATTCCTGCGTGACACGTGCCAATAACGCAACCGTAAAATTTGCACGTTATAAAGCGTGGGCTAGTCTCTGTTCAAATAGCATAACTTAGTCAATTGTTGTGATAATATAATGTAATTTGGCAATTGTACGTAGATATGAATGACCAATGGCCGTGTAAATTTTCTTATAAAAATCCAACTTCGTTCTTGAGATATCAACCAAACACTGCAGGGGATTACTTTATTTTGCCGCACCCTGTATATTATCATATCGTATTTGGAGATTTGTATAACGCCGCTCACAGCTGAGGCCATTCAGTAGCGCTCCTAGTGTGAAGGCTCACAGAGAAGAAAAAGGCTTTAAGTTTTAAAGGTTTTGAGTGCTATGATTTTATATATATATGCTCTATACATTGTTACATGTCGACCTAGTAACGGGAGTGGTTAGATGACGTCGCCTGTAACAGGTAGATTTGTACCTGTCCGTACTGCTTATGGTGCTGTGGAAAGATGGGTTGGTGGGCGTTGGCGGAGCCTATCCTAGCTTGATTTTTTTTATAAATGTGGGCGATATGTAAAGTGAGTTCAGTCCAGTTGAGTTCAGTTCAGTCTGACGTCTGCGCTATGATCGTGTGAAGTTTTAAGAAAACTGAGCTTTTACAAGACGTGTTGCTGTTGACATACTGGGTGGGGCTCCGTTGCACATGAGCTACAATCCAGTATGTTACAACATACATATAAAACGCGTATGAGTGGTTCTTTAAAGGTGTTTTCTAACTCTATGGATAAATACAGACTATTGTGGGGCGTGGTGGCTCAGTGGTAAGTTCGGCGCCTTGTGACCTGAGGGTTGCAGGTTCGAATCCCACTCTAGCCGCTGCGTACGGACCTTGGGCAAGTCCTTCACTCGCGATTGCTCGTTGCGCTTCGGCGTGAAAACTCCGACACAGTATCAATGCTGTAGTCGGGAGCGCCTCTGAGTAGCAGTAGACTTGGGAAGGCGCTATAGAAATATCCGAAATAAAAAGTAATAATAACATTCATACATGCATACGAAACATATAGCCTGCACACGTGCATACACGTCGTAGAACTCCATTGAAAATTGTGTAGCATTATTTGTTTCTTTTAGGGAATTGTCAGATGGTATTGTAGAGTTGTGTGAGGCTATTTCTTTTTGGTTTTAAAGCCATCTATCGGTCGATCGTCTTCCAGCGTGCAGCGACGTCTGGTGGTCACAGTACATTTGGAGCCAATGTTTATTTCCGACGTTTGAGCTCTTATAGTTTGATCGTCAGTTGGGTGAAGGAAAGGCAATCAATCAATCAAGCATTTATTTAGCGCCCTTCAAGAAAGTTATTCAGAGGCACATCTATAAGACATTTATTTTACCGTAGGCTGCTAATATTTTTGTTAGACATCATATTTGCTAGCAAACATTTTTGAACTACTGTGAAGAAATAAAATACAAACAACACTAACACATTTCAAAATGTTTTAATACTACATAAAATTGATAAAGCAGGAATATACAAGGATGAACATGAGTCGTCAGCTGTCGTCTTATAAGGACCTACCCGATTGCTGGCTCCGTTATGTCGCTACGTCTCCTCCCAGGGATAGAGATTTAAACTGAAGGCAGTAGCGGCCCAGGTGCGCACGTGTAAGAAGGACCGACGGGAACAAGGGGACGCCACTTTACCGAAGAAGTTAAATTTGTCGTCGGCCGACGCTGAAGTTGGAGTACCCGTTGAAGACGACGCCGAAACCGCCGAGGCCGAGCAAGCGCTCATATTGAAGTTATTATAGAAGTTGAGCGGTTATAATAACTGTGGCAGGATAATAGCAGTTACTGGTTACTAATTAAGAAATTATGAGATATTGAGGTTCTTGGTCGATTGAGCTTGTGTATTATATGTGGAAGTCTTAGGCTAATCTGTTCACCCGTTGAGTTAACGCCTCTGTCCTTCGGATTAGTCTGTGGCTTAAATGCGAGCAAAAGTTTTCCTTTGGCTTTTCTGATTGCATTTCAGTTGTAAAGTTTATAGAAAGAGAAAGCATTGCACTGCAGTGGTGCACAACCTTTCTCGGCCAAGGGCCACTTAACGATTTCTTAAACCCTTTGGGTGCCAAACAAGGGCGATGGCTCAGCTTAGTTCAGATGAATGCATGCCAAATTTTATGAGGATGATGTATGCAGTAAAACGCATATAAAGTAAACATAAAGAGTTACAGAGAAAAGAGACTCTTAGTACTTCCATATTATTACAATACTGCAAGTTTTTCTAATGACCAGAGTGCGCAAGTCACTGTAGACCTAATGTCAGTGGCCTCTTAAATAGTATAAATATTTCCATTTCCTGTTGGACATCGCGGGCCACATGACGACTCGTCGCGGGCCGAATTTGGCCCGTGGGTCGGACGTTGTGCCATACTGCATTATAGCTTCTGGATACTGTAATTACTCTGCACGGCATCCTGTTTAAAAGATAACGGAGAAACCGAAACTGGTGGGTCTTGAGACTTGCGGATGGATGGGAACTGGCGTAGATGATAAAATCAGGATCTGGACATAAGGTTGACTTATCAGTGAAGGAGAGGGTAGGACGCAGGGGGACGCGGTGGTGTAGTGGTGTAAGTCGGTGCCTTGTAACCGGAGGGTTGCAGGTTCGAATCCACCTCAAGCCACTGCGTAGCGACCCAAGTGCTTCTGAACCGTGCTTCGATGTTATCGACTGTCTACGAATATACGGCACTCTAATCTCCAGAATTTATTTATTTATTTAGGATCAAGGACAATTCCAAGTCACGAACAGAGGAGGATAATTGAATGAGGGGAACCTCAGAGTGCTAAATTGTATGCGGTTTGGAATAACAGTGACAATCATTCTTGTAAAGCAAAATGTTCGTAGGCATTAGAGCTGTTCCGATGAGGCTTTTTGCCGATTATTCCGATACCGCGTATAGCCGATTATTGCAATAGCCGATACTGCGTACGTAGCCGATTATTTCTTTATTGTTTAGTGAAAATGTTCGGTTCCCAAACATAAACCTACTAGTTCTATAACTACTATTACGATATAATAGCCTACGCAAGCACGTGTTTTGCTGCTTGCGCTTGCCGTGATAAAAATGGCGGGTGGGTTGTTGTCAAATACTATAGGGCTTAACAAAACTTATATAGTGCAGTGTTAGATATATATCAATAATATGAAACAAAACATAGGATATTTGTGCTCATTTTAATTTTTAACGATTATTGTGAAAAAAAAACGTAAATTGTAAAATAATTTCCATCGGCGCCGATACTTTTTTGCCAATACCGATTATGCCGATTCCTCTAATAATCGGCCCGATTACGAATGCTCCCGATGCATCGGTAGAGCTCTAGTAGACATGGTTGTAAATATTTAGCATAAATGATTAGCATTTAAAAAATACTCTTCTTCGAGTGTAAGAAATGGTTAGCATTGCTGCTGAATGTGTGTGAATGTCCAGTTTGGGGTTGAATCGATTATGTTGATAGGGGGCGCTCATGCGTGATTATCGCTTCAAAGAGAGTGTAAACTTCAGTGTATTTCGTTATAACAACAGCATAACATAAAAATTTAATATCTCTCTTATCCTACGTAATATAAAATGTTGATATGGGCAAAACAAGCCTCTAACAAAACAGAACAATTCTATTCTCTATCCAGCACTAGAAATTGCATAAGAACTCTCAGTTTGTAAATGTTTTTGGTTGAATAGTTAGGGTCAGAAAATATGAAATATTTGGGTTGATTTGATTGTAATTTTTGACACTGCCGTCAAATTCAGAGTTAAAGATACTGTAAGAGTGTATTAAAGATATTTGTGAGTTAAATTGTAAAAAGATTCGTGGACAGGTTTTCTGAAAAATTTAAGGTTAAAATAAAGTATTTTTATGAGACAATGTCATCCTTGTTCACTGGAAACGTTGAGACGAGAAGGCACTTAATGCCAGCCGGGCAAACGTAGATCAACTACCTCTGCCTCTTGTCACCTGCTTTTGTACTTGAAGACGGACTTCTGGCTACTGCGCTTTATCGCTGCAGTACTGGTTCTCATATGTGGGTTTCACTGCAACCAAATTTGCGGGACCCTTATCTTTCTCTTTTCTCATTTCGCAAAAACTCGATGACATATTTTTTAGCCACTCGCACTTTTAATATGAATCCACAAATTAACTCAATGTAAGTATCTGGTAAGCAAATTTAATAACGAAGCTTGGCCGATTAAAAAACAATAGATATATTAAGTCTTATTATTGTTATGTTAGACTCAACCAATTTAAATGATAAGTGCAATTAACATATAGTTCTGACTGCGAAAGCTAGTAAGACTAAAATCCACAAAGTTAAAACAATGTTATCTGTCACTTGGATACTGGAGACATCGTCTTGATATATCATGCAAAACAGCTACAACGATATGAACAAGAGTTGTCGCTGCTACTTTTATAGACAGGTAATATATATTTGATGGTCAATCTCTTCACTAAATCGAATGATCCGATCTTTCAAGAGTATATCCCCTAACGCTGTCCCTGAAAAACACATAGGCAAAACCTCCAACTGAATTAAATAGAGAGGCTACCTTGGTGAAAAAATGTACTTTCAACAATGCAATAAGGTGGAGTAAGCTCAGGTAATAGCTCAAAATTATGTAATACACCTCCAATGGCAGTAGCTCTCATTTTGTCAGAGGACGGAGGCTTTGCAGTGCCAACACGACAATCGCAATCATATATGTCTTACGTTTCAAATTGTACGCTGTTAAACAAATTGCCTGAATGATGACGATAATGATCATGATTATCATTATATTTATGATGACTGTAATAATAATAATAATAATAATAATAATAATAATAATAATAATAATAATAATAATAATAATAGTAGTAGTAGTAGTAGTAGTAGTAGTAGTAGTAATAATAATAATAATAATAATAATAATAATAATAATAATAATAATAATAATAATAATAATAATAATAATAATAATAATAATAATAATAATAATAATAATAATAATAATAATAATAATAATAATTAACCAAAGCTATGTGTAATTAAACTGTATTTAATCTGAAAATAATAATAATAATACGCTCAGAAAACCATCCTGTCAGGTCTTGCAGCACGAAATGCACATCTCTCATCAAGCACTGAGATTCAAACCTCTGATGCAGAGATTAAAGACAAGCAAAAGATTATAACACATATAGAAATATCCTATAACATGCCATCTTATTAGTCTGTGCACTTACTTTATAAGACCAAGAACAGAACAACAGTTTTCAATCTTGCAACCAGTGATTGATGCATAGTGGGGCGTGGTGGCTCAGTGGTAAATTCGGTGCCTTGTGACCGGAGGGTTGCAGGTTCGAATCCCACTCTAGCCGCTGCGTACGGACCTTGGGCAAGTCCTTCACTCGCGATTGCTCGTGGCGCTTCGGCGTGAAAATTCCGGCACAGTATCAAATGCTGTAGTCGGGAGCGCCTCTGAGTAGTAGTTGACTTCGAGAGGCGCTATAGAAATATCCGGAATAAATAAATAAAATAAATAAGAACAGCATTAACTTAGACTGGAACCGTGGATCAGGTAAGCTTGAAATAGCTCGCCTACAGATAAAGAGAGAATATTAAACCTCCAGTGATGTATAGTAGGTGTCATTCTTTGAAGGATTCCTCTCAACCGCTTCGTAAGCGCCGTCGTCTTCATACGCCTCATTTTGCCTCTGTGGTATTGGTGGCCGGGCTCTGGTGTTAGTCTTTGGCTGCTATAACATAGACAAAAGAAGACCTATACCTCCATTTGGAACATTCAGTATCACTGGATCATGTTATCTATATTTGCCGGAATTGACATTGTAGCACAAGAATATAACTGAAACGATTATGTGCGAAAGCAGTTTGGAAATAGAATTCTGCAACTGCACGACGTACCACGGTGTAGAAATTCTCTTGAGATCTCAACCTCAAAGTCAGGTCGGATGGTTGATAACACCATCCAAGTTCCTGATTTTAATGTGTCGCTGACATTAATGCCGGCGGTGCTCTCCGATGCCAGGCACCTTGCAGGCTGCCATAAAGCGATTGTGCTTCGTTCCCTTCATCGTTCATTTTTAATCATCATCCTGTTCAGTCATTCATCTCCCATTTTATTGTATATCGATGCGGTATGACACCGATATTGCTCTATTGAAACGAATAAATATATATACCTGCACACTCATGGGTAAGTTTTAAGTGCGGCTGAAATTGAACGCTGCTTGATTATAGCTCTACACTTATAGCCTTAAAATTGTACTGGATTTCATTGTGTCAGCTTGGCGCTGTGGATTGGACGCTAACAGCAGTGTGAAGTCAACGAATGTTGAGTTCGGTGATCGACGCAGGTTTTGGTGATATGACCGTTGGAGTAGTGGTCCTGATTGAGTGTACAGAAGAGGCTGGAGCTGTCCTTTGATTTCCCGGGTGCCAAACGCGTAAACCTAAGATTGTCTTTCGCATAAATCGTGACAAAACGAGAATGAGACAAACGTACATTATATATAGTAGCTGCGACGATGTATAGTTTGTCTACAAGTAGCCGCCGGTGTATCATTAAGCAAAGCAATGATCGGTCAACAAACGTCAAAATATCAAAGTCACGTAATTTACTCGAAAATGCGGCTGAGATGAAAATACACTTTGTAAAACTGTAAGACGTAGGGCAAAGCTCTGTCCAACAGAACAGATCTGAACCACAACTGTAACATAGAACGATACACACACGCATCGAAATGCAAACCGAATATAATTTAAAACAAAGTATTATATGCAAAATCAGCATAGGCTACTAAACTGCTGTTACCTGCACCTGTTGTGAGTTGTTGGACTGTATGTTCTGGTGACGTTTAAGGAAAATGATAGCAATTATACAGCCTATCAAAGCCAGAACGGAAATTCCCAACAGAACACCCAAAATGATATTTGCTAGCGGATTCGTTCTACAATCTGGGAGCCCTGAAAGTATTAAAACAATGAATCCATTCATAACATTAGTATGATCTGCATAAATCTGAGTCCTTAAGGCAGTAAAACAGCTAAGATCTGGATAATTATTCAAAGGCGTTGTATAAGCTACTTTTTTTTACATCTAACAGAGAGCTAGTCAAGCCATAAGCTCTTGGCGATTATGTAGGAAGAAAGTCTCCAATGAATAGGCCGGAAGGTCTTCAGAACATTTTGTTATAAGGCAGAGAAATGACGGCCAAAAAGCGGTTCTGTAGCATCAAAACTTGATGTAAGTAGATTATTTATTTGCAGGTCAACTTAGTGAACTCTTCGTAAGACCATTAAGGTCACGCGTTCCATGTGGCAATTCGCAAACCACGTCCACCTCATCCAGTCGACTTGATCGACGCAGGTTTGGTGGTACGACCGTTGCACCGTCAGACCACTAAGGTCAACTTAGTGAATACTTCGTGACTATTTGATGCTCAGTCAAGTCCTAACTACACATTTCTAAATTATTCTCAATAACTATAAATTTACGAAAATATATTCAAATCTTTGTCGCTCTACGGGTTCTAATTAGGCCTGCAGGCCTATAGGCCTACCTTTCAAAAGAATCGTGACAGACACCGACTTAGGCGTCACTGCATAGAAACCATCCACTTATACTTTTAAATGTGATGAGGGAACTAGAATCGATTCTCATGTCGGCCACTGCCAATGAGGACTGAACTGCATAGACTATAACTCTCAAAATATGAACCAGTGGTTTTATCCCTGATAGTACATCAGAATCTGATTGCAAAAAGCAAACAAATTATGGCTGCCAAACTCTGTGTTTAATTAAGATCTTGATTGTACTGTCATGTTTCAATGTAATCTTACTGCGTACTTGTCAGTTTGAATTAATGAAAATTATAATTATTATTATTTCTTTTTGGCCCTGAGGTACTTCGTTCCCTCAGGGTCTTATTATTATTATTATTTTTTTTTTCCTTTCTCCGAGGTACATGTAATCCCTCAGGAGTCTAAAAAATTATGCTAGGAGCTGTTGTTGAATGTCTGAAAAATCAGGCCTCGTCCTCCGCAACATTAGTGAAAGTGCCACGAAATGCGATGGCGTAATTATTATTATTATTATTATTATTATTATTATTATTATTATTATTATTATTATTATTATTATTATTATTATTATTATTATTATTATTATTATTATTATTATAAAGGATATGCCCGGCGTTGGTGCGCCTATGGAAACTTTTATTATGCAAGACATCACTTACTAACTTTTTGATGGTGTTTAGTGCTTACCCGTTAAAGTGAATTAGATTATGTCATTATAATTTAATTATTCTATTTGATTTTAATTTCTCCCACTTACTGCTAGCTCAAGATCAGTTAATCTAAAGCGGTTCTACCAGAAAATCTGCACAAATAACTTTGTCAGGGTCGTTACACAGAGTCTACACGGCATGTGCGATCCTGCAATCGTAAGATTCTAAATGCAGCGCACTACCGAAGAGTTCACAGTGCGGCCAAATGGGTCGGTCAGATTTTAAATTTAGCAGCAGTAAATATTCTTAGCTATTTTACTTCAAACTCACCTTCCGTTGGATCGCTGTCTCCCATTCTCGATGCTCTAACGCCTTTCACACTTCCCTGCAGATAATAATAATTAGCGCCATACGCATAGAGGTCGAATACATAATCATTCCCCATTGGAATATTATAACATGTTACTTGGCTGACCGTGTTATTTACATTATAATAAGAATTGTAGTCGCATCTTCCTGTAAATTCAAGACAACACACTACTTGAAGCCATGGTATGTTGCCGTCAGTGGCGCTGAAATCCACAATGGCTTGATTTCCGTTGAAAGATATGCCCCGCGGAGAAATTGATATTTTAAATATTTTGGGAGTTTTCACAACTAATTTGACGACATCACTGGAACCAAGGTCATTGCTCGACCAGACGCTGACCTCGTAGTCCGTCTCAGGTTGAATTCCGTTCTGAAACTGTGCTTCAGAGCTTGAATTATAACAGTCGGTTGATACGGTAGGATACAAAGAGTCGATTACGCTATTGTTACTCAGACTTTTTAGTTGCAAGAAGATCTGCTGTGGACTCCCATTAGACCACATGCAGTTCCATCCAATAGCAATGAGATAACTTGAAACAAAGTTAGCTGTCACACTCGATGGTGCATCAGGTGGCCCTAAAGATAGAGTAAGATAACAAAATGAATTCAGAGAAAATATATATTAGATATTAGCAAAATAAGCAATAGATAAAATATGTAGCCTAAATTAAATAATCAATGTCAGTCCCGAAAATGAACCATTGATTGTATCATTTACACAAAGCCGTCTGAAATTTTTTGTCTGTTTTCCTGCAGTAGATCGTAAGTAAATAAGTAATGGAATCTCAGAGCTCAGGAGACTGTTGAGTTACTGCTAACTGGAACACCTGATTTCATCCCGTCTACTTTATGGCCACCTAAAATTCCTGATTAAAATCCTGTAGACTAACTTATAAAATATAGTGTCGTGCAATAATAATGGTCTACAAATATCGAATACATGTTGTCAACGAGTTGCGTCGTCGAATTGTGGAGACATGGGACGAAATGGATCAGCACACGATTTGATGAGTCAGTCAAGCAGAGACGTACGCGTCTTCGCGCATGCGTAGATGCCCAGGGAGGTCAATTTGAACATAAGCTATAACTTTCTTAATGCTCAGTAATAACTCTTCTATCTTTACTTAAAATTTCTTTTTACGGGGAGGGGGGATAGAGTAGTGGTAACACTCATGGCCAGGAGAGCATAAGGTACGCGGATCGACTCCCGTAACCCCCCTCTAGGGCGGCGCCTTGCATGGCTGACAAACCGTGTGTTTAATTAAGATATTGATTGTACTTTCATGTTTCAATGTAGTCTTACTGCGTCTGTCGGTTTGAGATAATAAAGAATATAGTTATTATTATTATTATTATTATTATTATTATTATTATTATTATTATTATTATTATTATTATTATTTTTATTATTATTATTATTGTTATTATTATTATTATAATTATTATTATTATTATTATTATTATTATTATTATTATTATTATTATTATTATTATTATTATTATCTGATATCTGACGAAGCTATAGCAAAAACATGTACGAACACGATTTTTATGACTCACCATGTATATTGTGTAAAATGTAAATTAGTTACTTACCTGGTCGAATAACTTGAAAGGTTTCTGTTATGGAGCCAACTGTGTTGCTGAAGGTAGCTGAATAACTTCCGTAATAGGCTTCTGATGTGAATTTAAATTCAAGAGAATTTCGATAATATGAATTGTAATATGAGAACCCGACTGGTAGGTCATGCGCATGTCCAGCTGTGTTTATAAAAGTCCAGTTTGTTACGTAAGTCACGACAGGCATTGCATCGACAGAAAACGAGACCGAAACAGGATCGCCTATGATGGCGTTGAACTTCTTGCTGGCTGGAGATCGTGAAGAGATATACGGTCGATCTTAAATAGAAAATCAAATAAAATGTATCTCTGTACTCTGACAGAAATGATCTTTTATCCCGCGACACAATATCCAAATGTTTATCCTCAGATGACTAAATAAATACTGGAGATTAGAGTGCCGTATTTCGTAGACAGTCGATAAGATCGAAGCAACGATTCAGAAGCACTTGGGTCGCTACGCAGTGGCTTGAGGTGGATTCGCGCCTGCGACCCTGCGGTTACAAGGCACCGACCTACACCACCGCGTCCCCCGGAAAGAAGGCAGCATTTCCGCAGCTTCCAAGTCTCAAATGTGGGTCCGCCTATTTTGCGGGACTAAGACACCAGAACAGCATCTGAGCAGTCTATTCAGAAATGGGCCTAAGCTTTAGATAAGAAACCTGTAATTGCAATTTGCAACTTCATATAGCAGATTTGTTGTCTTACAAGCCTACATACAAAATGATTTTTCAAACGCCATTATCTGGCATAGAACCTATCGTCAAAGCGCTATAAAAGCTATCGAAAATTGTACGACTATAAATGAGTAAAATATTCTAGTTGTAAGTCAAATAACATTTATGATAGCCAATAAGCCCATATACTATGAGTTGCATTTTTGGTGAGAAGAAAGCAAAATTGTATACATAATCTGTGTCAGTTTTAAGGAAACGTGAAATCGTGATACGCTTGGTGTGCTAAAAGTAGGCCTATTCAAAAGTGCCTTAACCGTTTGGCATTAATTAATACTAACATTTCAGTGGTAAGGTAAACGAAGTATAGTCGAATGAATACGACGACCATTCTTCCTGCCCAGAGCATGATATCCCTTGATGATCACGATACTGAGCTGAAGCAATGACCAGAGTTCTGCCATCGTTCTTGATACTGTATCCAGGGATTACGCCTCTATAGTCAGATGCAGGTCCACTTGAAATGTTCTGAAGTGTGCCAATCCATGACAAGTACCACCGATAGTACATCTTCGTTCGATAAACCACTGGTAATGAAGTCGATGTCACAGTACAAGTCAGTTCCACTCTTTCGCCTTCAGTTGCCGGTAGTTGATTACTTCCACCAAAAGTTAGATTCACAAAACTTTGAGAGCGACCTAAAGTTTATTCAATTTGATAACATAGAAACAGCATTTATATAGACATTCTACACATATAAATTTTAAATACTGTCTTTTATAATCCATTAGAAAACATACTGCATCCATTTAAACTGCGAACAAGCAATGAGCACAAGCTGCATGTTTTGAAAACCTGCTTACAATTCATAATTTTCCTGGTTGCGGTGTGCCAACCAGTTTTGCCTGATAGACGAACACACACACACACGCACACGCACACACACACACACACACACACACACACACACACACACAATGCTTACTAATAGCCAATGGAAATATTCGATAATAGTAGTTCGAAGATTGATACAGCAATGAATTCTGATGGTGAAATAAATAAATATTCGTACATATCAGTTCAATTAATTGCAGCGAATAAAGTATAAATTGGCGGCGATCGACGTTATGCGTGGGTGATGCTGCCGATTACATAAAATATTCATGTGAGCTTCTTAATCCTGTTTCGCGCTCTTTTTATATTGAGGTGCAAGGGCTCAACATATCACCCTAAAAAATCTCGCCACTATACGAAATTCATGTAGGTGTAATCATGCTCTCTTACCGTAAACGAAAAGCAAAGCACCGGCGTTTGTTAGTAAATTTGCGTTTATGGTAACTGATAATGAATAATTTCCAGCATCCGACAACTGGATGTTCCATATGTTAAGAGTCACCACTCCACTTTGACTGTCCAGTGCATAATTGGCGTTTTTATTCAATGGTCTTGGAGACCCGAGCGTTTGATTGTAGACAGAATAATTCGTAATAGGTCCAGTCACAGACCACTTAAAGATGCAAACGTCTCCCAGAAATTTTCTTTGCATTCCAGGTGTTGTATTAATTGCTTCAATCGAGATAAAGACAAGCAAATTATTAGCATACACTATTACTTCCTAATACTTTATTTATGGATCATTATGCATACACGTAGCCTACTCATCACGAGAAGTCTGTATATTTCACACGACATTATAGTTTAAGATATACTAATGTCTGATTTCTTCTAATCGCGTATTAGAAAACAAAATGTATATATAGATCTATGCCTATCAGTCAATCAGCTTACTGAACACCAATAATAACAATCGATTACAATCACTAAAAGAAAGTATTGGTAGTATTAGTATTCTGGTCTCAAAGGTGAGACCAGAAGAGACAACAAGTCCTACTAACAAGGTCACCTAGTTTCTAATATAACAGAATTTATGTAGCTCTACACTTAATAAGTACTTCGAGAAAGCTCTCCAGTACTTCACCTCTATTAAATTACTACTTTCTCTGCATTGCTGTTCAATTAGGCCTACATGTAAATTATACGAATACGGATACACCATATTACAGCATCTAACCTGAGAAAGCGCTGTTGATGCAGAAACCCAAGACAGCATAAACTATTAACATTTTCTTGCCAATACCTGAAAATAATACGACAGGGCGTCATCGAGTTTAGAAAACGTTTCATCTGTATGCGAATCACTGCAGATGGCACCCTGAAAACTATTTCTTTTACTTTCTTATTAAAAGCTTTAATTTCATCACCTGAGTGAATAAAGTCATCCAATAATTCTGCAAGTCAACATTGCGCGTACTAAAAACTGTTGTGTCTTCATAATCATAATAATCTGAGACTTTTGTATGCTGCAGCTGTTGCTATTAAAAAGTCAGCAATATTCATTCATTCATTTTCAAAATTTAATATAGCGCCCCCTAAAGTTACCTACTCAGAAGCGCTCCCAGCCCAATAACGGCAATATAAACTAGACTTAGTAACATAAAACACAAACGAACTATTCTTAGGCAACAGGCGTATCTGAAATAGGAGTTGATTCCAAATGGAGGGGCCGACCACAGAGAAAGCACGACGCTGCCTAGTTGTGGTGGTAGAACGAGGAACCCAAGAGCTCACCCGCAGAAGAATAGCGAGAGACAGGACAGGAGAGCTCACGTAAGTAAACCGGGGCATAGCCAGATCAACGCAGCTATTCTATATTTGACGCGTTGCGAGATGGGAAGCCAGTGTACTGTGTCACGCATATAGGCCGAGACAGGAGTACGTTTAGGAATGTGACCAATGAGACGCGCAGCAGATCGAAGACCCGATCAAGACGAGCAGTCAGAGAAAGTGGCAGACCTACCAGAATCGAGCAGCAATGGTCAAGTCGACTGCAGTGACAAAGGCATGGATAAGGGTAGCTGCAGCATCATGAGATAAGAAGTGAGAGATAACCCGCAGCTGATAGTAGCAGCTACGAGTAAGCTGATTTATATGAGGGGAGAAACAGAATAGATCACATCCAATTGGAGCAAATGAAATTAAATCATACTGCCAGTGTTGGTTTTAAGAAAAATGACAAAATATGCAATTGCGATTATAGAATGGCTTATTTTACGTGGCTAATCGCGTATTAGAAACTTGCTCTCATCCTGGTTTTTGGTCGTGTTATCTACGGCTTACTGTTGAATCATAGGCCAAAACTCTATGAGGTCGTCTACTGACACGTAATATATATATATATATACATATATGTATATATAATAAATAAATATATATATATATATATACACTGCACTATATGCCGAAGAAACTATTAACGGATACTCCCTTCGTTTCATTCATTTTTCTGGCTTGCAATGTGGTTTGATTTATATATTTGTATTGCGCTGATTGTGTTTGAAATGTACAAGGAACGTTAATGTAATGTACTTCAAGAGGTAGTCTATGGTGCTTAAGCAATTTGAAACAAACGCCTAAGTCATAAGTGCTAAGTATTAAGTGAAGAAGGAAATGACAGGTAAACGCTCTTATAATGCATAGGACATCAATCGGTAGTCCATTGTTAAATTAAAACGAGAAACAACTTCAAATCAAATCAAATCAGTCTTTATTGTACCGTGAGCAGTGCATGTAACATCATACAATGTAAAACATTAAAACGTTCACATTGAAACATTCACTGTTGTTTACATTTATTAAAAAGGTAAATTAACACAATAAGCACTGATCATGGAACAAGGGCGACCCAAAAGGGGCGCAAGCCCCGCTAGGTTAGGGTAACCCACATTCCGAATTACATATTGACGGTGGGTGCATTATTATTAACAGAGTTCGTAATAAGGATCACAGAATCAGCGCGTGCTACTCATAACACAGGCAGATGACAATCAGTTGGCAAAGCTGCTGGCAAAGCTGGATCAGTAGGCCTAATATTAACCCAAGCAAACAAAATCTTTTGAGTTTAATTGATTCAATCTTTTGACAACGATTATTCAAAATATCGGAAAGAACGAAAAGAAGATAAGCTAGAAGGTTAGAGACAGTAAGAGGATTTAAGGAGGGAAAATTGGGAAACATAGCGACAAATTGGATCAAAACAGTAACAAAGCAATACAGTGGCGGAGTAGAGAATTAAAGAAAAAATATTCATCGCATGTCACGATTGGACATTTGAAATTTGTGACACCCATGAATTACACTTAATCTTTCATCGTATTCGCTGGAAGGTGTTAATGTTCCAGTTGCTACTGGTTACGCCTACAACTACAGCAATGACGACGAAACAATAATGAAAAAATACTGGAGAAAATATGAAAGTTAGTATTATATAATGCGATATAGTTGACTTTTTCTAATGTAACATTTGCAGTACAACCTTCGGGTTTGAATTTATAAGGCGAATCGATCGATAAATTCAAATCAGATTCTGAAATTGTGTATCGATTCATAAACTTACCAAACGATCATCGACTGGAAAATAATCGGTATATCTTGGTAGCAGAAACAACTAGCTTGCTGGCTATGTAAAATCTGAAGAGAGTGGTCGCTGTCCACTCAGAAAGCCATCTACCTTCACAGCACAGTTTACTTCCTGCTTTAGGTGTACAAAACGTTACTCAGTCCACGCGCTATTAAAATTCTACCCGCCACATGAAGGGCAACCAAGACCTAGATAGCAAGCTTAACCTCAGGTGAAGAAGACTCCCCTTATGGTGTGGTACCCCTCCCCCATCCCCTTAGCCAAAGTTAGGCTAGCCTTTTGTTGAGGCCATTCATGCGCTTTCTTTTGCAATGACAATAACTGAAAACCTGTTCCCTGGATGAGAAAATTCAGTAAATCACACCCTGAATTGTAAACACAACATAATTCTCGAGCCAACGTATCTTTTAACGTTACGTGCTTTTCGAGCTGCTACCTAAATTATAACGCTGTTCTGGTGCGCTATCGGTTGATGCCTTAGTATTGGACACCGCCGCTATAGAAGTTACTCATGAATAATAATAATCTGATAACTTTTAAATGGCCGTTATCATAATGCACGAGGCATCAATCGGTGATCTCTTTAAATTGAAGTTTAAAGACAGAAAATTCAGAAATGAATATTTTACATTTTGAAAAGCCAAGGAAGATAGCAGAAATGGAGCAGGCGGAAAGGAGAATTGATTCGCTCGTAGAAGATGCAACAGTAATGAGAAGCAGTTAGGGCAGCGGTTTTCAAACGATGGTACGCGTGCCGCTAGTGGTGCGCCAGGTGTCGCTAAGTGGTACGCGCGAAGATTCAAACAAATTTTAAATTTTCTATCAGTCTATGCCTATCTTTCTTTGATTCTATGATTTTTTTGCGTTCCTTTTTGTTGATATGATAACATTCTTAAAATAATATATTAAGTTTTAAATTTGTCTACTTATGGTCTTGCGTTAATTGCAAGGGTCTTCGCGCTCCTCTGTTCTTTTTTTTATCTGACCTTTGTAATGCTGATGGTACGCCAACATTCGATTTTTTTTACCTGGTTGTACAATAAAAATAAAGTTTGAAAACAGCTGTGTTAGGGAAAATGGTTGAAATGATTCACAGACAAGTTCATTAGAGATAATGCGAGGCCAACCTAGCATTATCTCTAGGGACAGTAGAAAATCACGATAACACGGCAAACACGGAAGCCGTGTTTTTCGGCATTTGCCGTGTTTTCCGTGATTTTTGACATTTGCCGTGTTTTCGTTAAAAATGCCGTGTTTTTCGCGATTTTTTTAAAGTATGCCGTGTTTTTGGCATTTTTTACCGTGATTTTCTACTGTCCATAATGACAATTTAGCGCTTCATGTTATGATAGTATTCAATGCTCGCAGCTAAACTGTTATAGCAAGGAACCAATGACTGACAAATGGTTGACAATTGTCAATTTGTCAATGAACAATGAATATGAAAGATAAACATATAATGTGTTACAAGAAAACTGTGAAATTTTGATGCCGTGTTTTTGCCGTGTTTTTCGCGATTTTTTTAAAAGTATGCCGTGTTTTTGGCATTTTTTTACCGTGATTTTCTACTGTCCCTAATTATCTCTAATGAACTTGTGGGTTGGGCTACTTGAAGATAAGAGAATTAAGGGATACGTGAAAAATCACCCCTGAATTGTATGAAGGGAATGAACATTAATCTAATTTAGGTGTTATAGGACTGATGCATATGAAGTCCAACAAATGTTTCACAATATTTGCAGGGTGATGATGGTATTGATAATGGTGCTATTGCCATTTATGATGACCATGAAATTGTAATTGGTAACGAAAATGACAATAAAGTACACGCATGGAAACATTTTAAAGTTAGTACAATATTAAACAATATGACTGAATTTTCGTATGGTATTATTACCAGTCAAACGTTCACGAATGGAATTCGATTGCTAAATTCAAGCGTGAACTTACTATGCTCTGTCATTTCTATAAACTTACCAAAAGATCATCTACAGGAATAAAAGCTCTGTGATTTAACAGCTGAAACGATTGAGCGCCTGAAACCGAGTGAAGGTCTATGTATACAGAAAGCTCCCGTGTCGTTTTAGCACATTGCACTTCCTTCTTGCGGTAATTGGCACACTAAGCATTATTGATAGATAAAACATTTCTGAAGAATATTTTATTTGAAAATGGATCATTTATCGACCGCTGAGTCTTGGAATTCAACTTAAATTAAGCAAACTCTGAAAGAGAAAAGAAACGAAGAAAAGAAGAACGAAGAAAAGGATAGAATGAGAATGAGGAATAAAATTTAGTAAGAAAGGTGGAAGACAACCTGAAAGGAAGAAGAAACTATGAAGCGTTATTTATATGTGAAATTACGGTTTAGATTGCGAATACAGTACGCTCTTGTGCTTTCTGCTGCAGTATATTGTTATATGACCCGATGCAACGGAATGTAGTCAATGTGATGTAAATCATGCGATGTACTATGACATAGTGCGATACCTTGCGACGGAAATAAGGTCAGGCTGGGCCAGGTTAGATGAGGTCAAGAAATAAAACGCCTCTTTGCCAGGTAGCCTACATATAAGTTCTCACAAAAGTAAGATGATGTTAAATGTGGGTTAATTGAAGCTTTGGAATACATAGCCGCTTACTAAAGACGAGGTACTTTCGCCGGTAGTCCTGTATAGCCATCGTGGACGTTTACTCTTGTGGCCGTCACCAATTTCGTTTAGCAACAAAAATATGACTCCCCACGAAGTCATCGAAGACGTATCCACGGCCTGGGTTGTATTTTCGATTGATGATGAACAACTCCCTCTTTTTTGCAGTTTAAGGACCTGAAGCAATCTGACTGGGGCCTGTGTACCATCGTGTGCTACGGTGGCTATTGTCCAGGCCTACGTGTTCAGTGAAGTATGCGACATGCAATAAAGTCACGTAGGCATAACGGCAGTAGACATTACATTGCCATCACTGTGATATGGCATACTTCTATTTGCGCACAATATATACGTTTTGCTCTGTGTATATAATTATATATGCTCTATAGTATCTATACCTACATATACTAATGTTATACTAATATTATATATTAATGCACCTCAATTGTCGTAGCATAGCTGCTAAATTCTCGTCAACTGATAGTTTACTTGCACAACTATCGATTTATATTTTAGGTGCGACTGAAGCTTGGTTAGATTACGTCAATACCAATTCATATCCCAGGATCTAATTTTGAATTCCGGTGGTGAAGGGAGGTTCGAGGTTGGGATTCTTAATAAAGAAACAGATAAATTACCAAAGAAATGAAGCACTAACTCAATCCCTTTCTCACGCGTCCCTGTTCCTCCGTGTCCCCCAGACTCGTGGCTCTTACAACTTAGGTAATTTACAGGCCTCCAGGACAAGATCTAGAGGAATTCAACAATGAATGTAGTCAGCTCTAGTCCAACCTATCAACCGACAAGTATATTTATATACTGTGTGACTTCAACAAAGACTTACAAAAATTAAAAACCACGTACTAACAAATAACTGCATGGACATAGTGACCTCACATCATTTCTTACCAATAAGCAACAAACCAACACGAATCACTGCAACAACCACAATTCTAATTGATAATAATATTCTCTAATAGAATTACTAAAATCATTGACTCCGTCATATCACTGAAGATGTATCGGATCATCTTCCGATCATGGCTTCAATTGAACTCAAATCGAAGGTTTACAAGAATGCGGTCACCAGGTCTACCCGATGCATTGATGAAGCCTTTAAGCAACACTTTAGTACTCTATTAGCCCAAACTGACTGGTCCTGCTTTGTGGATTCCGGCACTATTATTGATCCAGGTACTGCTTACAACAGTTTCTTTACCAAGTTTAAGCTTTGCTACGACACTGTTTTTCCATTGAAACTCATAAAATCCAAACCCTCTGAGACATATAAAAAAAAATCTGAATGACACCTGGCCTTCTGAAATCACTCAGAACTGAAATGAAACTATACGAAACATTTATTAAGCCTCTTACAGTTGAAAAAATATGTTTAAAACACTCCCCAAAAACTGAGAAAATTTATTATGAACTGCAATTTCGTAGGTGTAGTAACGACTTTAAACAAACCTTGACGATTATTAAAACAATAATAAATCCTAAAAGTTCAGATACATCGATAAAATTCCTTATATCAAATGATACAAAAGTAACTGATTCGGAGCAGATTGCTGAAGGATTCAATAATTATTACACTAGTGCAGCTCAAGAACTCATAGACAAGATACCCATTTCTGATAAACCAATATTGATTCATATCTAAACCCTACAAGTCTGAAGTCCGTTCACCTAACAGCAGCGGCTGAAACAATATCGCTAAGTCATACTCTGAAAATTGCCCACAGCACAGGACCTGACGATATTAATACCGGTCTAGTAAACTCGGTTCTTGATCACATTGCTGCTCCCTTATCGACAATTATTAATTGCTCTTTGAAACTGGAATTATCCCCTCAGCGTTTAAGATGGCAGCTAGTTATGCATTTATGTATGCCCTTTCAGAATCTCATCAAAATACTTGTCTGCAAGTAGTGTTAAGTTCATTAAGAGCAAAAGGTTTTCTCTGTACGCAAATAGTACTCCGATAACTAGAAACGAAGCCACTGCAGCTGACTCTGGCATACACGTAGAACGCTGAGGGTTCCCGTGTAGAAATTGCTTTGTGTGTGATTTAAATGTTGATAATGAAGAGGCAGATGGTCAAGCCTTGGTCTACATATGTAGGACAGGAGAGAAATTGATAGCACGTGATCTCTAATCAACAGGGGTTCGTGTTACAACCCAACGTCAGTTGCAATGCTTAAATTTAAGGAGAAATGTAATTATGCAACAAATTCAGGTAACGAAACATTCAGAGCATATAACATGAATAAGTTTGACTTACGGTTGAGGCATTTTGGAAGAAGATAAGTCTGTAAAAGTACCACCATCTATAGAAATGTCCTTTGATTAAAGTAAAAGTAACATAGTTCGATGAACGTGAACCATTCATTATCTTCACCACAATGCCTCTAACGCATCTGGCAACACGACGTCATTTTTCACACAGCACTTTAACTCATCATACAAATTATAAATCAAAAATCAAATTAAAATTCTTTTATTGTTCACCAATCTTTGAAAAATTACACAGTTTACATGGTAACACGAACTTAAGTTACATTGCGATCAGTAACAAAAGGAAAACCCAAAGGAACGAAACCGTTCCGCTGTCAGGGTCGCCTAAATACACAAACTATATCAGACCAATGAAGTGGCGCTTAACAATGCAATAAAAAGTTTATTTCTAAAAACATCTGTAGCATAATAATCATGAACGCTAGGTGCTAACTATACATGTACAGAATTCCTATTTTACTTAACAGCATTATATTTCTTATAAGCATCATCATTGCCTTGCATTTAAAGTTCACGAATCTATCACTGTTTACCATCGCTTTCAACATGATCATAGCTATCATGGTCATCGCTTCAGTAAACCTTCATATAAATAATTGTATTGTAGCAAAGATTTTACATCAAACAACAAAAGAAGACAGAATCCATAGAAACAACAAATTACATATATTAGTAGAATTCTCTTGCAAGCCCTAGGCGTCAAAGCCCAGACTGAACTCTCCTGATTACATGATTCTGAATTTTATTTTACACTTAAATGTCAATATGAAATAATTTTCTCTAACACATTTTAAATAATTATATAAATTAAACAACGTTCAGCAGGATTTCTTTAGTCGTCGGACAAAAATCTTTGGACTTGGTTTTGTTTGGAGGCAATAGGGCCTACGTCGAGATCTGCATTCCCGATCGTCTTCCTGTTCCTCGTGAACATTTTTTCGGCAGCAATTGTTATCTTTACATTATCGCAAACCCGTTTCTGTATAAAAAAAACACTCAGTCGTTTTGGCTTGCTATCACTTGATCATAACACCAGCAAATGCCGATAGCATATTCTTTAGTAGAGTCTTCCGTCAGATATGAGTCTTAACTGTAGTTGGCAATGTTTATTAATTAGTCAAATGGCCAAATAGACAAAAAAAATAGATAAAGATGCACTTTGGCTAGCGTCAAATCCGCCTGAGCTTAGATTCTGTTTTATATTTCAATAATCAGATGTTGGAATAAAATTTAAGAGATCATCCTGGTTAATGTTCACTGTTCAGCCTCAAATCTGTTCATATAAATCGGCTCTGCTTTCGCATGAACGTGATAATTAATGTCCTTTAAATATTATGTGCCACAAGATTTTTAGCGATTATTATCTGGAAATAATGTGCGGTGTCATCTGTTCAGTTGCTCACCCACTTCCGGTTCATCTTATCCATCGGTTTTCGGCCGAAGTTATTCCATTATTATTTTCTTCCCCCAAGGTACATGTAATCCCTCAGGAGTCAGATACTAAGCATGTAAAAATTAATCTCTGGAGTGACCATTATTATTATTATTATTATTATTATTATTATTATTATTATTATTATTATTATTATTATTATTATTATTATTGTTATTATTATTGTTATTATTATTATTATTGTTATTATTATTATTATTATATGAAGATTTATAGAGAGCAAGTATCATTGTTATTTTGATTATATGAAGATTTATAGCGCGCAAGTTTACATATCTAAATACACCGCATATGCGCTATTAAAGACAACTTTGACTATGGTTTCGCTTGAAGCAACCAGCTACTGAGACTCAGCGCATTTTGACAACAGCGCTATATATATATATTTGATTAGATTGGAATGGATTAGATTAGAACATACATCAATTAACACCTGAGGAGAGATTGCAACTGATCAATTTCTTTTAGAAAGATCGATATTTGTGTAAACGCGATCTTCGTTTGTCTGATGATCCATCGCTTCGTAATAATCTTCTGCTTCAGATCGATTTGTTCCCGAACGATTTGGCTGTAATTAAACAAAGTCATCAGCCTTGTCGATTGATCTAAAATCGACTCGGTAAGCCCTGTGTATTAATTTAATTTTAAATATCGATTAATCGTAATGTATGAATTTCTTCAGTAACAAAACAAGCCAAGTCGTGTGATAAGACTCGTTCTCAGGCGCTAGTCAAACCAAAATCGGTGTGACAGCTATGGTCGCTCCCAAGTCCATGTGCAAAGGCCAAGCAAGTAGACGGATGAATGGGGTTACGGTGGATGATGGGTAACGCATTGTGTATTAGCATAGAGCAGCAATCCAGTTTCTGTAGTCACTGATTTATTTTTTATATACGGGGTTAAACCCTTTAACGACGAGAGTGTACTAAAAGTGACAGGGAAAAAAATGCAGCTCATCGCTAAAGTGTTAAAATTGTCTCTTTATCTAGGCCATATATACATATATTGCAAAGATACTCAAATATACATAATTATACGTAAATGCCTGCATGTAGATCTTTTGCATGGCATGGAATAATGTTACATTTAAACCGACCCGGATCTCAGTGTTGTAAATTAACTAAGTATCAATTTGCAATGTATTCATGCGTTAATAATTACACCACAAAATGGGTCTTGTCGAACTAAAATAATTATTCTCCTGAAGGACAGAGTTCTTTGTCTATTGTGCAGTTAAATTTGACGTCTCCGTGCTTCTATCCCATTCTGTTCGGCCAGGACTGGACATCAAACGCATCTGAGTAGATATCTTGAAGAGGCGCTATATGATTACGTATTACAGCGCATTAAATTCATATTGGAAATGAATTGAAAATGTGGAAATTGTGTTACCTGCTGCTGGTTCAACGTAGGAATGTTGTGACGCCTCTTCCAGATGAAAAATCCAATAAGCAGTCCAATTATAACTACTAGGGTTAAACCCAACAGAACGGCTAAAGCAACAACCGTCGGAGCTTCTGAAATTAAAGCAACCAGTTTAAGAATCATTCAGTGCCTCTTGCTAATGCTAAGAATAAAGCCGAGAGCATCATAACTGTTTCGTTTAATCGGGCATTTGCAGCATGGCCAGTTATAATGAGGATAGGCCTACTATCATCTGATCTTTGCGTTAAAGGATTGCAACGACACAAACATACTCGCAGACACGCATGCATACACACATAGGTACATACATACCTACATGAATGCATGCATGCATGCATGCATACATACTTACATACCGGTACCGACATACACACATAGATACATACATGATTACATACATACATGCATGCATGAATGCATCAATACATACGTAGATATCTATGCATACATGCATACCTAGGCACATAGATACATACATACATCGTACATACATTTATATATACGAAGTATATCCAGCGGAAGATGAAACACTGAAACAACAAATAAACAGCTAATGCTAGAGTAGTATAAAACAGTCTCTATTCACTAACCAGGATTTCCAGCAGGAGTCGTCAGTCCAATCGCTGCACTGGAAACTCGTATGCCTTTCACCAATCCCACAAGTGAAGTATAGACGTTACCAGCGAACAGAGAGAAATCGAAAACGTATTCTGTACCGTTCGGTAAAGACACAGTAGAAAAGTTCGCTTGACCTATGTTGTTGCTAACGAAAAACCAGACGCTGGTACACGTTCCGGTTAGTTCGTAACAGCAGGTAACGTAGAAGCGCGAAATGTTTCCGCTATCGATCCGATAATTAATAATTGCCGTTGTTCCGTTCATTTGAATTGAATCGGACGAAACAATAAATCGAAAGACTTTCGCAGATCGTACGCTGATCGTGGTGGTGCTACTCAATCCAATCTCGTTTGCTGACCATACGACGGCTTCATAGTTCGTATCCGGTTGTATTTTCGAATTAAAGAAGGCAGTATATGTTGAATTATAGCAGGTGCCACCCAACAATGACGATGCATTTCCCACTATGATGCTGCTTTTAGGTTCCCTCAGTTGAGTGTAGACGTACTGATTACGGCTGTTAAAGTTTGACCACATACAGTTCCATTGTAGCATGATGCTGAAGTGAGTAACGCTGGCCACTTGAAATGCTGCCGGTGGATCTGGTGGACCTTTTAACAAGTACATATAGAAGATACAAGTTATTCGATGTTGTTGATATATCAGATGTGTCACAAGCAAGTGTCTCATATGTGTTTTGCTGGCCTTTTTTGCGTGCAGATAACAGGAAATACTAAAGTCTAACGATAGACACAAAGTCCTGCGCATAACAGTAGGTTAACACAGTATGCTTATGTGACACAGTGGGCAATTAGTTTGAGCGCTTGTCTCGTAGGATGGAGCGTGCGAGTGCGAGCCTTCTCTGAGACGGATAGGAAAGCAAGCCATTCAGGCCCAAATGCTCAGCTCCATCGATTATCACTATAGGTGGCGCCGTTAAATAATATACAGCGCCTTTGTTGACATAATCTGTGCGCAGGGACTAGAATATCTAGAAAGTCTAGATTCAAGAGAGTCTCTCTTATGCCTTATATCCTGATGTGTACCAGCTGGACGTACTAATTCTCTAGTATCTACAACGTAGATTTGATCATTGTGATGAGGCTAACTGTGACGCATGTAGTGCAATTGAATGTTAAGTTATTATTAGGTGAATTTGAGTACTGTGCTACGAGAGCCGAAGCAGGTTTCTATTGGTGAATGTTAATAAGTATTTGCATATACAAACCTGGAGGAAGAACGTCGAAAGTAACCATGGTAGTACCAATGACATTGCTCATGTTATAAGAGTATTTGCCGTAGTATTCATCCGACGAGAGGGTGAATGACAAAGAGGGATTCGAATAGGAACCGGTAACTGAGCGTTCTGGTACGTCCAGGACAATTCCCCGCGAGTTGACAAAAGTCCAGTTGTTCCCTGTTGCTAGTAGAGCAGGATAAGCGCTGACAATGTTGACGTACAGTTGAACACTTTCCCCTATGATTCCATTGAATTTTCTAGAAGGTGGAGTTGTTAATAACACAATCGGCTTATCTGAAAGTCAAAGTCAGTGAAACACAGAGAGGTTCTCAAAATACGCTATAATTGTTTGATACATACATACATACATACATACATACATACATGCATGCATGCATGCATGCATGCATGCATGCATGCATGCATGCATACATACATACATACATACATACATACATACATACATACATACATACATACATACATACATACATACATACATACATACATACATACATACATACATACATACATACATACATACATACATACATACATACATACATACATACATACATACATACATACATACATACATACATGCATACATACATACATACATACATACATATAAAGATATTTGTTTTTCAGTCCAGAACTTATTCTCAACTACCCTTTATATCTATATATTCGCCCTGTGAGATTAAACAATAGTATTGTGCCAAAACGTTTGCACGTTTTATTAGAAAACATTATTACATAATTACCAGTTCGTGTATTAACATTTGCAGAAGATTTATATCTGTTCCCTATCCCAGAGCATATTCAGAACAATATGAGCGTAATATGAGCCCAGGCTTAAGTATCTTACTCAATTGCTGAAAATGATCTAGACGCATGAACACTGGTAATGTTGGCCGAAGAAAATGTAGCGCTCCTATGACGATATTTTGTCGTGTTTTTATTGCAAACATTTATTTTATTTGAAAAATCACTTTGCCGACAAACGTAACCTAAACAAATATAAGACATTAAGATTCGCAGCATATCAGAGCACAGTTTGAGTATTTTAACACTGCATTTGTTTTTTATCTGTTAATAAGTTAAGCGTAGTAGGAAATGTAAAGAATGGTTGCCAGATAAGATTCAGAAACGTAAATAACATTTGCAAGTTGGTCTCAGTCTACATACACTGAACATTGAAATACACAAAGGCCGAGGCGGTCAAAGTTGATCCCTCTTCTTGTCCGTAGCATCCGATATTCTGGGCATCGATATACTGCACTGAAGCAATTGGCAGCGTCCTTCCATTGTTCTTGATATTGTAAGCAGTCACAATATCGCCATTTGGACTTTGTAATGATCCATTGGACAGGACCTGGAGACGATAGTAGAATCTCGACAGGTACCAGCTGTACAACACACGCGGTCGATAAGCCATAGGTGGAGAATTAGACGTAAAGGTGCATGTCAGCTCGACCGAGTCACCTTCTGCTGCAGGATTTCGTCCCAACGTTTGGCTCAAAGAAATTCCACCGAAGACTAAAATGTAGAAAGCTCATTGTAATTATTATCATAATCATACATTTTTATATCGCTTCTTCAAGAGAAACTCCTAAGAGGCGCTCCAGACTTACTAACCTAACACAAGACCACAGGATTAATTAACACTAATTATCACAAAGAATGGTAGTCAAGCGGAAAAGAAGCAAAGAGAGACGAAGTAAAAAGGTCTTTGTCAGCCAATACTGATACAAAACCAGTGCAAGAGACAGAGCTCGTAGGCCATCCGCTGAAGTGCAAACGTGCAATCATTGGCACACTGGTTTGTTTGGCATTGGGCTTAACTTAACAGAGCACCACAAGTCTATGTTCAGCTGAATTGAAAACCATTGGACTATTATAATTTTACTAGTCTTATTGTTGACGAAGCTGTTATCACTGATGCTCTTGGAAGTTGTTCTTGATGTTACTCAGAAATAATTATTTTTAATAGTATGTTGTTATTATTATTATTTTATCATTATTACTTGTTAATTAGTTATTCTCATTTCTTTTAAATGTAAACTAAATGTTGACACAATAAGACCTCAAATGAAACGTGTGCGAAAGTTGTACATTGTAATGTAGGCTAATGAAACATCGATCCAGTGTAATATTTCATTCATGGGCGTCCGCAGGAATTTTTCTAGGGAGGAAACTTTTTAGGGGACAACTTTGTAATGAGTGAGGAAATGACGTTTGGGCATTGAATAGATTCATGAACACAGAAAACGAGACAATTTTCTAAATCCAGGGGCAAATGCCCCCTTCCCATCCCCCTCCCCCTCCCCCTCCGGACGCACATGATTTCAGTGGGTTGTAATTGCCAATGTCCATGCACTTGATCGAATCATATAATATTTATTCCGGATATTTTATTTATTCCGGATATTTCTATAGCGCCTCTCGAAGTCAACTACTACTCAGAGGCGCTCCCGACTACAGCATTTGATACTGGGCCGGAATTTTCACGCCGAAGCTCCGCCAGCAATTGCGAGTGAAGGACTTGCCCAAGGTCCGTACGCAGCGGCTAGAGTGGGATTCGAACCTGCAACCCTCCGGTCACAAGGCGCCAAACTTACCACTGAGCCACCACGCCCCACAGTGTGATAGTAGAGGACCAGATTCAACTCACCAAATACAAAGAGGAGCGCAGTTGAATCGTTTTCCCAAGCAGCTCCATTCGAAATTGATAAGGTATAGTTTCCAGCATCCAACACCGTAATGTTTGTTATCGTCAGGCTGATGGTGTTAGTGATGCTGTCCCGTTTCTGACTTACTCGAGAATTCTGAGATACAGAAGTTCCAGTCGTATGGTTATAGATAACGAAATCCGTGACTGCACCCGTCACCGTCCACTGGAACGTACAATTGTCTCCTTGGAATTTCCGTTGCAGGCCAGGAGATGAAGATATGCCTGAAATGCACATAAGCAATTAAATAATACTTAGAGTTTTAAACAAAGACTTTATTGCAATTAAAATTCTCCCAAACAACAGAACTGGAAGGGCCAGTTTTGCAGTAGGCCTACCATGTTTGGCTTACACACAACTAACAACAATTCGGTTGTGCGTTGGTATAATATCAAATAGCACCGCCATTACTATTATGATTGATGATTATAAATACGTAAGCTTACCCGCCAGAGCGCTGGTGACGAGGAGCACAAGATTCACCAAGATAAGAGTTTTCATGTCGAACACGGCGTATTTTTACCTGTTGAAGAAACCACTGATATAATGTAATTCTAGTCTTATCCTAAACTCCTATAGCCATTATAATGCCTAAGTCACTAATCGATGTGGAATTGTAATAAAAATAGTGATCCGTTTGCGAAGCCAAGTTGAAAACCAAGTCTAATTTTCGAATCTTATTATGGAGCCGTTATCATGATACATAAAGAAAATACATAATATCATGACACTTTTCATGATACATAAAGAAAATACATAATATCATGACATTTTTCATGATACATAAAGAAAATAAATTGTATCGTGATACGTTATCATGATACATAGTGAAAATACATAATGTCATGATACGTTATCATGATACATAAAGAAAATACATAATGTCATGATACGTTATCATGATACATAAAGACAATACATAATGACATGATACGTTATCATGATACATAAAGAAAATACATAATATTATGATACGTTTTCATGATACATTAAATATTAATCGATGGCCGCTTCACATAATTTCGTAGTCGAACTCAAAATTAGAAGTCCAATACGTCGGCCAACCACAGTCAGAGCTATGGTGAGTAACTAAACTGAACGGTTGTACGTTGGTATAATATCAAACGATATTATGTATGTGTGTTCGTATGTAGGTATAACGAGTGAGCTCTGAGCTTAGTCAGATAGTTTTTAATTTTAATTTAATTTATAGCTGTGACGTTAGCAGAATATCTTTATGTTGGCTAAGGAGATAATTCTCTTAACGTAATAAAGATTTGTCCATGTTCAATTTCATTCATACGGCAAAGCTGTGAGCTGATACAGAAATGTTAGCATTCTACATCATGCATGTGTGAATGTATGTATGTATGTACTTATGTATGTATGTGTATGTGTATATATGTATGTATGTATGACATTGTATGTGTGTGTATGTATGCATGTGCGAATGTATGTATGACATTGTATGTGTATGTATGTAGGTATGTATGTATGTATGTATGTGTGTATGTATGGTGTACGTATGTATGTATGTATATATTATATGTATGTATATATGTATGTAGGTCATTCTTTAGCCAATGTTGACATGCATGCAATGCCAACCAAATGTAGACCTCTGAGTAACAGCAACAAAGGTAGTCTATAAGAAACGTAGTCTCATTTTTCTGCCTAATTTGAGATTCCCAAATGCCCAAGGCATTCGTGTTATTTGGATGGATCGCAAATCAAATACGAAGCCTGTGGCTGCGGTGAATATGAATCTATGCTTCAGAGTGGATTGCCAGTTATTCACAGATCGCAATTCGATATATTGTGGAAGATCAGAGCAGCATAATATGCAAAAAAACTTCTGATCAGAGATTCACGTATATGTATACATGTGTGTATGTTTGTGTGTATGAGTGTATGCATGTATGCGTGTATGTGTAAAAAAGGTAGCCTTGGTTAGTGGGTCTATCGCCCGTTTTGGGCTCTTCATTTGTTACCAAAATGATAATCTATATAAATAAAGAGAGCTTTCTGTCTGTCTCTCTGTCTGTTTGACCGGGCTTAACTTCTACAATTTTGCACCTTTTCACTCTAAACCTTCACTACTGTGTCCGCCTCGGCATCGGACACCCAGTGGAGGGGTTCGCGTCACCCGTTTTCACCGCTAACATGGTGATAAGGGCCAAAAACTCGCCCCACGGCATAGGAAATTTCCACTCCCTACTACAAATTAATTATAGCACAATGACGTTATACCTAAAAAATAGCACCAGGGACGCGTACGGAAGATTTGGAAATTTCCGGCGCCGGTATTCCCCAACGTCATTAATAATGGCCATAGCGTCGTTGTTTACTTTCGGAAAGAATTTAATAACGATCGCTTCGAAATATATTAATCGTTTTACAGCAAAATTGTAACACAGGTAGGTTCAAACACAAACAGACTGCGAAGCAGTCACCGCCACAGGGCGCCTGCGAAGCAGTCAGTCCACGGCAAAGGTCGCTACACGCCAGAAGGCGTATACAAGACTGCGAAGCAGTCTCCGCTATACGCCAGAAGGCGTCTACAAGACTGCGAAGCAGTCTCCCCACAGGTCGCCAGACGCCACAAGGGCCTCCAAGACTGCGAAGCAGTCGCCGCCAGAGGGCGACTGCGAAGCAGTCAGTCCACGGCAGAGGTCGCTAGACGCCAGAAGGCGCATACAAGACTGCGAAGCAGTCTCCGCTGTACGTTGCCTGCTCTCCAGTTCGGGCCAGCAAGAATCTGTTTCTTCTGGCACCAAATGGCAAGACAACTAATGTTGTTTATCTCCAAGCTCTACAGTTAGATTTAAAATAAAGTAACATTAAAAAATAACTATTGTGTAATTTCTTTAACCCGCAAACGCCGGGTTCACCCTCTTCGACTTCGAAGCAGTCAGTCCACGGGAGACTGCGAAGCAGTCGTCGCCAGAGGGCGACTGCGAAGCAGTCAGTCCACGGCAGAGGTCGCAAGACGCGACAAGGCGTATACAACACTGCGAATTCGCTACAGGGATTGAAACTTATAACCCCGGGCAACGCTGGGTAAACCAGCGACTGCGAAGCAGTCAGTCCACGGCAAAGGTCGCTACACGCCAGAAGGCGTATATCCGCTGTACGCCAGAAGGCGTCTACAAGACTGCGAAGCAGTCTCCCCACAGTTCGCCAGACGCCACAAGGGCCTCCAAGACTGCGAAGCAGTCACCGCCAGAGGGCGACTGCGAAGCAGTCAGTCCACGGCAGAGGTCGCTAGACGTCAGAAGGCGTATACAAGACTGCGAAGCAGTCTCCGCTGTACGCCAGAAGGCGTACACAAGACTGCGAATCAGTCTCCCCCACAGGTCGCCTTAATTTCTTCCTTATTCGCTACACGGATTTAAACTTATACCTAAATTTGTTGCTTATTCGCTATAGACAGGGATTTAAACTTATAACCCCGGGCAACGCCGGGTAACTGTACAATGCTGGTTTAATTTGGGAACAGTGACAGTTGTGTATGTTTGTATGTATGCATGTATGTAGGCCTATGCATATATGTATGCATGAATGTATCTGTATATATGTGCATGTATGTATGCATTATGTATGCATTTATGTATGTATGTATGTGTGTTTGAATATATATATTTGTATATATATATGTATGTGCGTATGTACGTTTGTATGTTTCTTTGTTTGTATGTATGTATGTATGTATGTATGTATGTATGTATGTATGTATGCATGTATATCTGTATTTATGTGCATGCATGTATGTGTTTGTATGTATGTGTCTATGTATGTGTGCATGTATATATGTATCAAGACACCTAATATTGCGTGTCTCAGGTACTTCACAGAGCGCTGCAACGCATGACTAGTCTGAATAAATCGTTCTCACGCTGTTTGAAAATGTTTGCCGAGACAAAAGTAAACTGGTTTCAAGCACGCGTTTTAATAAAAGTTTCTCGTAGTGATGTCGATGAGTAGTCATCAGGGTGTAAACTCGCTTGTGATTGGCCTCCGAGCTGCCTGTGCTAAGACGGAATTTTCTTTAATGGAAAGTAGGCCTACTTGTGTTATCTGATTGTTGTTAATTGCGTGGCTGGGCCTAGCTTAGCAGGAATCTTTCTTCTTCTGGTCACGAAATAAGCTGATCGTAGTCGCGTCAACGAACCGTAGCCCAGTCCTTAGAATTCTTTCATGCTGTACGAAGGTCGAATTCCAAGGTTTTCAGAGTTTTATCCACGACTCTAACCCAAATAGTTCTCGGTCGGCCACGTGCGTTTTGAACACTTCGCCTAGAAGGGAATTCGCGAGAATTGACTAATGCCACTGGCTGCAGTTAAACTGCACGAAAAAAGCTCATAAATGGCCACCAGAAATGCACTGTAATCGTAAAAATTGTAAATCTAATACAGCGCCATTTCAAGAGTAAACTAATGAGAGACGTTCTCTGCGATATCGACATGATGTAAACGAATGTCATTTTGAACCGGAATTTCATCAACACGCAAACACTGCAATAGAAACCATAGGGGCCTACTAATGACGGGTCCACGCAAACACGTAGATCCCAACTACCAACTAACGGATTCCAATTTCCAGTTGACAGACAGCATTATGTTCCGAGTATCTGGTCCAAGTTACGTCGATAGTGTGGGAAAACGACGGGTGGTAGCGCTCGCAGCACACGATAACTCTGCCACCCAGCAGTCTCTTATTGGTAGAAAATGACACACGTCCTGCAATCTTTTAAGCCACCTGGGCGTAGGCAGAAAAGGCTTTCGTTCGCTGTCGCTTGGTAGATTGAAGCAAGACTAGTGACTAACGGTTGATGCCACTCCAAATACCCTGGTCGCTCTTTCTCCGCCGAGACCAAAATTAATCGGCTGTAGACGGGTTACACGGATCATAGATCCGACCGATGTCCGTAAGGATGGTTCTCCCGTAGGCCAAGACGGCAAACGAACTTCTGAACTTACAATATCCGCAGCAGAAAATAAGTCTGTTACGCTAAAATAAGCAACACTGGACCTCCAACATGTTAGGCATTAACTAATGAGCAAAATCTGCACTTAGACGAAATAATCCAGTGAAATGGAACAGAGTTCGAACAACGATCTCCGACGCGGATTTTGATTCAACTGTTAGATTTCACTGTTTATACTACTGATATCCAAATACTTTGGTTTTTCTCGAGTTAACGCTATGTGGCGGACAGGCCACGAGGCTCGAATGTAGGTTATGATATAATAATAGCTGTCTTATTGACGCGCTATCAGGCGACTTAATGCATAGGCGGGCATCAGTGGCCGATGCGTAAATGGTAGCGTTTACGTGATATTATAATAGCCAATATTTAAGTTTTAGCTTATTTTTGTCATTCTAGAGATTTAAATTATTAATTAGAATAATTTAGGACGCCTTTCGGTACAATATTTAATGTCTAGAGCTACGGGGCCGTTTAGTATGATCGGCTGATTTTTATACCTTAGACACCCGTATTTCAGAAGATAATAATGGGCTAATATATAAGTATGGAGGCCAGAATATGTCTTGCGTACTAAATTATAGCACCCAGACAGAGAATGTAGCAGGCCTATGGAGGCCAGATAATGTCATACGTGCGAGACCATATTTTGCAGATAGATACATAAAGGCTGCCACACGGTGCATTGCCTTTAACGTAGGGCGGCGAAGTTGCGCTCTGCATGTATACGACACGGTGCTTTAGTGTCGTTGGTTCGGCGAGTGTTTCGATCGAGTCCGGGGTTCGGTACGATATAATATTATATATTTGCAAGGCTAATCAGTGCGCTCCCGAGTGACAGCCGCTCCAAACGCGGTTTGACCAGTGCTGGCAAAACGCCGATCCAACGGAGTAAGGGCCCACTCTGTTGTAGATCGCGAGCAGTACCGAGTCTGATCATGGAAGGCTGATTCGGGGAAAGACCGATCGTGAGATAACGGCTCACAGGTCTGTGTCGGTAAAGTCCGGGGAAGGCGACCCCCGGCGGTTCCGTTCGATAGATATACGGGAAAGATCCCGTTGGTGTCTGGTTCGCTGGTAACCGTTCGATAGTCCGTGGAAAGACCGATCGTGAGGAATAAAAGGCTCACAGGTCTGTTTCGGTAAAGTCCGGGGAAGGCGACCCCGGCGGTTCCGTTCGAGAGATATACGGGAAAGACCCCGTTGGTGTCTGGTTCGATGTATGCGGGAAAGACCGATCGTGAGGAATAAAAGGCTCACAGGTCTGTTTCGGTAAAGTCCGGGGAAGGCGACCCCGGCGGTTCCGTTCGATAGATATACGGGAAAGATCCCGTTGGTGTCTGGTTCGCTGGTAACCGTTCGATAGTCCGTGGAAAGACCGATCGCGAGAGATAAAGGCTCACAGGTCTTTGTCAGTAAAGACGGGGAAGGCGACCCCACTGGTTACCGTTGAGGGTCCGGGGAAAGACCCGGTGGTTCCGATCAGTAAAGACGGGGAAGCAGACCCTTCTGTTGACCGACTGATATACACCCGGAAAGACCGCGCTGTTGACCGTTTGATATACACGGGTAAGGACCCGGTGGTGTCCGTCTGATAAACCTCGGGGAAAGACCCCGCTGTTGACCGACTAATATACACGCGGAAAGACCGCGCTGGTGACCGTCAGATATACACGCGGAAAGACCGCGCTGGTGACCGTCTGAGAGATACACGGGCAAAGTTCCCGGTGTTGACCGTCAGAGATAAACGGGCAAAGACCCGGTGGTGCCGTCAGAGATAAACGGGCAAAGACCCGGTGGTGCCGTCAGAGATACGCGGGCAAAGTTCCCGGTGTTGACCGTCAGAGATAAACGGGCAAAGACCCGGTGGTGCCGTCAGAGATACGCGGGCAAAGTTCCCGGTGTTGACCGTCAGAGATAAACGGGAAAAGACCCGGTGGTGCCGTCAGAGATACGCGGGCAAAGGCCCCGCTGTTGACCGTTTGAGATATACGGGCAAAGACCCGGTGTTGACCGTTTGAGATACACGCGGAAAGACCGCGCTGTTGGCGATAACTCAGTTAAGTATCGTCCATAAAAAGCTGAGCAGTGCGATGCCGAGCTACAGCAAAACTAATCACTCTTGGGTGTTGGATTGACCGCCGATTCAGCAGGGCTGGGGCCCACTCTGCTGTTAGATCGCGAGCTGATCTGAATCCCGATTGTGGCAGTTTAACGGGCTGAACAAACCTCGGGGAGAGACCGATCTTGAGTGATAAAGAAAACACAGGTCTGTATCGGTAAAGTGCGGAGAAACATTCCGCTGTTGACATCCGGTGAAGTACAGGAACGATCTGGTTGAATCTATTCGATAAATACGGGGAAGGTGACCGTTCGATAATATCGGGGAACGACCCGTAAAATCTGAACTCGCGGTACCCGAGTTTGGTTGATTTACTCCGTCATACATGTAGTTACTCCCGCGGTTTACCGGCAAAAATCAGTCCGGGGAGCCAACTATTGGACTGTGGTCTGTTCAGGTGTCAAGGAAAGTCCCCAGAGTGGAAAGTTAATACACAGGTCTGTGTGAAATAACGGGGTAAAGTTACTAACATTTACCCCATAGGTGCTGTTAGCAGCATCAAGTCCGAGTACCCAGAAACGAAGCCTTCGATTCCTTGCGCTCCCGGGAAAAGACACAACCGTTACGTTGACTATTGGATTCAGAGAGTCTGGTTCAAGGGATACGGCTTGTGGAGTAAGGGCCCACTCTGCTTGTCAGGTCTCGAGATAGACTGATTCTGAATAGCGAGAAGATAAAGGTTGTGTAAACCGGGTAGGGATACGCCGCAACGAGAAGATACAGCGGGTCGATAATTGCCAACACAGAAGACGGGTAAGGAAACTTATCCGTAAATGTGGTGCATGACAATGTATGTGTGAGGCCGGTACGCCACACACGGAAATGGAGCGAGAGACACGAGACGGTGGGCAGACGAGTTGTCAAATGGACAGATGCCTAGACGACATGACGCAGAGAGTTACCGTTGACAGTTGCCCAATAGACCGGTGTCTAGGACGATATGACGTAAAGACTTGTCACATGTATTCCTTGTTCCCGATACTTAGAAAACGTTTGGTGTCCCTTATAAATGGCGATAGTTCAAGAGTCACGAGATGTATAATGGTGCGTCAAGGTTTAGATCAGGCGGAGAGTTGCAGGAGGCCCGTGGCTAAGAAGGCACATAAAAGAGGAAGACTCCTGCTGGTAAGAGAACGAACCCTGTTCTGAAGGACGGCCATCCTGCAGGACGTTGCCCATCCGGCGACCGCGGAAAAGGCAGAGTCAGACCCAGAGATCGAATTGTATAATGTTGCCTTTGTTAAGCGGCCAATCCTGAATCTCCCCTGATAGTAACGGTCCCTATGGGCAGAGATACAGAACAACCATTTTACGTTGGAAATAGACAAGGCAGTGACTCTGGTGGCTCCAGACGGGCAGTGGGCTGGAGTCACCACCACCAGGAAACCCGCCCGGCGCGACGAGGGTGCAGGCGTCCGGGCGGGCGCAGAACGCCACAGCTATACTTACCTTGCGAGTTACGATTCTAAATCCGATCGTTTGAGAACTCTGAGAAAGGTCGCCGACAACCATCACGTTTGCATCTAAATCCACGAACCTTGTTCGGAGTTTAAAAGGTGCAATCCAATAAGCCAGACCTGACGCTTTATTGCATCGAAACACCTTTTGTTAGAGTTACTTGTGAAGGTGCATAAGAAATCTAGGCCTAACAGGTCTTATGTCACATAAAATTCGGTCACATAAAATCACGACATATTGAACCCTATTACATAAATCAATCAATCAATCAATCCTTTTATTGAAGCCATTTGAAGTACAAGGAAAATACAACATAAAAGTTTGAACTTTGGCAACAAGAGGAGACCCAAAAGGGATCTTGATCCCGCTTAACAGGGCCACCTAGTTAACATTTATCGTAATACAAGTAAATGTCAGCACAATCAATACTTTTAACGGTAACATCGATCAAGTTATATGATCAGCAAGTGAAAGAAACAATGATAGAACTCTTAACTAAAGAACTTAACTACCAGTACACATGGATTCCAACTAAGGTATACAGATCAATTGTCATTAGTTACAAAGAGATGAAAAAAAACAAACAAACAAAAACAAACAAACAACAGTGCCTGTGTAAATAAACACATAGGCCTAGGCCTAATGCAGTCATGTGAGTGCATCCAAGAGATAGAGTTTCAGTTTTTGTTTAAATTGATGCATAGTAGGTATACCAGTAACTTCAATAGGCAATGAATTCCAGAGTATCGGGCCACAGACTTTGATGCTATGCTGCTTAACAGTAGTGTGGACACTACGTTGATGGTACTTGTTGAGCGATCGCGTGTAATGATTGTGTACGTCAGAATTTTTACAAAAACAATTTTTAAAATTCACAGGCAGTAGATTCGATTGAAATCTGAACATAAATAATCCAACTTGCAACTTATTTATGCATTCAAAAGGCAATATTCTCAAACTAAGAAATAACGGCAGAGTTGTAGCTCTAAAGGGTAAATTACATATAGTCCGAATGGCTCGCTTCTGCAGAGTTTTAAGAGTTGTTAAGCGAGTATGATACGTGGAAGCCCAGGAGATATTACAATACGATATGTAAGGGTATATTAAGGAGTAGTACAAATTCACAAGTATATATTGCGGTAGAATAACTTGTCCTGAAAGGTTAATCAACACTGGTATCAGCCATTGAGACATCTACATTGGTTGGCTGACTGCGCTGCGAGGGATTCATACGCTAGGATCCATTAGTCAGATTTTGAAGATTGCTGTTTGAATTACAGTACAAACACTGTCTGCTTAGCTGCCCTTGATCCTGGAAGTAAATTTTTGAGCCTTTTTGCGGACAGAATTTCTGTTATAGAACTTAACTTGGTCAGTTCCTGTGCATTGGACAAATTCCTTCTGTTAGTCCTGTTCAGTCGCTTATGTCATTTGTTCTCGAATTGATACTCCTTCAAATTTGTTATCCATATAGTCTGCCTCTCTGTCTTACGGACTACTGTTCTTGCAATTGACCAGATTACCGCTTGGTTTTGGTGCGCCATCGGTGGATGCTTCGTGCATTAGACGCGCCAGAAGTTACCAATTACAATTACAATTCCTTTAACAGAGTAATAGTTGAATAACGTGTAATCCGATAGAAACACAGCGAAATCAATATCTCACCCGAAGACTGTATACTGTTTAGTTCTATGTTTTCTTTCAGCAAACAACACGCAGGTTCTCTACAGCTATATTGCTCTTCTCGTGTTGTGTCAAGAATACGCCCTGTACGAACACACAACTGCGCACATACTTAGGTGAGTAATCGAATATTCCGCAATGGACTCTCATTGGCCACAAGAAAAACTTCCTCCTATTGAGGCCTACAGAAGAACTGACGCATGCATCCACTGAGCCAATTGCTTTAGGCGCAAGTCGCGTTGACAATAAAACTTCTGAGCAAAGCACACCTTGCTACGAGAAACTCACGCTTCGTTCAGCCAATTAGACAGAGAGAATTCCATTGTGCTTTTTCTACGCTTTTGCATGATTCGTACCCGCCTTTAGACTATTACGTGAAGTCAGTAGATATTTCTGCTGCCAGTGAAGCGTGTCTAATATATTCTGAAATATGAAAAGATATGCGTAAATCGGCCGCTGTAGACGGGCAGCAAAGCTTTCGAAGGATAGGAGTTGACGGATTAGGAATTCGGAAGGCCACAAGAATGGAATGCTGTGTGTGAGGGTGTTGTTGTGCGTGCGTGCGTGCGTGTGTGCGTGTGTGTGTGTGTGTGTGTGTGTGTGTGTGTGTGTGTGTGTGTGTGTGTGTGTGTGTGTGTGTGTGTGTGTGTGTGTGTGTGTGTGTGTGTGTGTGTGTGTGTGTGTGTGTGTGTGTGTGTGTGTGTGTGTGTGTGTGTGTGTGTGTGTGTGTGTGTGTGTGTGTGTGTGTGTGTGTGTGTGTGTGTGGGAGGGTGTGTTCTGTGTACGCTATAGGCATACAGGTGGTTAGCTAGTCAATCTAGGAGCAGGAACACTTACGTAATGCCATAAGTAGCTGAATGGTCAATAAGCTTAGATGCAGTAAACTTTGTATTTATATTTTCCACGTGCGTATTTTTCTTGTAGACCTATAACTTCATAATTAGTCAGACAAAACTCACGACAATCTGCGTGCAAAATGTTTTTCATCATATGAACATTAAAATATTTAAATCCCTTCGGATCTTCAGTTGTGTTAACTGTCACTCTGTCAAACGTGTCCAACTGATAAGTTCAATTCTACGCGTGCGTTTTAAAAGTTATTTATATAACGCACCTCATTGTGTTTAGAATTGTTCAAAGCTACATGGAAAACATAGACTGCGGGGATTTCCTTCTCATTTAATGCTGAACCGACGTAGAGAGTTCTACAGTAATGGACAGTAATATCACATTCCAATCTCACATAACAAGCCTTTGCAAATCTTGTTTCTATCATATCAGGGCAAAACGTCACATAGGGTCTGCTCTTACCAAAGACATGTCACAGACCATAGCCTGTTCTCTTGTCTGCTCTCGCCTCGACTTTGCCAACTATGTATTTGCAGGCATGTCAGATCTTCAAGTCAACAGGCTTCAACGCATACAAAATTCTCTGGGTCGCGTGGTCTTGCGTGCATCTTCTCGTTCAAACTCATTAACTCTGCTCCATCAGCTGCATTGGCTTCCTGTAAAATTCAGAATTTGATTTAAACTGGCCTGCTTCACACTTAAAACCCTCACAATGTGCACTCCCACCTACCTTCAACCACTACTCTCTCCTTACATTCCGCCACGCAGTCTGGTCTTCGGTTATGGGTCTTTTGGCTGAGCATAGATGCAGCACTGCCATGGGATCTCGTGCATTTCGTGTTGCAGCCTCCAAGGAAAGGAACCGACTACCAATGCTTATCCTTTGCTCGACCTCTTATTCTTCCTTCAAGAAACGCCTCAAAACGCAATACTTCTCTCTGGCTTTCAAACATATGGATATCTAATTGCTCTTCACCTGGCGGATGACTAACCGCGCCTCAGATTCGCATTTCTGTGTGACCTTGCGCGCGTTAAAATGTTTGTAATAATAATAATAATAATAATAATAATAATAATAATAATAATAATAATAATAATAATAATAATAATAATAATAATAATAATAATAATAATAATAGTAATAATAGTAATAATAATAATAATAATAATAGTAATAATAATAATAATAATAATAATAATAATAATAATAATATAGTTATAATAATAATAAAAAATAATAATAATAATTTTAAAAAAATTTAATAATAATAATAATAATAATAATAATAATAATAAATAAAAATAATAATAATAATAATAATAATAATAATAATAATAGAGCGCCTTTAAGAATTTTCGAGACTACGATAGAATTAGACATGTTTAATAGTATTTAGCAGTTATGTATTTTAGGCATGCATGTGTATTTAGTGTCTTCTGAATAACCTGAGGCATATCGTAACCTTTGTGATCACGCCTGTGTTGTGCATCTGTTTCGTTGTAACAGAGCAAATGGTCTTCGAATAACATTCCACGTAAGCCAAAGAACAATCCGAACCTACGAAGCCGGCATTTTTTCTAACGTAATACCAACAACAAATTATTTATTTATCATTAAGTTCATCTGTATGAAATCGTTGATACTTCCCACAGTACGTAACTAAGTTACAGTCGCTAGTTGGCACCACGTCATTGTACAATTTGGGTTTCCTATCCTGAAACCCACTGAGGATCTTGGCGAATCAAATCCCAACATTTACGTTAATTAACCTCGCAAATTTTTGACTGAAGCGTAAAATTGACAGCTAATGTCGTCCATGAACGTGACTTTTCTCAGCAAACCTATAGGCTTACAATCTTAAAGGTTTTACGAAGAATTTCATGTGACCCCCATGTAGGCCTAAGTAAAGGTTGGGTTGACGCCTAGAACTTATGAATAGAATAACTTTTTCACACGAGCGACTAGAATTTGAATCTTAGCGCGCTTTATGGTGATTTACCAGCGGCGAAGCACAACATCCTCGGTGCTACGCAGTCCTGGAACTCTGAACAAGGTGTGAACTTATTATCACTCTATATGGGATTCTGTTTGCATGTGGAAACTCTCAGCTGGTAAATACAGGGAGAGAATTCCAAACTGTAGGAGCAGCAACCGAAGCACCTCGTTCACCGAACACAGTTTTAGTGTTAGGTACAAAGAGAGGCAAAACGATGACTTGTTGAATAGTGATTAGAATGAGGAATAATGACAGATTTCAGGTATTGTGCTTGTTGACCATTGGCCTCAATTTGATAGATATTCCTTGCTGAACAAGGAGTCAACTCTACTATTTAAGCACATAATTTATACGCTATTTAGACTAGGATATGTGGACTAGGATAGTCTTTGTGAATAAGGTCATCTGTTTGCAACTTCTGATTTGTGTCTCATAAAGCAGGGCTGATTGAAACTGATTGAAATCTTTAAAGATGAGCTGCATTGGTTTCAGGCTCGTCATTAAGGTGTTTAACAATGACAATCACCTTATTTTTGGTTAAAGTTTTCTCCGTCCTGTCGTCTTCCTTGCAGGATATTTCGGTTTCTTTCTTCATTGGCTGTATCCTTTCTATAATGGTGCTGTAGAGGTAGTTCTCATGGGCGCATCATAAATGGTTTGGGTTTTCCAACGGGGATTGCCTTTCACTAATATAAACACTTGGTAGTTCATCATGGAGAGAGTTATCTGTATTATTTCATGTGGTTGCTGGTATATAGATGCGTCATCCTTGGATGGCCCGAGGCTGGCAAATCATTGTCCCAGCTTTCATCGCTCGGGGTTAACTTTGCTAGCGCCCTGGGTAATCCACGTGATCAGAGGCTCTGTGGGAACTGTTTAAGAAGTATCCATTGGGTAAATGAGGCGTTCGAAGTTCTGGGAGGTGGCGCTTCGGACGCGTCATGACTGGTTCAGTTTTTGGTATGTAACTCTCTAGTTTTAGTTTGATTTATTATTATTAGTTGTCATTCTCAGTAATAATGTCATTGTCTATCAATATAAATTCTGTTTGCATAACACAACAATGTTTTCTTGATTCTACTTAACTATTTCCCCCTTGCTACCAATATCACGCTTCCAATTGGCGGAACCTGAAGTCCACCGTCATATTTCTTTCAAAGCATCATGGCTGTTCTTTGATGTTCGCAGGTCTAGAAGTCGAGCCTTTGAGGAGCACTGACCGAATTAGGTGTAAGGGTTAGGGTTTAGGGTTAGGATTAAGATTAGAGTAAGGATTAGGGATTAGTGTTAGGGTTAGGGGGTTAGCTTTGTTAGAATATATTGCACAATGTTTAGTTCGACCGCCATTCTGGTAGATGGCTCTGATGTCTTTGGTTCCGATAGAATGGGGTGTAGGGCTGTAGGCCCTAAGTCATCATTGTCTGTAGGCTTCGTTCATATACGATGTGTTGCTCAATATGCAAGCTAGAATGCCTTTATCAGCCGCTTTATGATTATATCCTCATTGCTTTAAAATTTTGTATGCAATTTCGTTGTTTTTCTAAGGATTGTTTCTTTTTTACTGGTAGGTGTTTTAATTGTTTATTTTGCATTGGTTAGTGTTTTTCAGTTATTTCGCTTTGATTAGCGATCTGCTCCTTCGTTCCGTCAAATGTCTTTTGGTGTCTACTAAGGAACGGACTGTAGGGTCCGTAAGAAGCGTTTTTAAGCGGGGATAAGGCTTAAATTCTCACAATCGTCTTCAAAGTGATCAGTCAATCTTAATCTCCGTACGTTTTTGTCAGAGAAGTTTGAATAGAATAAGCTGCGATGCTACTGACTGACGGAAGAAAGAAAAGCTCTATCGAAGTGTTCTTACATCCACGTGTGTGAGTGCCTGAAATCTGAACGTTGTTTTAGTTGTCTAGTAGATCCTTACGTCGGAAGGCAGATAGAAATTTTCTTGTTGACTTACGTGTGTAGTGACATATTACCGGAGTTATCAGATCGTTTCTGACGTGTAGTGGATGTTTTCTTCTGATGTAGTCATCTCTCTTTTCAGGTTCCAGTGGCTGGATGTATCTGACTGTGAAGATCTGACGAGCCATAGCCATAGAAACATTGGACAACGTTAACGGGTAAGTGTCAAGGACTGCATGAATCGATTTTGATCTTAACTCTTGGTTGTCCTGTAACACGGTTGTTACCGGCTAGTGTGAGCGTTCACCCTGCAATGCGGAGCGTGCAAGTTCGAGCTCCATCCCGAAAAAAACTCTATGAACTTTGAGCAAGTACTTCACTCACTAGTGCTTAACATCAATGATTTTTAACTTTACTCCTTAAATAGAAAAGCTTAACAGATACATATAATAATAATAAAAATAATAATAATAATAATAATAATAATAATAATAATAATAATAATAATAATAATAATAATAATAATAATAATAATAATAATAATAATAATTTCCGCGGCACATTTCCTCTCTCAAATCCTGAGGAATAGAGGCCGTTCCAGAAAATTTACTTATTTTAATTAATATTTAAGTCCCCGAGGGATCACATGTACCTTGGGGCAAAAAAAAATAATAATAATAATATTATTATTATTATTATTATTATTTTTTTTTTTTTTTTTAGCCCCGGGGTATCAAGGATCCCCCAGGTAGATAAAAATTGTCCGGAGACATGTATTATTATTATTATTATTATTATTATTATTATTATTATTATTATTATTATTAATACGCCATGGCTTTTAGAGGCACCACACCCGGAGACGAGGACGGCGTCATAGTCCAGTACCTGGCCTGAGGTCCCGTTTGCAAAATGGTGTTGAGGGAAATTTTCACTGCCACTTAGTCAGTGGGTTCCTAGACATGAAAAATCACCGAGTTGCTTTTCTACCACAATGGCGTAACTCACGCTATGGCCAAATCCAAAATGGCCGCCGTCGGCCATATTGGAAAAATCATCTTTTTTGTTTTTTAGAGTATATGCAAGTGTAATACCTCTAATCTAACTAATTTCGGTATGTAGAATTCATTTCTGATATCATTTTCGCCATTCGAGGTCATCTTAACCTTAAAAGGTCACGGTCAAGGTAATTTTGTTACATCGACGATTTCTATACATAACTTAGCCGAATTTAGCATCAGAAACATGTGTAATATCTCTAATTCAACTAATTTCGGTATGTGGAATTCATTTCTGATGCTGTTTTCGCGATTAGGGGTCATTTTCACCTTCAAGCTTAAACATACTTCTGTTATATAGTTTCTTAGAGCCTGAGGGATTTTTTGTACCTCGGGCGTTAAAAAAATATAATAATAATAATAGTTGTAGTAGTAGTAGTTGTTGTCGTAGTAGTAGTAGTAGTTGTTGTAGTAGTAGTAGTAGTAGTAGTAGTGGTAGTAGTAGTAGTAGTAGTTGTAGTAGTAGTAGTAGTAGTAGTAGTAGTAGTAGTAGTAGTAGTAGTAGTAGTAGTAGTAGTAGTAGTAGTAGTAGTAGTAGTAGTAGTAGTAGTAGTAGTAGTAGTATTTTGTTGTTTCTCGATTGGACTACTGCAGTGCCATATATGATGGAGTCCCGGCCTGCCGGATTGAGCCCATGAATAGAATCCTGCGTACTGCTGCCCGCCTTGTAGGCCGCATCCCCAAGTTTGGCAGAGTGTCTGCGTGTAAGAGGGATGTCCTTCACTGGCTCCCCTACCCACAGCGCATCACTTACCGAATCTCTGCCTTTGTCCAGCGGTGCTTTGAAGGCTTGGCCCCTTCATACCTGTGGGAGCTCTGCTGTTTCACCTCATGCTCGCAACGCCGTTGCTCTCACCGTTCAGCTGCGCAAGCTGAACTTATTGTTCCCCGCACGCGGACAGCCATACGGCAGCGCCGTGCCTTCTCTGTGGCTGCCCCCATGACCTGGAATGGGCTCCCTAGACCCTACCAAGCTACGTCAAATACCGATTGGTCATTTCACCCTGTTTCTTACTGCCCTCAAAACTGCGTTGTTCAACCGTAGTTGGGCTGGGAGTGCTCCTGAGTAGGCAATCCTGAAGGGGCACTATATAAAACTACTTTAATAATAATAATAATAATAATAATAATTATAATTATAATAATAGTAATTGTAATAGTAGTAGTAGTAGTAGTAGTAATAGTAGTAGTAGTAGTAGTAGTAGTAGTAGTAGTAGTAGTAGTAGTAGTAGTAGTAGTAGTAGTAGTAGTAGTAATAGTAGTAGTAGTAGTAGTAGTAGTAGTAGTAGTAGTAGTAGTAGTAGTAATAGTAGTAATAGTAGTAGTAGCAGTAGTAGTAGTAGTAGTAGTAGTAGTAGTGGTAGTAGTAGTAGTAGTAATTGTAGTTGTAGTAGAAATAGTAGCAGTAGTAGTAGTACTACTAATAATAATAATAATTATTATTATTATTATTATTATTATCACGCCCGGTCGCGGACAGGCACACTGGGACGGTCCGCTACTACACGCAACCCTCTCGGCGCTCGATGATAAACTGCTTGACCCCTACGACCAGGCGAGACTGAAGGCCTCGCAGTCACCGCACGCCTCGGACTGGCTACACGCCCTCCCGATCGCTGCTCGCGGCCTCAGACTGGATGACGAGACCATGAGGGTGGCGGTCGGCCTACGATTGGGTCTGGCAATCTGCGAACCGCACAAATGCGCATGCGGCGCCAACGTCTCGTCAAGAGGCGCATGGACTGTCGTGCTCACTGGGGTTTGGCCGACAAGCGAGACACAGCAACGTCAACGACCTCATCCACCGCAGCCTCAACAGAGCCGGCACCCCGGCAGTCAAGGAGCCGTCCGGCCGATCCAGGTCGGATGGTAAGAGACCGGATGGCCAGACCCTAATACCGTGGAGCGGCGGGCTGTCCTTATTGTGGGACGCGACGGTGGTGGACACGGTGGCCGCCTCTTACATCACAGAAACGGCGGCCGCGGCAGGAGGGGCGGCGGAGGTAGCTTCTGCGAGAAAGCACATCAAATACTCTGAACTACAGAAGAGATACATCTTCATACCTGTAGCTGTGGAAACCTTCGGTCCCCTTAACAGAGAGGGCCTCGCTTTCTATCGGAAATTGGTCGCCAGCTGTCGAAAACCACCGATGAATCCCGCGAAACAAATTTCCTATTCAAGAGCCTATCGGTGATGGTGCAGCGTTTCAACGCAGTGGCTTTCCAAGGCGCCATGTCAAAGCTGCCCGGAGCCAAAGAACAAACCCGTCGATACCCATCGTCTTCTTAACGGAAGCAGCGGCGTGGAACTCGATTTTCTGAATGTGGAGATGTCAGCAAGAAACCATAATAATAATGATGATGATGATGATGATGATGATGATGATGATGATGATGATGATGATGATGATGATGATGATGATGATGATGATGATGATGATGATGATGATGATGATGATGATGATGATGATGATGATGATGATGATGATGATGATGATGATGATGATGATGATGATGATGATGATGATGATGATGATGATAATAATAATAATAATAATAATAATAATAATAATAATAATAATAATAATAATAATAATAATAATAATAATAATAATAATAATTATAACCTAACAGATCAATCCTAAGAACTCACGAACATTGAATTTACTGCAATCTCTGTTCAGGTTTCCATTCCAAATGTACGACAATCCTCTTCCACGTATCCTATCCTGATTCTATTTCTTCCCCTCGTCCGTCTCGTTGTCCCAATTCTAAATACCATCCACCGTAGCCGTCTGACTGTCGTTGAACTAAAGCTTATGAGGAGGATAAGGATAAGGGCGACGCCAATTAACATTCAATCAATCAAATCATTTTATTGCTTCCACTAAAACAAAACATGTTATATAACAAACTATAGGGAGTAGTCGGATAATAGTTCTGTCTCAGAGAGCAAAAAGTGGCCCTAAAGAGAGGTTACTCCCGCTAGGCAGGGACACCTACTAGTGCTGTACTTAATTTAAGTGACTGTCTAGTTATGGGAAGCCAGAAGTAGTAGATAGCCGAGGTCTGGTGAGGAAGCATAAGAGAAAGCAAAACAAATCTTAGTAAAACTTATCAGAACATCAATACCGCATATACTTATAGTAGCTCAGTTAGCTAGGACTAGCACAAAAAACTGACAAATATTTATGTACATGTGTATGCATCAATGTATGTATTGTATGTTTCTGTGTCTGTCTGTATGTACAGTATTGTGTGCACGTATGTGTGCATGTGATTATGTGTGTACATATGTAACAATGTATGTGTGCACATGTATATCTACTATCTATGCATATGTGTGTGTGCATGTATGTGTGTTTGTTTGCATGTGTGTTTTTGTGCATGTGTGTTTGTGTCCATGTGTGTTTGCTTGCATGTGTGTTTGTTTGCATGTGTGTTTGTGTCCATGTGTATTTGTGTCCATGTGTGTTTGTTTGCATGTGTGTATGTCTCCATGTGTGTTTGTTTGCATGTGTCTTTGTGTCCATGTGTCTTTGTGTCCATGTGTGTTTGTTTGCATGTGTGTTTGTGTCCATGTGTGTTTGTGTCCATGTGTGTTTGTGTGCATGTGTGTTTTTGTGCATGTGTGTTTGTGTCCATGTGTGTTTGTTTGCATGTGTGTTTGTGTCCATGTGCATTTGTGTCCATCTGTGTTTGTGTGCATGTGTGTTTTTGTGCATGTGTGTTTGTGTCCATGTGTGTTTGTTTGCATGTGTGTTTGTGTCCATGTGTGTTTGTGTGCATTTGTGTTTGTGTGCATGTGTTTTTTTGTGCATGTTTGTTTGTGTCCATGTGTGTTTGTTTGCATGTGTGTTTGTGTCCATGTGCATTTGAGTCCATGTGTGTTTGTGTCCATGTTTGTTTCTGTGCATGTGTGTTTGTGTCCATGTGTGTTTGTTTGCATGTGTGTTTGTGTCCATGTGTGTTTGTGTCCATGTGTGTTTTTGTGCATGTGTGTTTGTGTCCATGTGTGTTTGTTTGCATGTGTGTTTGTGTCCATATGTGTTTGTTTGCATGTGTGTTTGTGTCCATGTGTGTTTGTGTCAATGTGTATTTGTGTGCATGTGTGTTTTTGTGCATGTGTGTTTGTGTCCATGTGTGTTTGTTTGCATGTGTGTTTGTGTCCATGTGTGTTTGTGTCCATGTGTGTTTGTGTCAATGTGTATTTGTGTGCATGTGTGTTTTTGTGCATGTGTGTTTGTGTCCATGTGTGTTTGTTTGCATGTGTGTTTGTGTCCATGTGCGTTTGTGTCCATGTGTGTTTTTGTGCATGTGTGTTTGTGTCCATGTGTGTTTGTTTGCATGTGTGTTTGTGTCCATGTGTGTTTGTTTGCATGTGTGTTTGTGTCCATGTGTGTTTGTGTCAATGTGTATTTGTGTGCATGTGTGTTTTTGTGCATGTGTGTTTGTGTCCATGTGTGTTTGTTTGCATGTGTGTTTGTGTCCATGTGTGTTTGTGTCCATGTGTGTTTGTTTGCATGTGTGTATTGATCTACACACTTAACATAGGGGCTTTTAAGTACAGATGAAGATTGGCTAGCCTGAAGAACCACAGAAAACAAAGAGGCACGTGGAGAGGAAACAGTAGCCCTCCAAACAATAAACAACAAGTATTAAAAATAGTGTGTGTAGATAGACTTAAGGAGATGAAAGCCAAACATGCCAACATTGCAGTTCTAAGTGGATCGTGGTAGTACTGTAGTACCAGGAGCTAATTCTGCCTCTTAATGGCCACTGATAAACAACTTCAAAACACATTCACCTGCTCTGAACAACAGTGTTGCCTTTACATGCAAGACAAAAACTCATTTGGCAGTACAGCAGGTATATAATTTATATAGAACTTGGAGAACGAAATCCACCAACCTACAGCATTGAACAAGATGGCTTCAGCCTCTCCATGAAATGAAACCGAGAAGGCTTAAAACTTTTGCCATAAATTTATTAGCAGATACAGTCAAGGCGATAAATACCTGTTCCTTGACCTAAAGCCATGATAACTGGCTTCAGAACACAGCAACTGTGTGCTTATTTATTTACTACCTCACTTCCGTTAATTTATTCACTATCCTACTCTTGTTCACATGGCATCTGCAAGATGGTTCAGCCATAATTTTCTATGTCTCTTTCGAACCATCTGTTTATTGTCCCATTAATTAAAACCTTTTCAAAACCAACCTTTCTGTTGCTTCTCACTAACTGCACGATTTTTGTTCTCATATTATTCACAAATTTCAATATATGTTGCCTTTTCTAAATTTACTAGATGGCTGGCTCATAGACCACATTGTCGCGTCGCATCGTCGTTAAGCAGGAACGACGTACCTAATAGGGGTTTAACTGCCTACTTTAATTCCACGACTTCCATTTCCGGGTGGTGACAGTCCCAAGCTTGGATAAAAGAAGAGGCCGACGCTAGTCGTATTCATTATGACATTAATCGTATGCTGCCGAGCGCGCCAGTCTATCTATGCTTTACGCACTCTGGTTGCCCATGGCCTGCGCGGACCGCCGCTTCATGATGTTGTGCGTGCCACAACCTTTGCTAGGATTCTCTATGCCTCTCCTGCTTGGTGGGGCTTTACGAGTCGGAGCGAACGAAACCGTTTTGAGGCTATTGTTCGTCGCCTCATCCGCTACAATTACCTTCCGGATGATAATCCTACTTTTGAGCAGCTGTGTCTCAGAGCAGACTCTTCCCTCTTCTCAGCAATCTTGGTGGATGAGGGGCACATTTTGCATGACCTGCTCCCGCCGATTAAACCTTCCGTCTACTCACTGCGCCCCAGGGCACACAATAGAATTATACCTATTACCTAATGCTGACTCTTTAGCTCGTAAAACCTTTGTCATTCGAATGTTATATGCTTAAATTAATATTATGAACTATGTACACCAAAATGCGATTAGCAGTTGGTTTTGAATAAAGTATATACTTACTTACTTACTTACTTACTAAACAGAACCTACTCACCTGTAACTCTTCCGCTGCCGTTTTCGGGTTGTACGGTATGCCAGTCTCAAGTAAGTTGGATAATAAATGGGCAATGCTAATCATCTTCGTAATTACACTGATTCGTTAAACAGAAATAATTATGGCTTATAGTCGGATCAATATACGACAAAAAACCACCTAACCCCAAAAAAATTGATACAAAAGGTTTCTCAGTTGATTTTGTTACCATTTGGCATGCTTATTAACATAGTAAAAGTCAACTCTATTCTGATCATTGGAAAAGGGTCATTTTCAAGATGGCGTCCAAGATGGCTGGTCGATTCATTTGAAATCGTAATCACAAACCATAATCCATCGGAGAAGCGAGGTTGAATTCAGTTTGCTATGTCTGAGAAACCAGAAGCCGAGCCTAATTTAGAGATGCAAAGTAGTACAGCATGGTAGACTAGACTATGCAACGCGAAGCAAAACAACAGGCAGCGCACTACACGGAAGCGCATTCCACGAAGTCACACGATGGCTATACTGTTAGCCTCCTCATAATTATTACGACCGTAGTCAGGAAAACCCACAACTAAATATTTCACGTTATCCTTGGAATATCATCGGAAAGAACTCCGTTCACTCTACTTCAAGGTAACGATGGATGACCTTTTATTTTAAGAAATAATCTGATGCATTAGTAGATAGGTAGTTATCTACCTCCATTTTTGTGGGACATGTCAAAGATTTGTGTTTGAAATCATGTTGAGGTAGAGGAATGTAAAGGATTCTATGACATCCTGCTTCGTCAACACCTTGGGGATAATTTTTTAATTCTCCTGCTTGAAAACCTTCTTCGTTAAAATTATAAAATTGTCTTCTTTAGGTCGAAGACACAAGTATTCACCTCATAACATTATGTGTCGATATATAAACCAGTTCCGTAAAATTAACAGCAACAGAAAATGGTAGTCATTGTGCAGCCGACGTTTTGTGACCTTTGTGGAGCATTTCATTACCAAAATATCACCAGTTTTAAATCGCCTAGCCATAATGTCATTAGGAGAGTTTGTTGTGCTTACTGCATCAGCATCTAGTCAAATAGTAACTGGTTGTTTTGGTGCTCTTAACGATATTTGCCATATTTTAATGGTGAACCAGCAAGCACAATATTATTACATCTTAATGGTTTTTACCACGATGGGGAATTTCTTATCTAGGCTATTTACAATGCGTCTAAAATATATCCGGCTTCATTGCATCCGCGTCTAGCAGGCCCTCTGAGATGCAGATCCTGGTTTCGCCGATGCCAGTGGATGTTGTAGCCTATGCGGGTCTGACGTCGGGTAATTTCATCTCCAAACAGCTTATCTGGAAATAGGCCCTATAAGCTTACCCCATAAGAGGACTGCCCACCCGCCCTCAAATAACGACGCCAAGAAATCAGAGTCGAAAACAATTCGCACCTGCTACTACCTCTCAGGAAGTTCGATGTACTGCTCTTCTCCGAATCTGGTGCCTGAGTGTAGGCCTCTAAGGCCCATGAAATCGGAAGATGGGCCGCGGGAAATAAGTAATTCGAAAAGAATGGACTTCTTCCTGACCTAAGCGACCTCACGGAAGTTGCAGAGCGAACAGAACAGAGAAAAAGACCGGAAAGCCAGCACCGTTCTGGTTGCACTTAGATCAAGGGCATTCAATGGGAGAATCTAATGCAGTGACTTCTATAGCACCGTTTTCTTGATGCACATAGCATCAAGCGATCGTCGCTTCCAGAAAGCATTGCTAAAGTTATAGTCAATTGGATAAACCAGATCGCAAATTATAATATTTGTGAGTCTAACTGCAAGCAAATAGGAAAGATAAGTTTTCTGACTAATGTGTATTTTTGTCGACTATGTAGATATGTCTTTAAAGAGATGTTTTGATTCAGTGGGAAGCAAGTGCAATACATAGTGCCACGCTTGTACATTTTACAGTAGGCCTACATTGTGTAGTGCATATTTTTATTTTTTCAGTAAAACGTTTGGCCAGAAGAGATAATAATAATAATAATAATAATAATAATAATAATAATAATAATAATAATAATAATAATAATAATAATAATAACAATAATAATAATAATAATAATAATTTTTTTTATGCCCCAAGGTACATATGATCCCTTTGGGACTTAAAAATTAATTAAAATAAATAAATCATCTGGAACGGCCTCCATTCTAATGCAGTGACTTAATAATATAATAATAATAATATAATAATAATAATAATAATAATAATAATAATAATAATAATAATAATAATAATAATAATAATAATAATGATAATAATAATAATAATAATAATAATAATAATAATAACAATCTTTAATAATCTCTTTTCTTTATTATTTAAAACTGCTGAACTCCGACACCACAAACGCACTTAAGATTACATTGAAACATGACACCATACAATTATCAATAGAACGTGACTCATTAAGTTGAATTACCTGGATTTGTATAAGTATAGTTTATTCTAGATTACTTATCAATAGTGGTGTCTGTTATGGCACTTTATATGTTTGATAAAGTTACATTCATTTATGCTTTCTGCTGCAGGTGATGATGATGATAATGATGATAATTATGAGCTTTCATGGTGTAGAATTGTAGATGTTTTTCCTTTAGGATGACGGAAGATGTGGGTAGATGGAACGAGGAAACGGCGTCGGAGGTCATTTCTAGAACGTGCCAATTACTTCCAAAGGCATTTCCTCTTGTTTCTGATCATATGCATAATTTAATACAGGACCACAGCATTGCACCAACTCAGTATTCAGTTTCTTGTGGCAGCAATGCTGAGTTCAATATCCGACCGCCGAATTCATGCATTGATGACGTAGATGTCTTGATCGCTAACACTGATGAGCTTGTCTTTAGTGGCGACTTTCCAGTGTTGCCAAGGGATATGAGTGGCCTAGCAGATACAATCAAGTGTTTCAAGATTGAATCATACCATGGGTTTCCAGGTTTTGTTCGATTACGATGTTTCGGGAAAATAAACTATAATTGGAGATCTAAAAAGTACGAATTTAAGCAAACAGCTATTTCAAACAGCTACACGTCGCTAGATATCGATCATATTGCAAATATATATCGTCCTGAAATACTCCAAGGAACAGCCTTGCCAACAATCGTAAGTGGTCCAGCAGTTAAACTTAAACCTAGAAGAGAAACGCATGATGGTGTTTGTTTCGCACGTGACATTGTGCACAGCGTGTGGTGCCCACAATGGCCTAAAGAAGCCCAAGGTTGGCTTAAACGATCTAGGAATAATGGATGGCCGACCATTGATACAATCGCTGAGGCTACACAAAATGGTTGTCATGTCGTCTTCGGTAAGCATCGTTCTTGCAGAGACGATAAACTACAGTGGAGGCTTTCATTTTCAGTTGCAGAGGTAATTTTACTTCAAAGTTGGACTCAACTTCAACAGATTGTCTACCATTTGTTGAGATTCTTCTGCAAGAGAGAATTAATACAAAAGGACTGTCCAAAGGAGGATGAGGTTCTCTGTCCGTATCATTTAAAGACGCTCATGTTATGGACTTGTGAAGTGATGTCACCTGAATGGTGGAATTCCTCTTCTGCTATTACAATCTGCTGTGAGTTATTGAAGAAGCTTTCAGACTGGTTGCAGAAGAGGCACTGCTCGAACTATTTTATTCCTGAAGCAAATTTATTTCATGAATCATCGAGCTCCGCAATCCATGACAAGACTGTAAAACGACTAAATGAATTCCTAAATCCTGGCATTCTCTGTCATTGGTTCGTGGAAAATTACATACTGCCATTCAGTGGGAGCCGTTTCAAGCTATTAAGCACAATGCAGGTAATGCCACACTTTCTGGATTTCATGCTGCCTCTCTTAGAGTTTTGGAAAGTGACTGAATCAGAATCATTGGATTCATATTTTTATCTCACATTTGCATGTTCACATGAGCTCAGTCGCCGTATGATAAAAGGCGGATTCATTTCAGGACTGCGCCAATGCATCGAAGCGGGATATAGTATAAGATGTTATGTTTCGCATACAAACAAACGACTAAGAGAGCTTCCAACAATACAGAACGACTTATGTTTCAAGTACTCTGAAATTCTACTCTTTATTTTGAACATAGCATATGGTTTAGGCTGTGGAGAGATATCATGGGATAGCAGTCTCGTTGTTGAATTTGTCAATGGAATTTCGATACAACCAAAAAATGTAAGGTCTCAGTATCATAACTTTCCGAAAGCCTACACAGCACAAATGTGTCGCTTTCAATTTCTGCGTGCTCAGAATCTCTTGAAAAGTTTAACTGGATCGAATAGTCGTCCGGAATTTCAGCTGCTGTCTCTCATGTCAAAAGAGTTTCTTAAAAGAGCTTCAGAACACGAAGGTTCAAAATGTAACGGCATTGCTCCTGCAGCTTTGGCCTATCTAGCTGCTATCCACTTTGCCACATCAGAACACCAACTAGCAATACGCTTCTGCTTGTCAGTTCTTGTGGATCAGATTTCCCAAGAGGACAAGGAGACACTGAATGCAGGTTGTTTGTTGTTTATTGACGATGTCGCAAGAATCGTTGGATTGTGGGTACTTCAGAAGAAGATTACTGACAATAAGCTTCATATCATTGGCAGACGGCTTTATCTTGATTTGCGTATTTCACCCGAGATCTTTGCTCATTATTTAACTGCACTATCTGCCGAAAGAATATCCAAACATTTATATTTTCACTGTGATTTGCCGGACTCAGCATTTCCTATGGACGAATATTTGAAGGCTTTAATTAAACCGAAATGCATTGTTTCGATAAAGTCAGGTTCTCATTTGAATGCTTCAAGACAGATCGTTTATCACAGAATTGATGCACTGACAGAAACCGAAGTTTCAAGTGTGAACCCTATGCTTGTCAAAGAAACAGTAATTGATGTTCTAATGGAATATGCTCTAGAAAATATGATTTCATTCTACAATGTGATTCGCAACGACTTTGGCATCCAGTGCAACACAGCTGACTGCTATCGTGCTTTGTACCTTTACAAGTGTCTCCAATACGATGAAGTGAAGTATTTGTGTGAGCGGATTCTGAAAGAGCCTGATCTGCAGAGCGATCTGAAGGAATTCTCATTGGCGAATGTTTCGTTGTTGCCACCACTTGACTATTTTTTCGATAGAGATGTACAGTCATTGCTTGGATTTCACACACTCTGTTATTATTTATCACCTTCGAATCACGATATGGCGAAAGTTGAGGTAACTGCCGAGTCAACGTTTGAACACCTGTTTGCCCGATTTGTGTACTATGATCGGCGTGCATCACTCTTGTTTCCTGTATATCACTACCCCATTAACAGCCACTATTTTCTTGGAAGATACTTTCTTGCAAAATATTTGAAAGTCAGATGTTATATTGACTGCAATCTTCCATATTCAGAAGCACTGACTGAATTTACTGCTCAGGAAACAAATCTTCCGTTTGAACACATCATTCGCAGATTTCTGCTACGAAAGCTTCGTATGCTAAAAAAAAGTTCAAGACTTTCATCGTAACGGTGACCAGGATAAGTTTTCATATGAAATTTCCTTTTCATGATATGTGATCCGAAAAAGGAAACTTACTTCTAAAGTATTGCTGCTTGACACTGGTGTCGCTCAACAGCCAATAATAAAGAGTATTGAAAGTTTTCGCCGTTCTATTGTGGAGAATTGGAAAACGTCTACTCTTCCTTGTCAGTGTGGCGCGATTCGAAACTCGCGTGATAGTGCCTGCAGATCCAAACAGTATGCCAGTTTCATCGTAATTCTTCTTCTTCTTCTTCTTTAAGTTCTCTGCCCTTCGGCAGGTTTCCACTTCCAATGACGCCATTCTTCTCTTCGCTGTGCTTTTCTCTTCAGTCCGCTGTATCCTTCGGTCATCATCCATCCCAGCATCATCTGTCGCGGTCTTCGATTCCTTCTCCTTCCCTCCAAACTCCCCTCTATGATCTCAAGAGGGAGTCTCTTCTTAATATATGTCCGAACCAGTTCTTTTCTCTTTCTCTTAATGTTGTCATCAGTGTTCTTTTTTCTTCTACTCTTTGCAACACCTCTTCATTTGTCATTCGCTCCGTCCGGCTCACCTTTCCATTCTTCCCCATATCTACATCTCAAAGGCCTCCAATCTCTTGATATCCTCTTTCCTGATGGTCCACGTCTCCGACCCATACAGTACCACACTCCATACCAGTGCCTTGACAAGTCTCTTCTTTAGGTCTTTGCTCAGCCCTCCTCTCATCAACTCTCCTCTTTTCGTGAACGCGTCTTTTCCTAATACTATCCTTCGTTTAATATCACTATGGCATCTTGCATCTGTTGCTATCACACTTCCCAAGTAGCAGAAGCTCTTGACCTGTTCCACCTCCTCTCCATTTATTGTTATTTTCATTTCTATCTCCTCTTCCCCTGCACTTATCCTCACAATCTTTGTCTTTCCGAAATTTATCTTCATGTTGTATTTTATTGAGGTCCTGTTTAGTTGATCCATCAATTTCTGCAGTCCCTCCTGTGTAGTTGCCAGCATTGCTTGGTCGTCAGCAAATCTGAGGGCTCTTATGAGTCTTCCACCCATTTTTATACCCTCTCCTGTCTGTTCCATTGCCTCTTGTATCAGTTCTTCTATGTATATGTTGAAGAGGAGTGGTGATAGTGGGCACCCCTGCCTTACTCCCCTACCAACTTCTCCTTCCTCTGAGCACTCTCCTTCTATTCTTATCTTTCCTTTTTGGTTCATATATAGATTTCCTATTAGCCTCCTGTCCCTCCAATCTATACCCCTTCTTCTGAGTGCATTCATCAGCTTTTTCCAATCTACTCTGTCAAACGCCTTTTCATAATCCACAAAACAGATATAGACCTCTTGGCCGTACTCTGAACTTCTTTCCGTTAGCACCAGGGCTGTAGTCGAGGGTATACGCGAGTATACAGCGTATACTTACCTCTCGAGAAATTTGAGAGGCGACACTCGGGGATGTAACGCGGGTATACAGCGTATACTTACCTCTCGAGAAATTTGAGAGGCGACACTCGGGGATGTAACGCGGGTATACAGCGTATACTTACCTCTCTAGAGACCGTATACCCAGCGAATAACGAATTTTTTTTAAAAAGAGAGGTTTTCAAAGGTTTCGAAGGCGAATGACTTAAAAAAAAAAAAAAAAGGTCATCAACTGAGACGAAATCGTAAAATGGCAAGAAATTTTTTAAGAAGTCGTAAATTCTGAAAGTTTCTTAGACGAATTCCTAAAAAAGCCCTGGGTGACGCCGCTGCTCACCGGTAGCGTGTACTCACCTCAAAATTTACCACTACAGCCCTGGTTAGCACCCTCAGGGCTCCGATGGCGTCCCTTGTTCCTCTACCCTTTCTGAATCCAAATTGGTCCTGTCCTAGACCCTTGTCCGCTTCTACCCTTGCCTGGATTCTTTTTGTGATTATCTTCAGCATGATCTTGGATGTATGTGGTAGCAGGCTTATTGTTCTATGGTCCTTACAAGCCTTTGCATTATTTTTCTTCTTTATTGGGATCATGATTGTCTGTAGGAAGTCCTCAGGCCACTTCCCAGTGCTGTATATATCCTGGCATAGTCTTACTAATTCTCCTGTTGCTTTTTCTCCCAAGTTCTTAAGTATTTCTGCTGCGATGTTATCCACCCCTTCTGCTTTATTGTTCTTCATGTCGCTAATCGCTGCCAGTACCTCTTCTCTCAGCACTTCCGGGCCCACATCGTCTCCCGTCCCCATGCATGGTCCCTCATCTAGATCCGTCGGCTTTTCCTGACTCTGTAATAATTCTTCGACGTATTCTTTCCAACGATTTTGGATCTCTCCTGGATCTTGTAACATCTTTCCCTATTTGCCCTCCACGGCTATTCCTCCTTCCCTTGTTGGTCTTTTTGTCAGCTTTCTCACTTTTTCATATATTTGATCGTAACTTCCCTTTGCCTGTAGTTCTTCTAGTTCTTGACATTTCTCCTCCCACCATTTTTCTCTTGCCTTCTTTGTTGTTCGTCTCAATTTGTTGTTTAACCTTCTATATTCCTTCGTAATTAAGAACAGGTAATTCTCGCCTTCTTGCGCTGCAACAAAGGAAGGAAGGCATTTGAAGAAGCGTTACAGAACCACAGGATGGCTGTCTGGCTTCTAAGACGTCTTTGGTGTCGGCAACACTCGAGCTGAGAGTTGCCTATTCCAAAGACTGAGCTAAGTTGCCTTTTACTCCACAGTAGGTTTCTGTTCCTCCTTACTACCGTCTTTTTCAACCTCTGT
>OY744617.1:15423204-15435704 GCA_963556255.1 Allolobophora icterica
ATACATATATACATACATACATACACACATATATGCACGTAGACATACATACATGATACATACATACATACATACATACATACATACATACATACATACATACATACATACATACATACATACATACATACATACATACATACATACATAGTTTTACATACATACATACAATGTCATACATACATACATACATACATACATACATACATACATACATGCATACATACATACATACATACAATGTCATACATACATACATACATACATACATACATACATACATGCACATAGACATGCATACATACATACATACATACATACATACATACATGCATACATGCATACATACATACATACATACATCAAATCAAATCAAATCAAATCATTTTATTGCATCTCAATAGACGTAATGACAACCAAAATTTCAAAAACAATTAAAACAAGAATTATTCGCAGGTCACGCCTGTTGAGGCAAAAGGTGGCCCCAAAGGGAAGAATTCCCGCTGGGCAGGGACACCTACTGGATTAAGTAACACGGTCAGTATGGCTGTCTTGAAAGAAACCAAGGAGGAGAAAGAAAGTAAGGCAAATCAAAACTGCTTAACTAATCTTAACTATCTTACTAAGCTTAACTAACTAACTAAAGCGGTGAAGAAAAGTAGAAAGGAATAAGAATCACTGGCGAGTAAAAAAAATGGGAGTAGAAGTGGCCCACGTGCGTACACGTGAACCCCACAGCGCAACGACACCCCGTGCGTTCAATGTTAAAGTTCAATTGCGGCAGAACTCATTATGAACGATTTCAAACGGGTCTTAAATAAATGAATATTTGGAGAGAGGCGAATGTCTGGAGGAATCTTCGCCCATAATTTAGGTCCGAAAACTTTTATGCTAAATGCTCGTGTGTTTGTGCGGGCTTTAGTAGGTCTGAGGGAGGTAGCATTCCTAGTATTGTGGATGTGAATCTGCGAGCCGGCTATAAAGTAATTCTGAAATGAAGCTGGTAGACTGTTATGTTCAAACAGGTAGAGGAACTTTCCTATCTGTGAAGATCTAAGTTGCTTTATGTCCAGAAGGTTAAGTCTAGTAAAAATTGGACTAGTATGGGTGCCAGTGGGGACACCGGCAACCATTCTAACTGCTCTTTTTTGTAGAATTATTAATTTACTAAGTCTGGAGTCGTAGGTGGATGCCCAGATTAAATTACAATAACTTAAGTACGGTAGGACTAAGGAAAGGTAAAGGTTCAGTCTGATAGTCTCAGGAAGTAGGTAGGAGATCCTTTTTATAATGCCTATGTTTTTCGCAATTTTTTGTGCAATGAAATCAATGTGTTCTTTCCAAGATAAGTGCCTATCAACAATCACACCCAGGAATTTGGCAGACTCAACTTGGGCTAAGGGGGTTCCCGCTATTTCCAGGGTGATATCAATAGGTGTAATTTTCCTATGGGATTTAAAAATTATAAAGTTGGTTTTGTCAACGTTGAGGGTGAGCCTATTTGCCGTGAACCAATAGTTTACAAGTTTTAATTCTGAATTTATGGTATCCATTAGGGTTTGCCAAGACTGGTGAGCATAAAAAATATTGGTATCGTCGGCAAATAGGATAAAGTGAAGAGTTTTTGAGATCGTAGCTAGATCATTAATGTATAAAAGAAATAGTAAGGGCCCGAGATTGGAGCCCTGTGGGACCCCATATAAGATTGAGCGACTTTCTGAAAGTACACCATTGCATAGAACTTTTTGAGTGCGGTTCAGGAAATAACTGTAGAACCATCTTAGAATTGGGCCTCTGATTCCGAAATTTTCTAATTTTTTTAATAATATGGAATGGTCGACCGTGTCGAAGGCCTTGGCTAGGTCGATGAAAATACCCACTGAGTATTCGTTAGAATCAATAGCTTTGGTGATTTTGTCCTCCATGTCGATTAGGGCCATACATACATACATGCATACATACATACATACATACATACATACATACATACATACATACATACATACATACATACATACATACATACATACATACGTACGTACATACATTTATGATATCAAAAGCATGCAGAAACATTAAATTTACCCGATCCTCTAGTCGATGACTTTTCGTGTGTCATTTCCACATGATCCCTGGTTGAGAAACTTATTGCTGCTGTGTATCTGCCTAAATGTCCCGCTGTTTAAAAATGACCGTGTTTGTGTTATTTTCTGTCAGCTTAGGCGTTTGCATTTGTGTTTCATTTATGTGGTACAATTTTCCTTATGCTCGTTGACCGCCCATTGTTAGAGGTTCTTGCTCTCACCTCTTCAAGAATTCTTACGCTAATCCATCCGATCCTCCGCCTTCCAAGCCTTCTCGTCCTCTACGAAACCAACCGTAACGGCTGCTCTGCCTCCCCTCTCTGGCAACCGGACTAGGACTCCCTAATGGACATTGATCTCTGGACAACCTCTCTGATACGACGCAGCGATCGTGAATAAGCTGGTGCTTTGGGCTTAACCTTAGAGTAGCGCTTTCGAAATTTGGAGATTACGATTACGACGAGGTAGGTCCTGTTAGGCCTATTTCACATTGTACTCTATGAGCTTGTTATAGTAACTTTTCACCTTAATTTTCACCTACAGACACTTTTTATGATCATTTTGTAATTTTATAGACGTTATTACCAGGGTTTACGAGAACTGCATTATTGATACACTAACGCAATTCTGTTCGGTGAAAAAATTTCCGAAAAACGGATGCTATCATTGTGAACAAGCATCGGTAAACAAGGTAGGGGGTTTACCGTCAGGGTTTTCACGTAGAAACCTCTTAGAAAACCGGTATCTTTACTGTGTAAGGCTGAAACATTTAGAACGCTATACATATAGATACACACTAATACTTATATGCATACATGCATATATATATACATACATACGCACGTCATACATATAGGCCTAAGAAAAATAGTGTTGATTTATTTATTATAGAAATGATTCCTGATGTGGGTGTTATTTTTATTATCTATACTGAATAAGCTATACACCTGAATACATACACAATATATAACTAGGGCATTCCGCAAATGATAAACAGTCAGTTAAACGAAACAGGACCTGTTGCTCGTGGCAAACAACACACGCGTTGTCGGCACGAGACCGTGTCTCGTGCACCTACAGAAAATTCCTATGGTAAGCTACAGTGTACAGTTCGGCTTCAGAAACCTATCGAAGGAACCAGCAATTAACTTGTGCAGGTAATAAGAACTACATTTAGCCTGTCTGTTGGTAAAGTGAACCCACAACGCAGGTAACAAAGCGATATTCATCGCTTGAGCTTAGCAGGTAGCCTACCTGCTGTGTCGCTGACAAAAATCGACCCTTGAAAATTAATCACAAACGAAGAGGACGAAATTTCTTAGATAATTATTGGGTTGATTTGAGATGTAGACAAGCGAAGAGCTTTTGGGTCACTTACATACATTTTGTTATTCTTGCTTACTGCTTAGGGTCCCTACGCAACGACCGCCTCGGGGAGGTTCGAACCCATACTCCACGTCTTACAAGGCATACAAGGCACATACATACATACATGCATATATACATATATGCATACATGCATGCATACATACACATACACATACATACATAAATGCATACATACATACATGCATGCATGCATACATACATACATACATACGTACATATATACATACTTACATACATACACATACATACATGCATGCATACATATATACATAAATATATACATAAATATATATGTGCATGCATGCATGTTTGCAGGCACATGCTTACATACATATACATTATACATACATGCATACATACATATCTACATACATACTGCTGCTCGAAGAAGTTCTGTCTCTCAGTACACTGAGTACAGCATAGTGTGTAGACTATAATGTAGTGTCGTGTAGTGTGTAGACCCACATTGGAAAATAAGGAGAGAGAAAGAGACAGACAGACAGACAGATATCATACATGTGGACTAATTAAGGCATTGAGCCGAGTAGTGACTGGTTGAGTGGGCTGCCCTACAGGGCCCGAGAAAGGGAGAAACCCTTAACCCCTACATTGTGTGCTTCACAACATTTGGAAAATACCTTACCAAAATGGACCTTCTTCTGTCGACTCTACCCTGCATCAGTAATTAAGCCATCGGCTGGGAATTCTATACATAAACCTTGTTCTTAAGCATTAAAGTAGAAAGATTAAGACAGAGTGCTTCCTGTTTGCTGAAGGAAACGTTTGTCTGAACAAACATCTTGATTGTGTCTTCCTACAACGGTTGATCGGGTTCGGGGTAGAACCACTCCCTTGACCGCCAGGCCATCCGGCTGAGGGCTACCGACCATATTCCAAACGACAGGCGACCCAGGGTACATTACAGTCTCCGTTCGCAGCAAATACTTCATCTTCTACACATATATGGATATATACCTACATGTAATTTTCTATTAACTAGGCTACTCGAAGCAACCTCCTACGTGGAAAGATGTCCATGCTGTTGGATAACCTTTCCCTCGTGGCATTCAACCACCGGAAGAGATGTCCGCCCAACCAGTCTGAACAGCATCTGAATCTGAAACGGTTGCTCCGCGAGCGCATGGACCAAGATTCAAGTCTTCTCAACCGACTGCTGCTCGAAGAAGTTCTGTCTCTCAAGGAAACTCAGAAGGTCAGGGCGAAACGAACTGTTCAGCAACGAATCGAAAAGATACTGGACTACATCCTGAAGAAGAGAAAACTGAATGAGTTCTGGACGACGCTCTCGGCCACCGAACAAAACGACCACCTGTTCAGCCTGTTAGACTCCGCCAACCACACAGGTTACCATTCTAACGCACCGCATTGCATTGTGATGTTATGGATCATTACCTATCTAAGGCAACCCATGAACATTTGTATAGCGCCTTTGCTATGTAATCCAGTAATATTCATTTAGCGCATCTTCAAATTTAGTTCAGGTACACTTGTATATTGTAGCATATACGGTAGTGTTTTAGAGTATTCGAGCATTTGTAAAGCACCTTTATTAGGTAGGACTAACTGCTACTTTTGTATCAGGAATTATTACAGCTGTTGTATTGCATCGCTCTAGTAATTGCACTGGTAATCGACCATCAATGGCATCTACACACATATCGAGGAGTTATATTGCGCCCCTCTGTCGCCAGATGTCTGACGTTGTATAGCTCGTCGGGCGCTTCGCTCTTCGGCCAGAGGGGAGCTCTTAGTTCCTCGGGCTCGTTCCTCTACCAGGCAGCGCCGAACCTGCTCAGTTGTGGGTCCCTCCAACTGGAATAGACTTCCCCAAGAGCAGCGCTTATTGCCTCCGAACAATCTACCTGGGTTCTATAAGTCATTTAATTCTTTTTTTCTTAAGCGGTGGCTGGGCTGGGAGCGCTCCTGAGTACTGAGTAGGTATCTTGAAGGGGCGCTATACAAATTCTCAGAATTAATGAATAAGGTACATGTAATGAGGCGTTATTCAGCCGTGCAGTAGTCGGGAGCACCTCTGAGCAGTTCACCCTGAAGAGGCGCTATATAAATATCCGTTATGAATGAACGAATCATGTAACGCTTTTCCGAAGGTATTGAGATTTATTTATTTATTTATTTATTCCGGATATTTCTATAGCGCCTCTTGAAGTCAACTACTACTCAGAGGCGCTCCCGACTACAGCATTTGATACTGTGCCGGAATTTTCACGCCGAAGCGCCACGAGCAATTGCGAGTGAAGGACTTGCCCAAGGTCCGTACGCAGCGGCTAGAGTGGGATTCGAACCTGCAACCCTCCGCTCACAAGGCGCCGAACTTACCACTGAGCCACCAGCCCCACATATATAATATATAATATATGTATGTAGGAAGACGCTTTTAATATGGCACATTTTAGTTAACTCAGAGAAGCGCGGCGAAGGTATGGAGGGATTCAGAACGGATGGCTTTTAGGATAGAAAGACGAACCAAAGGGAGCTAAGAGCGGAACAAATTTGGGGCGGAAGGGTGATTTGGTTCACAGTTTAACGCCATCTTATTGCAACAAAGGCGTTGTTGACATCGCCAGAAATTATTTTGAACAGTTCTCATAGTTCGTGTGACATAATACAGCGGAAGAGTGAATGCAGGAATGAGGGATAAGGGAACGAAATGGATGAATACAGAGCATACAGATATAAGACCATGACTGTCGCGGTCGACTCCTTCGATCGCAACGACGAACCAACGAAGGAACTATTAAAAGATCTTTAATTAAAAATAAAGTCGATTAAGTGTAAAGTAAGTCAACTCGTCTATCAAATATCACAATCGTAGACAGCACACAGGTTGGCTGGTCTCGATTGAACGTCATACGATCAATGTTTCAACGTTTACAAATCTTCGTCAAAAGGCCCCCAATGTACATCAGGTCTATCTTATATAGAGTTCTCCCGGATTCCAGAACGTTCTGTGACGTCACTGTACTTTTCCCTGGAAAGTCCTACTGAACACGTATATCCTTGTTGCATGCACCGAATTAATGTTGACAGCTTGCTGCAGAATTTTCCGTGCGATGTAAACAAGCTTGTTGACGCGTCGGTTTTCTTCCCTTGATGCATGCACCCGCGTAGACCGCGACATTCCCTCCGCCCTCAGATGATGACACGTCTTCAGCACCATCTCGAACGGGTCATCACGATCAAGCCGGGCCTCCAGACTCCATCTCAACACAGCATATACAAACAAAACAAAACACATCAGTTAGTCAATTTATCCACACAATTTGCGGGCTCGATCCTTGTGTGTCGGGCCATTCCCCCCCTTCACCATCCGAGTCACAACCGAGAGAGGAAATCAGCCACCGTGTTCTGACGTCCAGGACGATATCGAAAGTCCACGTTAAACTCTTGCAATGCTAACGCCCAACGAGTCAGTTTCGCACTCTTAGGGCTTGCATCTGTGAGATAAGACAAAGGATTATGATCTGAATAAATGATTATCTTTGATAAGAATATCCATGACTTGAATCGTTTAAGTGCCCAAATTACTGCGAAAGCCTCTCTCTCAATTGTAGACCAATGCATCTGTGTGTCTGTAAGTTTAAGGCTAGCAAAAGCAATTGGTTTTTCTTGACCTTCTTCGGTCCACTGAAACAAGCAACACCCGACCGCGGTGGCACTTGCGTCAACACTTAAACTAAATTCCTTAGTGAAATCAATGGTATGCAACTGTGTAGCTTTACTGAGATCATCCTTTAACTTATCTAGTGCTTCTTGATGCTTTTGCTCCCAAGGCACCTTCGTAGGTATGTTATCTCGTGTCAAATCAGTTATTATCCGTGCTTTTTCAGCTAAAGCAGGTATAAAATTTCGAAAGTAACTGAAAAAACCCATAACCTTTCTAACTTCTTTCTTTGTTGTTGGAGGATGGATATCATTGATCGTAGCGATCTTACCTGGATCAGGTTCAATACAACCTGACCCTACTATATGGCCAACAAACTTTATTTTGTTTTGTGCAAAATTACATTTTCTTAAATTCAAAGTGAGTCCTGCTTCTTCAATAGTTTGCAAGAATTTCTCTAGATGTTCTAAATGGTCATTCCAATTCATTGAAACCACTGCCATATCATCGACGAATGGTTCGGTAAAACTTCGCACTGGATGTAAAACTTGGGTCATAGCACGAATAAAGGTATTGCTAGCGGACTTGAGTCCAAACGGCATTCTTGTGAACTCAAAAAGTCCTGCATCACATACGAATGCCGTAAGCCATCGATGTTCTTTCCGAACTGGAATTTGCCAATACCCCGATTTCGCGTCGAAAACACTAATAAACTTTGCCCGTCCCACCTTTTGTAAGACGTCAGCAATGTCTGGGGTCGGGTAACAATCACCTAGAGAATATTTGTTAACATGGCGATAATCAATTGCCAATCGAACGCCATTTTGACCTTTGGGTCCCTTTAAAACGCAAACTACCGGACTGGCCATTTCACTTTTCGATGGTCGAATGATGTCTAATGCCAACATTTCTTCTATCTGGCGTTGTACTTCAGGTTTAAGTAGCTCAGGTACCTTATATGCCCTTAAACGCTTAGGAGTGAAATCATGAGTTATCTTAATTTCATGTTCTAATACTGGACAATACCCAGGTTTATCCACAAATACTGCCGTGTGCCGATCCAAAACTTCAAAAAGTTGCTTCTGTTCCTCTTGCGAAAGATGCGCTATAATCAGAGGATCAATTCGCTTACTCGGGCTTATTTGTTCACGTTCTTCCTGATCTACAACCTCTACTATACCAAATTCTTCATCTTGATCAACAATTACTGAACAGCTATTGATCATCGCTTGTTCGAGTCGTTCATGGTATCGCTTGATCTTATTTGCGTGTAAATGTCTTTGTTTTCCCTCTATTTCTACTATATAAGAATATGGGGATTTAACCTTGACTACGGTAGCAGGTCCTTGCCATCGACTATAAGATTTAGAACTACCAAAATCTGGTGCTAATACTGCTACTTTATCTCCAACTTCGTATTTTCTGTCAGTACTACGCAAGTTATAATAATCTGCATACCGCTTGGTTTCTATGTCACTATAGTAATCTGCATAAACTTTCGCGAATTCGAGGTTTTCCTTCAGTGATTGGAGATACTCTTCGGGTGATTTACCTAAGTTAAGAGGTACTTTTCGTTCGCCAGCCCACGATTCCTTCAACACACTAAGTGGACCCCGAGGAAGAGTTCCATAAACCATAGTGAATGGCGAAATATGAGTCGTGCCTGAAGGTTTTTCTCTAAGGCTCCACAGAACAAACGGTAACAATTGGTGCCATCCACGAGGATCAGATTGAGCAAGCTTAAAGATCATGGTTTTCAAGCTTTGGTTGCATCTTTCAACCAATCCAGCTGCCTCAGGATGTCCAGGGGTATTAAATCTAGGACTACAACCCATTCGCCGCAAGAATTCTTTCGTCAAACGACTGGTAAAGTTGGTACCACAATCAGAACTGATGATCCTTGGAATAGAAAAAGTTGTAAAAACTTGCAACAGAGCTTCACAAACTCCCTTTGCATTCAGCGATCTAAGAGGATACGCCATCGGCCAACGAGAAAATTTGTCCACCAGAACCAGAGCATAATTGTACTGGGGTTTCGATTTGTTGGATTCTCCAGTCACTACCATAGGGCCAATACAATCCATATTTAGATGGTTAAAACAGAGTTCATCCGCCCTCGGAATAGGAGTGATCGGGACTCGATCTGCCACTTTAACTGGAGTTCTTAGTTGACAAATTTGACAAGACGCACAATATTCGCGAATCCTCTCATCCATTCTTGGAAACCAAAAGTTTAATTTGATCCTGGCTCTCGTTGCCTTAAAAGCCATGTGCCCAGCACATGGGGCATCATGTGCTACTCGCAAGACAACCTCGATTCTATCTTCCGGTAAACATAATTGATTAACCTTATGTCCCATAATTTCCCCTTTGTGGTACAGGAGGTTATTATCTATAAAGAAATTATTTTTATTCTGTCTCGCTTGTTGCCAGCAAGATATAAGATTGTGACAATTCTGTTGCTCACGCAATAAAGTATCATTATTCGCTACTCCCTCATCAGACTTGAACTCTGTTGACTCAACATCAAGAAAATTATCTGAATCATCAACTAGTTGCTCCTGAGAATATTCATTCACTTCTGACGGCAAGGATTCGTTGCTGTTACTTTTCTCGATATTAACTCCTAAGTTATCTTCTTCTGCCCCTTTATTTATTTGTACACATCGATCTACGCCAGCTACCATCACTACATATTGCGAACTATCCCTTAATAGGTCCACAACATGAGGTGTCAAAATAACCCGTTCATTTAGTTCAGGGACTGCAGCGAACATGACGCACAAAGATGGCGCAATGTTTGTCGTTCCTTCCATTGAATTAGCTAATTTCATTTGTAGGTATACTACATCTGCCTTACATCCTTCTCCCTGAAAACCAATTATATTAATCCGTTTAATCACGGGTAAGTTTAGTGACTCAATTAATTTCTTATCAATACAACAAATTTCTGCTCCTGAATCAGATAATGCTGGCTGAGAAGGGAGATCTTCAATCTGTACATTGATATACGACCTCTCGTGTAATCCATCAATACTATTCTCGTATACCCTTACAGCAGTTTCCAACCCTATTGGTTTAGAATTATCCAATAAATTCCCTTGCTTTACCTGTTCAGGTATCTCATGCAACACGTTGACCTTCTCAACAAATAAGTCGGTCACTTCTTCAGTTGGGTTCCCAGATATACAAGTACTCACCTTTTTAGAAATTGGTTTGGTCTGGCACTCCCTTGCCCTATGACCCTTCTGATGACATAGGAAACAGAGACCCTTTACCTTGGCCTCCTCCTGAGACACCCTCGCACCTATCTTGGCTTCACCCCTTAATTCCGGTTTGGGAGACTTGGGTTGAGCTGTCTGGTTATTGACTTGAACATGAGGTTGACCTCTCGCCCAATTGTTATACTTCGGTGTCGGATGACTACGGCATACTAAGTCATTCCCACCATCATGCGACGCTACATAAATGTCAGCCGCATTAGCTATGTCTTCACAGCTCAACCACTCCTCTTTTTCTTGGGCCAAGATATAATCTAAACAAGCCTTCGACAAGGACTCCTTAAGCCGATCCGCAACCAATAAACTTACAAGTTTATCAAACTCATCAGTTATCTTTCTACTTTTCAAATAATACATAAGAGCCACACGCAATTTGGATGAATAGATCGTAAATGATTCGTCCGATGCTTTGTGCAACGACCAAAATCGGGCTCTAAGATTTGAAGGGCTTATCTTAAACTCCCTTAGCAAAAACTCCTTCAGGAATTTGTAGTCATGGAGCTGTGCCTCAGTAAGGCGCATGGTTAATGCCTTAGCTCTTTCACTTAAAATGGCTAGCAATAATTTTGCTCTAACATCTTCATCCACCTCATACACATTAAACAAACCATCCAAGTGATCAAAGAAACCTGGAATTTCTATAGGGTCGGAAGGAAATTTCCAAAGAATATTCTTGAGGGCATCACTATAACGCTTAGTACGACTTGCTAAAGAATCTCTAACATTTCGTTCTTCCTGCTTTTCCTTCCTCTCCCTTTCTTCTTTCTCTTTCCGTTCCTTCTTTTCTCTTTCTTCTTTCTCTTTCCGTTCCTTCTTTTCTTCCTCTCTCCTCTTTTCCTCCCTTTCTTCCTTCTCCTTCCGTTCCTCCCTTTCTCTTTCTTCCTTCTCCTTCCGTTCCTCCCTTTCTCTTTCTTCCTTCTCTTTCCGTTCCTTCTTTTCTTCCTTCCGTTCCTCCCTTTGTTCTTCATATTTACGGATTTCGAACTCCAGACGGCGCTTCTGCAGCTCGTAATCCACTCCTGTTGGAGATATTGGACTACCCTTAAATTCCTCTTCCTCTTTTCCAATCTCCATGGCCCATTCTTCCATTAATTGACTTCGATCCCATGACATAACATCATCTTCGTCCCTTCCTGCCTTCATAAGATACACCCTAAGGCGCTCAGACGACATTTTGCGAATATTCGCTTGCATCTCTGTTGTCAACGCTTCCATTTTTACAAACAGTCAGTCAACAACAATCAACAACAAAAAAACAGACACCACGCGGCAAACCCGCCACACAAAAGGAAAATTCCACAACCCAAAGTGCAACTATTCAGTATCCAAAGAAGTACACTCGCCAAGTACGCAAAAACTATACAAGCTCACGCAAGTCTGGCCTCGATCACAACAATGGATCAAATTTCAAAGAAATAATCAGCAGATATTGAAAGAGAAATAATGGCTGCCTCCCACTCGGCTGCAACTCCACTCTCTTTTCTCCTTCTCAGCCACGACAACACCTAGGATCTTACCCGTATGTTGACTGCTGTCTTCTGCTGTCTCAGCCGAACGACGCACTTCGTCCGTCCGACTGTCGTATGCCGATTCACCCGTCTCCCACGGTAGAAAGGCGTCTCGATCCGCTCGCTGTCTGGAACAGACCGTCTCTTGATCCTCCGGGTTGACTCCTTCCTCCGCCGGCTCGCGTCTTCTTCACCGGATCCAACACCGATGATCCCACTTCTGACACCAATAATGTCGCGGTCGACTCCTTCGATCGCAACGACGAACCAACGAAGGAACTATTAAAAGATCTTTAATTAAAAATAAAGTCGATTAAGTGTAAAGTAAGTCAACTCGTCTATCAAATATCACAATCGTAGACAGCACACAGGTTGGCTGGTCTCGATTGAACGTCATACGATCAATGTTTCAACGTTTACAAATCTTCGTCAAAAGGCCCCCAATGTACATCAGGTCTATCTTATATAGAGTTCTCCCGGATTCCAGAACGTTCTGTGACGTCACTGTACTTTTCCCTGGAAAGTCCTACTGAACACGTATATCCTTGTTGCATGCACCGAATTAATGTTGACAGCTTGCTGCAGAATTTTCCGT